>JAWQUT010000349.1:728464-775547 GCA_033807755.1 Ellobium chinense | reverse complement strand
CTCATAGTTTGTGATACGCTTTTCAAGTATAAGCCATAGGAAACATTGTTTACCTCGGTGTACTTGGAGAACCCAACCCTCCCTGCGATGAAGGACTACCTGTGATGTAGGGACAATTTTCTGATTTCCCTTCAGTGTCCCTACATCACAGGTTTTACTGTACTTTTATTATATATGATAAATTTGAGGGTTTTAAGATCCCCAGCCTTTATTTGTTTATGAGTTTGAGTGATTTGATGGGTTTACCTTTTCTGTAGTAGACCTATGATCATACATTAATGATGTTGCTGGAGGAAAACACAACACTTAACAAACATATAACTTAAACCCTCAGGTCCCTTGAGCCTTATGACATTTATAAGAATGAACAAGATCCTGAAAGTGGTCCTCACCTGGTTCACCAACACTCTTTAAGTGTCAAATCTTCTATAACAGTATTTCTTGTTCTCCTTCGAACTATGTGTCCTGGCTGTACAATGATTTTGTTCCTCACCTTTGATTTCATCTATGGCTTTCCATATAACTGTCAAAATGTTTTCTTGTTGTCATCACCCTCCATTGCGCGAATTAAGACTTTGAGGCCTATAACTTTGCAAGGACAAGAAACAGCTAATCTTGATGTTATCAAGTTGCGCACTATCAAAGTGTATTATACGCAGATCTTACATGACCCGATCACCAATAAGGGGGAGTTCTGGTCAGAAAATGGTAGTCACGCATTCACTTATGGACGGAATTGATTTATTTGTTGTACAGTATGAGGAAAATGATTTTTAGGAAAAGTCACGAAATTTCAGGTGTGAGAAGAGACTTTTAAGGGAATTACACCTATTTGAAGATGCCTCCGGGTCATTTAAGACCCGATCACTGCCGCACAGGTTAATATAAAATTCCTCCACAACCGTACACCCCTACCTCGTGCTGAATTTTTTTGTGTGCACATAAGCTTGTTAGAAACTCAGATACTCTTGTGCAGTTATGTTTAAGTAATATTGCCTAGACATAAAGACTATCACTAGTCAAAGGATCACTTCACCTAACAATCTTGTTTGGGTTACACAGAGTGGCTGCCAGCACCAGCATGGACGTACCAGCACCCACAGAGAGTGAAATCAGCCTGGACAATGTGGACGGAGCTTGAAAGGAAGCAAGACTAGCTACAGTCACTAGCCGCAATAGGGTCAGCACCTGTTTAACAAACATCAACACACTATTATAGCAATGTCATTTCAAAACAATAATAGATCACATCCTAAAAATACTAAACTACAAATGAGAAGCGGTAATCATAAGTCACATGTTTAGCAAAAAAACAAAAAAACAACAACAAAAAAAAACCATTTTGAAAAGTTTCTGGCCATGCAAATTGTCACGTCGGTCACTGAAAAAGCAAATTTTGACTAGTGATATTGTATATGATGACATTAAGAGACAGGTCTCAAAACTAAGGAATTATACAGTAAGATTTCTTGCAATGTTCAGTTTTCTGAGCTTTAAGATTGAACTTTGGTTTGAGACTAGAAAAAAAAGCCAAAATATTAAAATCTCACCTTCTTGGTATAATGAGTCTGTAAGAATTTCTAAGCAGACGACAATGTACTCTGCACCAAAATACTGCCTTAAAAGTTGATATATGCAGAGCAGTTTCAAACATCAAGGCAGGTTAGCTCCTTTCTTCTTTTGGATTTTACCAGAAGTTAAAGTTTTGTGATATACTGTATGATAACTCAAAAGCTATTAATTCAATTTTCTTGACTTTTGGCATCACTGTTCCCTACAAAATGTTATCTCATTTGAACTGAAAAAGAAAAACAAAACAAAAAGACTTTCCTATATTTTTGCCCATGAGTCTGCAGAGTAAACAAAACATTAGAGAAATTTTGATGACAAATGATTTACACAAGTGCTGGTTTCATTCTAGCTTTGTATAATGTAATATTCCGTGATTACAATAAACACTATCTTACCCATTTGTTCTGGAGCATGCCAAATACACCCGGAATGGCACACAATGTGGGTGAAAGCCATGCAAGACAGAAGACCTCATAACCTGAGATTTCCAATTCATTAAGGGGGTAGAACCAGATCATGGGAGCCAGGCCTTGGAAGATGCTCCAAAATACGTAGCCTGCAAAAAATTTGGCCAGTGGTAGCAATACATGACAGCTGACAGGTAGGCTACGTCAGCATTGTTAATGAAGAAGAAAGGCTAAATACATCCTATGCCTATGTTCTCACCACTCTTTCATATTTGTTCAAAAGGATAGATTGTAGGGTTATTTCCTTTCACAGCTTAAGATGTTGAAGACCTAGACAACCAGGATATAGAATTTGAATAACTCTTATTTATAAATTATAATGACTACTCTGCTCAGTGTACAATGACACTCAAGTATAGCTTCGAAAGAGGCACATGCCAGAACCAGTTCTGACAGCGATGTGTCTGTAGTTTAACAATTTCAAGAACAACTAACAACTGTGAAATGAAATGAAGACAGAGTAGGCCTAATGAATGCATGCAGAAAGTTGCCAAATCCATTTTACGCATTATGATAGCCTTGAGAGGAATTCCAAATCACCTTTACATGTTCAACTTCAACACAGTAAATGAAACAAACAACATCAAATTGTTTTCTTACTAACGTGACAATTTTACATCCTGTTCTACAAATTCTAATGACCAAAACTTCTTTTAAGATGTTGAAATAGAACAGATAAACATTCAGTTCAGGATGCCATTTATCTTGTCAGAATAGTCTTTTAGAGAAAAGGACACAGAGTAAAAAAGTATTGATGCTTCTAGGTCAATGGGTATTAGGGTTAGGGAATCATATCAACTGATGTTTTTGTTTCTAAGGACATACGCATCAGGGACTCGCCTCGTTTAATGCTCCTGTAGTGTATCTACAGGCATTAGGTAAGTACTTGGACAAAAATTTCAAAGTGCTTTCATCACTTTAAAACCATGACAGCATGAAAGAGCTTGAAAAACTCTTTCCAACGATTGATGTCTCTAGGTCAATTCTGAAGGAAGTTATGAATATTTATCCACATAAATTTACAGCAGATTAGAACAAAAGGAATATCTAGGAAACAATGGAAAGGACCATCTAAAATTCTGTGATCAGAAATCTATAAAGATAGCACATATTTCAGTATTTTAAAGTTACCGTATATGATACACCCCAAAACCTATATATCGCAGTGAATGTCGCAGCATGACAAATAACACGATTATGTAATCTCATGTAAATCATTTATTATGTCATCATTCTTGCCCAATTGTCGATCGCATAACGTTACATAATACCTCGACATATATCTCACTAACTGGTCACTTAGCATCTCTGGATGCCCCTAACTTGTATCATCATAATCTTAAACCTTCATGTACACATGAAAACAGCCTCTAAAATCGCAAACAGGGTCATGGACACATATATTATGCAATATTACGTTATGCAATATTATGTAATCAACATAAATATATTTTAACAGGAAACATATCAGGTGACATGTCATTTTAAAGTGAAAATTGAGACGATTCCAAATCTCATGCATTTCCTTGCATCAAGGTACAAATAACGGCATAAAACTTATTAAAAAGTACTCACTGTTAAAGAAACTTCACATCACCAAGGGCAACGTCAGCAAGAAACTTAACTAGGGTCAGGTTATAGTCAGCCCTGCCCTCAGGTGTAGTCCTAGCCTGCCAGTATGTCAAGACTGATGCACTGCTCTTTCCTCTTCTCCTTGATGGAGCGAATTCTCTCAAAGAAGACCATATCACTGCCATCCTGGAACCACATATGGGATAAGACTGTGCGAACATGCGATGCTGGATCCCTGATGAAGGCATCCAGCCTGCTCAGCTGTTTACTATCACAGCAGTTGAAAGCTTCCAGTTGAGCAGACAGGGACTTATTTTCCATCGCCTCCTGAATTTGTGATTCCACCTTCCTCTGGTTTTTCAGGTCCCTCTTTTCCTAAACTTCTGCCTGCCTTTGCACTAGTGCAGCCTCTACCTGTTTAGTCCGCTGGGCACAAATTTTAGCACCGCATGCTACTGCAAAGTGAACAAGTCGCTCCTGCTCCTCCTCTGCAAATCCGTGCAGCCATTCAAGCGTGTAGCTTTGCCTGCCTTTCACTTTGCCAGTGTCGCATTTGGGGATCTTCTCCACAGTGCGTCCATCATGCCCAAAGTTCTTTCTGACTGCATGTTGTGCAAGGGGGCAGAGGCTGTATCAGACAGCATCTGTGGAGTGGGCTGTGACAAAGGACCATTAATGTAGCGCTGGAGCTGGCCATTCAACTTCTTGATGAAGGCAGAGGAAAGGGCTTGAATGGCTTCAAGTAGACGCTCTTGCTGAATGCTGCTTGCAGACATTTGTTGCAAATATGTTGTCATGGCAGAGGTTTCAAGGGGGAAACCAAAGGCATTCTTGGTGGAGTTCAAGGCGCTAGCTGGAGATTCTGTCATCCACAAGACTTGAACGCCTGGCTCTGGACCCCAGTCTTTATCCGGCGTGTTGAGGGCTTCTCTTGCTGCATCAGCAAGTCCATCCAATGGGTGGACATTGCAATTTAACTCTATTAAGTCAGTATCAAGAGACTCCTTCAGCAGTTCTACCAGGCAGTGATTGACACTTGCACGGTCTGAAAGGGTGCTCTTGACAGCATCCACTAAATGGCTCTTTACATCCACCTCTGACTGGCCAAAAGCACCACAGTAAGCTGAAATGTTGTCAGTAATGGAGGCTAGGATGTGACCGGCATAATCTTCAGATTTACCACCAGGAAGCTGACGGACCGATATTGAGCATGAGAGCCTGGTCCTTGGTATGAATGGACCTCGTTGATGTGGGCACCCTTCAAGAAGGTTGCATCCCATGCTAATGTGACTGTGCTGGCATTGTGCAGCACATAGCCTGTCTGGATATCAGCTAACACCCCCAGCTCGTAGGCCATCTGTGCCACAACAGTCTTGTCAGGCAGGTGAGAAATGGTCCTTTTGAACAGCTCTCTGCCAAGATAAGCAAGAAGGCTGGAGCAGTACTGCCCACTCACCTGCGACAGCAGGCATTTATACAGGCATTTGCGTAGCTTAAAAGTAAACCATACTGCTTTTTGTCACTTTTCGTTGTGATGACTTTCTCAGTATCAAGGGCTGTGCCATCTCCTCCTGCAGCTGGAGAAGTTCATTCTGGTGAACGACTATCAGCGCTTGTTGCTCCTTGGTAGTGGTCTTCTTCAGAGCTTTCAGCTGGCTAGATGATTGTTTTTGGCTGTCTTTAGCAGATTTTTTTCAGCTGTGAGTACTTCTTCTGAAGTGTGTCAAGCTCTGCAGTTAACGATACTAGCCTTTGTTGAAGCCTCCAGTTTACCTTCAAGCTCAAAGTTCAGTTTCTTCTGTGCAAGGAAAGCAGCCTCGGCTGAAACATTTCTTTGTTGCATCCTCACCCCTGTGTCTTTGACTTGCCTGGCACTGAAATATTTTGCTTTCCAGCTGTAAATAGACTGCTCCTTGCGCTTTAGAGCTTGCCCCACTCGTCCTGGTGAGAACGCTGACAGAGAAGTCCGATTAAGCGATGGCCAGTTCTCGCTGTTCATTTGTCTTTCTCAAATTTTCGTTAGCGATACACTTTGAAACACACCCTGAGCTGTCCTTCTTCAGTCGCTTGCGTGGAGGGGATCTCACTGGTGACAAATTTGGAAACATTGTGGTGGGATTGGGGTGGATTGGAGTTGATGCCTTGTGAGATGACTCGGGTGATGTGACTGGTGTGGACGGAGTAGAGTGAGCCACAGGGGCAGACCCTGAGGGTTCCGCTGGTGCTGACTGTGCTGGCTCAGCATGAGGTTCCTTCCCCACAGATGACAGCTGAGGAACTGGGAAGGGTTCCAGGAGGAGTCTGATCAAGCAAGGCCAGGACTCTGTCAGGCTCTTCTTCTTTGTCTTGAGCATTGAAACCAAGCGGGTCAGTGCCAGATGCAAAGCTACCTTGTTGACAGTCAATTGAATATCAGGTGGTAGAGTCGCAATCAACTGCTCTAGGGTCTGCTTCACATTTGATTTGGTCTCTGAACAGCCAGAGCACATACCCCTTTCTCATTCCAGCAGAGTCGTCCTTAAAACTTGACAAGTGGGACCTCAAGTCTTCCAAAGTCTTTTTGCTTGCCATATTGCTAGTGTGAATTTGCCAATATGTTGAGAGACAAAATAAGTTAGTGAAAAATGTTCAACATCAAATCATATAGAACACCTGGTTCTATGATTTATATCATACTAAAATGTAAGAAAATTGCTTATCTTAAATACTTATAATATATAAAATATATTCTTTCACATCCCCCCTCCCCTCCCCCCATTTTGACAATAGAGGACATTTGTGATCATCAATACCGAGTACATAACTATATTATTCAACTTATGCCACAAAGCTTAAATAGTAATCTACCTGGTGCAAGTACATAAATAGGATCGATACCGCCCAGAAAATACAGCGTGCCTCGCTTAACGGGTGTTCGAGTTCCATTTACATAAGTAATCTAATCGACATGCGCCTACGCCATTGCAGCCCTTGCTAGACCAGCCGATCTCGGTCTCAGCGAATACCGCATGACGGGATCTTGGGTGACCTAGTGGTTCGGTCCTGAATCCAATTTAAGTATCTTGGCATCCAATAATCATGATGAAACTTACCATTCTAAAGGCAAATTGGATAAGGAATGTGTCCATCAACTTAGTTTTCATGTAATTTAAGTATTTAGAAAAAAAAAAAAGTTTCAAACTTACCTTACTTTCAACTTGCAACAACTTTGCGAAATCACAACAGATTCGAAACTGTAAACAACCAGTACATCCGGGCTCCTCTGCCCTTTCAAAATATCACCACATAGCCAATAGCCGGAAATAACCAAAAACAACGCCGCTATTGTTGATTTACTGAGGTATACGGTAGCCGGTCGCCCTCAGCCGATCACAAAAATTTCACCGCAGGGCGATGTGGATCACAGCCAGCGCGTTGACCGCCAACCGCGCGTTATCCGTTATCCAAGTTAGGTATAGGGTTGTATTAATAGACACACAATTGTGGATCCTAATTTTTAACAACTGTAATGCCACAATGCATAGTAACCAGTGCCGATAAAGAAGTAAGCCAAGCAGATCAATTATTCAGCTCAAACCAAACCTGTGCTTGGCATCTTGTCTTGCCACCCTGCCCTGTCCAGACCAAGGTTCTTCCGTAACATTAACTGAAATACATCGTACCCATGATTTCAGGAAAAATTACCATAAATTCCATCCCTGACTATTAAGTTGAAGGTTTCCAGGAAACCTTGGTTTCTTTCCCTGGACGCTTTGACATCAACGCCATCATTCTCTGCGATTTTACTGCCCCCATCACCAACCGTTCTCCTGGGCGTCGCCATTTTGTTTTGTTTGGAAGCGACGGGATCCATCATTTAAAATATTTTCATTAGTCAAATCTGGCGATTATCGAATTTATTATACTAATGGAGGAATTAAACAGTCAAAGCGGCTCGTAGGTATGAGGTTTTGTAATTTCAGAGACAAAAATAAAGAAATCAATCACTACAAATAATATAAGAAATAGACCTCTCCCTTTCATTCACAACAATTGTTCAACTAACTTTCTTCAACTCTCTTTCTGTCGCCCCACTTATTGGGATAGGCTGGTTACCTTGGGCTGTCATTGGGCCTCAGGTAAAAAGTAAGCAACAGGAGCTGTAAAAAAACCATTTATGACAGAGAATGTGACACTTTACCGTGTTCTTCATCAAAAAGAATAAACCACCTTCTCACCATAAAATACGTGTGGAAATAGCTGTTGAGACTATTTCTAGCATAATTATTAAAATAGAACCGTGCGAAAAATACAAACAGTAAACGGGAATTCACATGATTCTTTTATCGGTCTGAATTTTTCTGTAAGTCTCTGACTGAGCGATACCATATAGTCTAGATCTAGTCTAGACTATAAGCAGTTTGGGAGGAATTCCATATGTGTGCC
Source organism: Ellobium chinense (assembly GCA_033807755.1). Taxonomy (NCBI): domain Eukaryota; kingdom Metazoa; phylum Mollusca; class Gastropoda; order Ellobiida; family Ellobiidae; genus Ellobium; species Ellobium chinense. The sequence continues at coordinate 767,511 of JAWQUT010000349.1, read as the reverse complement.
AGAAAGATTTTCTCAAGCAACACACGGAACCAACAACATATCCTAACCCTAAGTTAAAGTAGCCCTAGCCCTAACCATGATGGCCTAACCCAGTGACTATTAGGGTTAAGGTTAGGGTTAGAGTAGGGTTAGGATTAGGGTTAGGGTATGTTGTTGGTTTGATGTGTTCCATGCGGAAATCTTACTGGCACACATATGGAATTCCTCCCCTACGATCTGTGTCTGCGCATTTTTTATTAACCAGTTAACAGTAAACAGGTAAATTCAACGTAAGTTCCTAAACTAAACAGCCTAAGTATTGATCCGTTTATGGTTAGGCTAAGACCTAAGGTAAAGTCAAAGGGTGAGGTATTGTGGGTCCCATAATCAGTTTTCGAAAATGGAGTCAAGGTAAATAATTAATTTGAAAATGAGGATGTTTTCGTTCTAGAACAGCAAAAAATTGTGTCACGTCATGGCCGCATGGGATTAATTAGAACGCTGATGTCACTTACGTTCCAGCAGCTGCAGACACTTCACCTGACAATGTATTATTCAGCTTTTAATTAAGGTTCTGGTATTCCAAATTCAAACGTAAAGTTTGATATTAAGCCAGAAAAAGTATTCTCTGCATTTTTATTGCCTCAGCATGATTTTGTTTGGCATATCTATCTAGTCTACTGTTCACAGAGGAATTAAAACATTCATACCGACATGCTATCACCCGTCCGCACAGCACTGGCTAGACAGCTTGGCCATGTGGCAAGAACATATTTGATGTAAGCTTATGGCCGCCACGCGCGCAGTGGTTGTAACAATTCGGACTTTGGATAATGTAACCTTATGGGTTGTCTGGGGCCAGCAGATGCGTCATATCATTATGACAGACACTTGAAAGACTGTTTTATTGGAATAATAGGGTACCATATGATTTAATATGGTTTGTAGGACGGTGCAGTCTTCCTTTAATATAGCATCTAAATCCAATCAGAAAAATTTTCTGTGGGATAAAAACAAGTAGAGCAATATTTGGTCATAAGTAAAAGATAGCAAATTCTGTACTACCATCCTTTTTGATTCAGAACTTCCTTTCATTCACACGATAGCAACAAAAACAACATGCAGGAACAAAATTCATATCAGCGGAGACCAGGTGTCTGCTATTTTTTTCAGGAAACACTGGAACTTATGAGACTGGGCCGTTTTGTTTACCCTCTCGATTCATAGACCACTATTGATATATTAGAACCCTACACTATAGACTGTAGACATTGGACAGTTGTGATTGTCATTGACTCTAACCCAAAACTAACCAAAAAAAAATTGTTGGAGAGATGGTGGAAGTGAAGGGAGGGCGAGAATACCTTGGCCTTCGAAAAATCTCAGGATTTTGTCGACTTGTGTATTATTTCTACTGTGCAATACCATGCAGGAGACAATCACACCAACTCACATGAAGGAACAGTTGATAAGTTGATTTAAGTTTTTAAGGAAGGGCAGCACCAGATTATCATCAAGCGTCACAGGGAGATTGTAATGTAAATCAAGCTATATAATATACAGCTGTAAATCAATTTATCTTGCCCAGTATTCAGAATACAGAATTATATATAGATGTTTTCTGTCAGCATAAGCAAATAAGCAAGAAATGTGATCTTGAGAACACAAACTAGTATGACGAAAGAACAATGACTTTATGACTGACCCAGAAACAAGAGCCAACTGCAGTTGAGTCATGCCATCCCTCATTTCCTGGTACACTTGCTTTTAAAACTCACCTAAGCAACACATTGCTACCCACTGTACTTGCCACATCTATATAAATACCCATCAAATAAAGGGGATATGAAATTTGTTAAGTAAAGTCAACAAAAGATAAAGATCTCACACTGACTGGGTTAGCAGGACTTTTCTTAACAGTTATTTAACTACATGTATATACACAGACAGCATATATGCCTACTACAGCAACAGAACTTAGACATTAAATGGTTTGCCCAAGTAGAATTTGTGTTTTCCAGTGTGGTGGTACATGGCCAAAAGCACTTTTCTGAGTGTACTTTCATCACAGCACTTCCTTGGTTTTTCGCTGTCATATTTTTAGCACAATAAAATGTCATCTGATCACTGGGCATTATTAAAATAATCCTCAAAGTTTACACATGTTACTCAGCATCATCATAAAGAGTGAGGATCACTCAGTGAGAAATCTCTACTGTTCAATCTTCCTTATGATTTCAGATCTGTTGTCGAAATTGCAGTGGTTTTTAGCTTTGCTGGATTGTCAATTTTGATTGGACATGTTAATTCCTGTCCAGTACTTCATAAATAATATGCCCCAGGAGGAATGTCGAGGATAACAGCGTGATGGCCACACAGGGCCGTGTGTTGTTGGCAGCAACAGTTACTGATATCTGTGAAGGCCCATATCTCTATCCAGCCTGTAAACAGTGTTATTGCAAACTGACAAAAGCTGGAAATTGGAGCAGGTAAGTTACACAACTGAGTCACAATAATAATAGAAGAGAAAAGTTAAAGACCCACCCATAGTATGAAAGAGGAGAGGATGACGGACACTGCATTCATTTAAATTCAATTGCACACTTTGCAGATCATTGATTTGCTGTCCCGCTGAACATTATAATAAGGAAAATTGACATGAGAACTTAATATCTGAAATATGAAAGCAAATCAGTTTGAGTCAAAGCAGTGTACACTGCCATTTGTAGGTGCCTTGCCTTCTGGCGGCAACAATTGGATGGAGCAGTTTTAAACGCTAGGGAATGGACCCTTAATTCAATACCGTGCTTAGACTCAAAGGCAGTTACCATACAATATGAGTTAAAAAAGTGCAGTAATATCATTTAAAATCATGAAGGACCCAAGTGATTTAGAGCTTGGTTATTTTGAGGGTTTGAAATGGTTATTTATTTTAGTGAGTCTTTAGCTAGAACTGCATTTAGAAGGCACCATAAATAGGAAGAGGAATTTTTTTTTAAATATGACAGATTGTCAGTTTGATTCTAATTCTCTGAATTGTGTAGAAATATTTTACCATACATATTTTTAACCAGCCTAAATTAATTAAATTACTAATCACAATTTCTGAAAATGAAGCTGGAAAGACATTAGTTTAGAGTTATACTGTTCAGGCGTTTGATCTTATGAATGAAAGCAGGTTTTTTCGTTGTTTTTTAAGCATATTAAAATATTTTATTTTTTTTCTATAGATGTGTGAGGTGTAGACAAGACTACAGCCCTGATCAGATTGATTATCGATACCGTCTCCGTGCCACAATTACAGATAGTACCTGTGTTGCCAACATCACAGCATTTGGAGGAATGCTGAAGCATTTCTTTGGTGTACCAGCTACCATATTTTACCATCTGTAAGTTTACAGTTGTCTCTGTTGTCACCTTTCGGACGGTTAATCGATTAATCGACTGGTTTTTTTTTTGGTTTTTTTGGTGAAATGTGAAGCATAGATTTGTCAGCAAAAAGCCACAGCCACAGTAGCTGTGGACGGCTCACATTGATCATTATTCATGTGGAGTTTTTGCTGTTGTTTTTTTTTTTCTCTAGATTCATTCAAGAAGTTGCACATACCCTGTTGTCGGTTGTTACTTATACACCTGAGTTTATGTGTTTTTTTCTCTCTCTCTCTCTCTCTCTCTCTCTCTCTCTCTCTCTCTCTCTCTCTCTCTCCCTTTGTTTTTCTGTCTCGCTTTGTCTCTCTTTCTCTCCTCCCTCCCATACTCCATTTCTCAGTAAGTCATCACTTTATGCAATGTTTCCCACATAATTGAATATCTCATCATTTCACACCCATGTTCTATAGGTTACCAGGTGTTTGATTACATTTTGGTGACTTCACACAAGTGACCTGTGGCCATATGCAGAAACTTTGTGTCAATGTGCAACTAACACATTGCGTTAACTGCATTGAACACTACTTGGGAGTTTCCTGTGGTTACTGCAGGGCATTAACTAACATCAGAATTACACATACAGCCGCTGATGTTTTGTGACCAAGTGTTACAAGCTGCTCTGTGATTTGATCACTTTGTGGCCATGTCATGCTTGTTAGTTGGTGTTTTACAGCCACATGTTTCCAATTTCTTTGTTTTACAACCACATTATATACATCATGTGGTGTTTTGACCACATATGACATCTCATCAGTTACATGGCATTTTATCTCTTTCCAGCCATATCACCCCACTGAAAGAGAAGTATGGAACCTCCTGGGAAAACATTGTGAGAACAGCACTGGAGCACACATTTGTTGGACAACATCTTATCTTTGGTTTGAAAGTACCATGGTTGACAATTAGGAAAGTACAACAGCAGGCGCGCCCTCACTCTGTGGGCATAGCTGCGTCTTTGAAGGACATTTGCCCAAGTTCATATTCTACAGCAGAAAAGTTCTACACTGGTTCCTTGCCTGAACTGATAGCTGTTCAGGTTGTGCCTCAGGCTGAATCTGAAGCACATATGACTGTTGTCCGAAGTTTACAACAACTTGAGAGCCTCTTACAAAAACATGGAGTGACACCACAGGATTGCTTAGACAGAACAATTCTATCGCATATTTGGAATTCATGCCACACATCTGATGTTAACAAACTCACTTCCACTAAAGACATTTCTTTTAGGGACATACCGTCTGCGAGAGATAGTGACATATGTTATCAAAACTCTGTCTGCACAAGTCAGGACTTTTCTGCCATACGGCTGAGCTGTGAGAGCTCTCTAGAAAGGACACGAAGATCAGAAACTTGCAACCTTGCAGCTGCCGTCAATCCATGTCAGAGAATGGATGACAAGAAGAGTAACTTATCTGATATACCTGACTATGAACTTGAACTTGCAGAATTAGATTGTAACAGAAAACACCATCTCAACAACACTGTAGATATGTCTAGGATAGGAAGATGTATAAGAAATAAACAGAGTGATAATATCTGTGATATAAGACAGTCTGAAGGGTCCAGAAGGAAAAGACATAGCTGGCTGTTGAATTCTTCCATGAAAAGCTGTAAAGAGAATGTAAATCCTGATATGAGTGCATGTGATAAACCTAAGTCCAGGGCTAGATTAAGACTTTATGCTAAGGGTGATAAAAAGAAATTGGGCAGAGGAACAGTGAAAAGGCTGCAGGTTGGACAGGTAAATGTGAGCAACAGTGGAGAGAACAGTATAGGGTTAGGAGAAGCCACTTACTTTAGTACGAGGACAAGCAGCAGAAATTCTGAGAAACAGCTCAGTGTCACAGAACTGCTAACTCAAAATGAAAGTTCACATCAAAACTGTGTCAAAAATAGGTGGAGGGTGAGAAAGCACAGAAGTAAGCACAGGAGGAGAAGTGGTCTCTCTAAAGCTGTTGAAACCAGAATCTGTGACAAAATAAAGCAGAAAGCAGAGCACAGCAAACCACTGGTCATGGGGAAATCATCCTCTGGCAAAATTGCAATACCAGCTGGAAGAAATAAAACTGGCTTTCATAATCAATCATTAATTTATGACTGTTCATCACCTGAAGTGCCACGCAGCTATGTACAAACTACCAATGACTCACTGGCAATTAGAGACAGATCTAGTGAAGCCTTCCACCTTCAGAAGAGTCCAGAGATTGTGCACAGTGGGAAGAGCAGTGTAGCAGCTGCTTCTCCAACTATCCAGTCAGAACAGAACAACATCAAAGTTTTTCACCAGTCCCTTAGAAGATCCAAGTCTTTTATGCATCATTCTGATTTGTCTTCATCATATAAGAAGAGTCAAGACACACTACCATTAATCACTAAAGATCTCACTTCAGAGTCCTTCAGGTGTAAAACTGAAGACAATCCAGCGGATGAGTTTGTGGACACTAAGGGAAACATTCTACTCCGTCATACACAGCTGCCAGAGGATATGCCAGATTCAGAGGCCTTAGATGTATTTCTGACAAAAGCAGTTGGTGAAGTAATTAGCAACGTGAATCGATGTGTACCAGCAGCTGTGATGCACAGACAAGAGGAAATTTCCCCTGTTAAAAGAGCTAAGGACTGTAAACATAAGCTGTTGTCACTGAAAAATTGTCCTAGTGATAGAATGCAGGTGAGGCATATTCCAGAATTGACACAGTCTCACAGGTGCAGTATTTCTGAGCACAGTCATGATCCAGAGCTATCAACAGATATGACTCATAAAATGGCAGTGTCATTTGACAATAATCAGAGTTTCCAAATCACTGAAGAATATGCCCAAAATATCTCTGCTAATGTGACTTTGAGGCCCTCTCAGAGAAAAAGGATGTTAAAGAAAGAGAAGATAAGGGTAAGGGAGAGTGTTCATCATGATAGCAGCAGGCTGTGGCAAGAAAAATGTAGAGTTTCTTTAAACAGGATAGGTCATCACAGCAGCAACTTGAACTTGCAGGATGTGCCAGAGTCTGAAGATATGTGGGAGTTCTTGGATTGTCTTTCACAAGATAAGACAGAATCGGAGTTACAGAAATCTTCAGCTGACTCTGAGTTTGCCAAAACCCAGAGACAACAGCAAGCAGCCATCAACGGATCTGTGCTTAATGTTAGGCAAAGTTCAGCACTCACCACATCTGCTGACCAGATGCCTTATGAACCTGCAAGGATCCAAGATCCCAGATTCTCAGCTGGCTCAGAGCTGAGTGTTCTCAACCCTCCTTCAGACATGTCTGTTAGAAATATGGCAAGTGTGCCTAGTAATATTCTGTCCCATGCTTCAAAAGGAGTTTGTTCTGAAGATTTATTTGCCCGTTCTGATGTTAGAAATGCTGAGCTAGGAGAGTTAGTGAACAGTGTTGTTACTCCTGACTTTGCACCAGAAAGGGATTTGAGAAGCCTTCAAGATGAAGGCAAGATCTGCTCTACAAATGAAAATGTAGACTCTGCTGGCAGCACTGGTGTGACTAATGATGAAAATGGTGATTGGACAAACTGCCTTCCCATTCCTTTGTTGCATTGGGGAACTGCTACTAAGTCATCGGAGTCAGCTAAGCACTTGTCAGCTGTGCCTGACCTTGAGCATGGTAGAGTGGATAATGGTTTGTCATTGTCTTTCAGTAAATCTTCAATTCCCACAAGTACAATGAGTCCATCCAGAGTCTCAGTCTCCAAGTTAAAAGCCAAGAGGAAAGACAGTCAGTCAGATAGAGATAAGCACCTGCTTCATTCTGCAGCAGAAGGTGTATCCAGTTCTCATGCTTCTGAAGATATATTTGTTGAAAAGTTTCATATTCAACCTCTTGAAGGTCAAGACTCATCTGTGCTACTCAACAGTTCCCAAGATTTATTTGGTTCTCAGCCTGACAGCAGTGTCTCTGGGATGGTTGAGGTGTCATTGTGTGGCAATCATCTCCAAGGTGTGAAATGTGGCAAGAATTATCTGCTTTCTTCACCACATCAGGCCTTTGATACTCCTGTGACCCACAAGAACAAAGCTGATCTTTCCTCTCTGAAACGAAAGACATCAGATGTATGTGGAAGTGAGAAAAGAGTTAGATTTACTAGAAGCCAACAAGAATGCCACTACTTTAATTTTGACATCATCAGTCATTTCCCAGTAGAAAGCAAAGCTCCATCAAGATTGAAATCTTGTCTGAAGAGAAGAACATTGGACGGTGGTCTGCCTAGTTCCCAGGACTTGTTCTCAGATGTGTCTGTAGACTATGCCACTGCAAATGTTTCCGTGGTTGGAGATTGTGATGATCATGATGTAGGAACAGACAGCAACACTTCTGTTGAGCTTTTCTCACAGTCTCCCATCTCCAAGCCTCCAAATGAATCAGTTTTGGTCATGTCAAGAGACCCTCTGTATGACATTGATAATAGCAGCCACATCTCACAATATGCACTTAGGCAAGGTAAAAGTGAAACAGTACAGTGTGTCTTTGATTCTAAGTCACATAGCAGTCCAGATACACCTAATCTATGGGAGTCTGAAAATGATTCATATTTGGAAGTGTTTCCCACAGTGACATCTTCTTCTCTCTGTGGAATTAACAGAGGACATGAAAACCCTTCAGATCAGGCATTGGCTAAGGTTGAAACAGTGACTGTTATTTCAGAGAGGCTGTCTAGGTTGGTAGGTAAAAGTCCGTGTACAACATCTCTCAAATATGATAGGCGGAGTGATGGCTCAAATAAGCCCTTGGTTACACCTGGCACAAAGAGCCTCATCCTAGGTGACTCAGCTGTTAAGGTTGTTAATATAAACTGCACATCTGCCCAGTCACCTCAAAGAATTGCTCAGTCAAACAGCATGTGTGTTACGCCAGATTTGTTTTCTTGACTTCATTTACCAAGTGTGCAGATTTCAATTCATAGAAAAGTTGATGTATTTGCTCATGGACATTTGCTCAACTTCAGTATATTTCAAAAGTTCTCAGAAACCATTCGCAGCACTGATGGTGAACTTTATTAGTTATCACAAATTGTACAGGGCTTCAGTTAATATACTTTTTTAACATACTGTCGATAACATGTAAACATCATGGCTAAATCAATGGTATTTGATGTTATAAATCAGCATGAATGATATGATGTATTGGTACCCCCTTCCCCCCAAAATCCCCACCCAGAAGAAAATTAATTTCAAAATTTAATAATTATACTCTTCTAATTTAGATTGTATGCAGTGAAATTTAGCACCCTCTAGAAAATGGAAGTTGTCTGCTGATGTTGCAAGTTTCAGATATCTGGGTGCAATGGTTATGTTACAGCTGAAAAGTTAAAATCACATCTAACATTAGTGATCCTGGTTTGCTTCTTATGTTGGTATTCACACAAGACATATATTTTTAATTTCTAATGCTATGACAAAAGTATAGCATCAAGATCAGTGAAACAAGAAACAGTTGTAGATTATATCGAGGGTAGGGAAGCAAACCTATCGTATCTCAAGATACGGCCATGTTTAGATATGATAGTTTGCTTCCCTACCCTCGATATCTGATCTAATACTCTGGGTAAAATTTTATTAGATTTCTTTTTAAAACTTGAAATTATCAGGTTTGGAATTAAGTAAACTCTCATTTTTTTTGTTTTAAGCACCTTGTCTGTTCATGTTGAGTCCATTCACAGGCCTCAAAAGAGGCCCTTCTGGCAAAACTTATGTAAGAGATGAGCCATGGTACAGTTAAGCAGGAGGGTTCTGCAGTAATTTATTGCAAAATGTTAAAATCACATTTCTGTGCACACCATCTTACACCTCTTAGAACTGCAAATCATCTAAGATTTAATGTCAAATGGTCATATTCATGGTCCACTCCACATTCTTATTTGTGATGTTATTAAGTAAGTATGAGTTTCGTTATCTGACAGAACCTGCACATTTTACATTCCTTTACTATGATTGAAAATGATGATGTAGAAGTATTATTTGAAAATGATAGGTGAGAGTTGAACTTTGATAGTTAAGCCTAGCTCTTAAACACAATCTGAAGTGTTAACTTTGAAATGTCAGTTGCTTGAGTTTTGCAGTTTTATAATGAACTAAGGCAGGGAAACTGAGGATGAAAGTTTTGATACTACAATATTAAGAATTTGAAATTTATAGTCAGCATATCCATTATATAACAGCGGAGTCCCTGCGCAAAGCCAGCATCATAACAACATTGTGACATTGCCCAGGAATGCTGAAACAGAAATAGCTGACAAATGGAGACCAAAAAATATATGCATTTAAACTGAAGCTCACTTTAGACAGGCTCCACTGAAATGTTTCTTGCCAAACAGTGGATCCTATCGATCACTACCCTCCAGTGTCAAAAAATAGATTGTCTTTTTGTGAAGTCAAGAGTGGGAAAGGGTTTACTCTCTCTCTCTCTCTCTATTTCACTCTCTGTGCGTGCGTGCGTGCATACTTGACTCTGCCCATGCAACAAAACATACAAGATGCTCAAATCAAGTTAGAGTGATACAGTGGTTTGCCATTGTATGGCAGGATTGTATTTGCATATAATTGCATTTGAGATTTAAGAGCTGTTTACATTTGATAAGGGGTTGATTAACTGAAAATTTATATTTTTATATATCCTTGGCACTCTAAAGAGAATTGATGAGTCCACTAGACAGTGCGGTTTAATCTGATTTTCCAGTTCCATAGGCAAAGCTAACAGGAAGTTTCCTTAACTGTCTAGGTTAACATTTTCACATCTGGCACTGTCACTGCTCATCATCAGATTCTCTTATGAGGCTGACAAATTTGTAAATGTAAAATGGGAAGCTTTCCTAATATGTACATATCCATGGGTCGTATTTTTTGTATTTTGGTCATGAAAGAATCCCTGGCACTGGCTATCTGAAAATAGTTCCTGCTTTAATGCCAAATTTGATGCTTTAGGTTGCATTTACCATTGTCATCACAAAGTAATGTTCATACATGTACTTTGAGGTCTGTGATATTGATTATGTTGGAGTATATTAGAAGTTTTCACACTTGTTATGGACTATAAGGTACAATATGTTACAGAATGTGAATTTTTTTGTTTTTGTGCTTATAGGTTACTATATTATGTTATGTGAGTTTTATGTTTTTGTGCTTTATAATATGGGTTTGAATCAGTGTTCTTGTCCCAACAAATACTGTTTGAGAAGAGGGGAGGGGATGTGAGTAAAATAAACAATATTAATCACCCTAGGATATCACTGGTCAATTAAAAAAAAAAAAACAACAGAGGCTGCACAGCATGATGTATAACAGTTTTATTATTTACAGTCAAGTAAAAGAACATCATGGTTGCATACTATAAACTCAAATCACGTCATCACACAGCATTCAGTCAAGCACATTTCATCCAATATTACAAAGAAATTTGACACAACCAAGTTAGATTGAAAAGAAATCTCGTAACTGAACAATTCTGGATTATCTAATCACTGAGAGACATAATAAAAAATCTCTTACCACAATGTGCTCTTCAAGTTTGATATGGGTTTCATGTACTACAGCCTGAGCCACCACTGAAATATCAATAGTCTACTTCCTGTGTGGATACATCCATTCTGATGTTCAGCATTACAGAAATTCTACAGTTTGCTGACAACATACACTCAACACAGTTATTACAAAATTCATGGGTAACTGCCCTGTATTATAAGTACATACAGTGGAGTTCTGTTAACACAACGACCATGTTTTTGAGGGTATCTGTGTTATCAATGTTCCACTGTATTTTGCAACATCCAAAGAACTGATAAACTCAATTATCCCTTCGAGCTTAAAAAATGATTTCTGAATAGTGTGGTTTCATCAGAAAAGATTTTAATATAATAAGCATATTAGAGTGCACCCCCTTAACTCTTTCACATTTACTGTTATCTCAGGAAGAGGTGTAGAGTAGAATGGTAAGATTGCAGTGAAACCTCTCTACCATTTTTCCACTTTGGGAAATCCTGATTGCTTCTGTGTCTAACGACTCTAACATGTCAATAAACCAATTGGATGCTATACTAATATTATCAAAGCCTTCCTCCCACTACTGCAAAGGCAACCAAACACTCTACTTTGTTGCAGGGGAAAAAAGCATGCACTATCCATATTGACTGCCCACACAATTGTAGAGATTCTGAATTAATCTGATGTAGAACAGATGATGCACTTTTGTTCTCTAAGCACATTCAAACTGCTGACTATGTATCCTTTTGCATTCATCTCCAATTTTTATTCACAACATCCAAAATCCTGAAACACTACCAACAATCTTGTAAACTCATTAATTTCAGCTGTGATGTCACCCTGCATAGTTTGTGGTGTAAAGGTACAGAGATTAAAATCTGCTAACAATGTTGTAGGATTTCAGATGTTGCACATGTGCAAATGGATGTTAATGCAAAATAGAACTGTATATTGTGCCTCTGTCCCTAAAATGCTGATTTTGGAAAATGCACATCCCCTGAAGCTTCTATCCATGCCATTTTACAGTACAAATATGTAGATTTAGCAATCTATATTTTCAAGCACTAAGCATGACATCGATGGGGCTACTTCCTGCTGTCATGAATTCAGCCCGCCAACTGTTATATTAAACTATACAATTTCATGAAACTTAACTTTGCTGGCATGGTATGAAACGTCAAACACAGTGAAGTACAAATTTAAACAACGCAACGTACCTCTAAGAACAATACAGAGATTTCTTCCCACCCTGGATATTAAGAACACTAGTAATAAGACCAACTTGATTGGACAAGGTCTCAACAGGGATAAATAGTGACGTGTGAACAGCAAGTACAATTTGCAAATATGAGGAATGCAGATTCATTTTCTGATTTTGTGCAAAAGGATGACATGCCTTGAGACCAACAAAATGCAAGTTGAAAATTAAAGTGCTCTTTTGACCAATTTCTGTAGCTGAGTTATCATTTTTTCTCCATATTTTGGCCATTGTAACATATATACTGTGAAGAGAGATGGAGCTCCCTGGCAATATGACCAAGTAACATGAAGGGGTGCAAGATACTGTAGCCCTTCTGATTTTGTAGCATTCAAACCTCAAACTTTAAAATACATTTTCTCAATGCAAGACTTTTAAAGACAGAACCTCAAAATCATCAACCTGCAAAAATACTCTGTCTTGGCTTTAGTCCAGATTAGTCTGGTAAAAACAAGGCCATCATATTTTGACAATCATTATGCAATATGGGACTAGAGATGAAGCAAGCCTTAGAGTAAACAAATAACTGGATATTTTGACTTATTTTGCATGACACTATTTTAAGACCTGCAGAGTGTTTCAAAATATTGTTGGTTTCATTTAAAAGGAGAGAAGTTTTCCTTGAAATGCAGTTTGTTTCACAAAATTCTTTCAAACTTTGGGATTTTCTTGCTAACAAACTCAGTGTTTAATAATCACATTACTGAGGTTTTAGACTTTCTTTGTTGTAGAGCTACTTGCCCCACAATATGACAAAAGTTGTGGGGGAGAGGTTAGTAAAAGTCCTAATTACTCACATTTGTCACCCTCTCTATGCCTTACACCTTCAAGCTGCAAATCATTACAAAACTGTTTATTTGTTAAAATGGATGGAAGGAAAACTGGCTGCAACTTGCAGTGAAATTTCTTATATTCATGAAATTTGCTTTTGATGGCGATAATCATGCCTCAGCAGAAATGCAACAGCCATGCCTCAACAGAAATGAAACAAGTCATTAACAACAGAATATTCAGCTCATCTGTAACACCTGAAACAACTTTACACAGCACAGGTTGAAAACCCTGACCTCACTCTTATCAATCACATTTACAAGCAATCATGAACAAATATTACCAGTCATATCAAATTAACTACAAATGAAAACAAAGCAATTTCTATCAGTCTTTCAGACCTGGAGAAAAAGATCACGGGACATGCTATCTCACACTGACATGAAAAAACATCCGAAACACAAACAAGTCTATATTAATCCAGATATCCCATGCAACAGCAAAGATGAGAAGCGGGACAGGACAAAGTCTCACTAGACAGCAAGCATGCACACAGTGTTTGCCATGGACAGATAGGAACAGCAGCAAATGGTTGGTATATAATATACATATATGGCGGTCATGTCAACAACAAAATAGGCTTTATCTGGTAGGAATGAACACTTCCTGTGAGCGTATTTACATCACCTGGAGGAACAAGGAACAAGCAACAGGAAAAAGAGCTCTGGCTTTGAGACAACACAACAAATGCTTGGATAGTAAGAACAGAAATTAAGAGTACAATATCTTTCAAAGTGTCACAAACTCTACCTGTCACTGCTTCCAGCATGTGATAAGGATCCAAAAAGTAAAGAATATAAGAAGAAATAATTTACCTGTATGTTAATATGCACAAAGATACAAATGACATCATGATTAATAGTATAGGAACAACAAGTTCATGGAGCAATTGGATCATCCTAATGCTGATTGTTACAGAGATAAACTTTGAGGATGACTCGTGATCTCTTTGTCAGCTGCATTTGCTGACCTATTTATAATGAAATATCAGTGACAGCAAAAGAGTCCCCTGTGCACAGTTTGAGAACTCACACTGCCACTAATCATGCTCACCATCCAATTCATATCAAAAGACTACACTTGCAACTTTTGAAAATACATAAAAACAGCACTGGCCATAGTATAGAACCAATATTCTGTTACCTTGCATTATCTATACAACAATTAATGATACAAGGTAAAATTATGTCCGACATACGCAGGGACGCACATTTTGATTAAAAGGAGATACGGTAAAAACACTCAAACCTAAAGCAGAGTACTTCTTTTATATTGTTGCAACACCCATTTTGCACTACTGATAATAAATCCTTTCACTCAAACAAAACAACAACCAAAAAACAAACAAAATACTGTCCTTGAGCTCTAATGTTTGCTGGTATGAGAAATTGGACCACATATTTGTCCGCATAAGACAGAAAATACAACATCTGCCCATCCTTTTGTCTGACATGCTCTGAGAAATTCTACAGAACACTGAAGCTTAGCATCAGTGGCATCACTAAAGCACACTTGTTGCATAAAATATAATCATAAATGTAACTGTGCTATCATCAAAGACTTGTATTCATATCTGTTGCTGGTGGCTTAGCTGAAGTCTCTCAGTAAGGAGTCCAATTATCATGAAATCTCTGTAATGCTACACAATTATTGCTTAAACTTTTCACATCACATCAGGCCCAAGTGGAGAGTCCCATTTTTTAACTGATACACACTGTATGCCTTGTTGCTAAACCCTTCACACCATTCCCATCAGAAGGTTACATTTTAACACCATTTTCAGACAATGATCTACAATGGAAATGGATACTGTGGCGTAAGAAGGTTCAGTAGAAAGGCAACAGTCGAAACAAGTGCAGTGTGAAAGGTTGAATTATGGCCACCACTGCCTTCTTCTTTTCCTGAAGTTGTACAGAAAGGCAAAAGCACTGACTAGGACCTGATCAAGAAATGTGAATACAGCAAAACCTCATGAACTCAAATTCCTCTCCTACATATTGCAACATGGCAGTCCATGTCCCTTGCTCTATACACTGGAACTCTGTAATATACCCACTTTTCAGACCAGGCTACCGCTGGTGCGTTAGCAGAACTTTCATGTTATCCAGAGTGCTCTATAAGAAACAATGCAGCTCAGAGAGTGTACTATCAGGAGTTAGTGTTGAACACTGGTCACATTAGCAGAGCTCCACTGTATTTATTTCTATTTCATGTCTTGAAACTGACTACCTTGAGTAGGTGCCCTAGAATTTGAGATCATGACATTCTCTACTCTCAAAAATCAAGCCTGAGCCACATTACATACGTTACACATATACTCACAACCATTCACTTCTCAGCAGAACAGGTTTAAAATCAAATTGGAAAAGCAATACAAAACATCACATGTGACAAGATGTCCTATTAACAAAATACCCATATTCAGAAACTTATTCTTACAAGGTTAAGTGGCAACATACTCACAGATCATTTGAAACATGATTTGCTCAACACCATTATTGTATTATGACTGGGTTTATAATACCACCTTCAACACCTGAAATGACATTGTCTACATAGTGATACAACAAGTTACCATGTGGAAAATAATAGATCAACATATGACAGATGATTGTGTATCAACATTACAAGACTAACAAAATGTATTTTGCATGCTTGCGTTTCAACACCCCCTTAATAATCATTATAATTTGATATTGGTAGGACAACTTCAAGAAACATTAGGAAAATGAGACAGAATTTAACTGTGTACCCAAAAAAAGTATGGTGATTCATAGGCTTGGTTATTCCCTGTAACAAAATTTGCAGGACAAATCAGTTAATATGTAAAGCTTACTTCGACATAATTCAAATTCTGCAATTTACATCAACACTGTTCTCACGATACAAAGAGTCACACAGCCGTTTGTGATATAAACTTGCTTTCTGGGATGAAATGGAAGGAAGGTGTGAAGTGTGGCACTGGTTAGGGTTATTTGCTTGTTGCTTTCTTGGCAGCAGAATAAGTCAGCCAAGGCGAAAACAAGCATTTCATTTCTTTTTCAGCATTCTTTAACTCTGTAACACTTAACTCACACAGTGCTCTCAATGATCACACACTTTCACGATGACAAGCACAAGCAAAACATACAATGTTTTCAATATGATCTATCCTTGAATATGGTTAACTGAAGTAGTTATCAATTCCGAGAAACTTCACTGATTCCCTGCAATTCAAAAATAAGTGAACTTTACATGAAATTGTAAGACTTCAGCCTCCTAAGACTTCTGTTTACTTGCCCCATAGAAGCTATTTGTCTTTCACTGTTCATAGTATATCTATCTAAGGGATGCTGCTCTTCTTTCACCATATTCTCCAAAACGTTATACTCCATCCTGTGGAATACTCCATCTTGTGGATTATATTTTAGTCTCAGTATCAAATTCCGTCCATTTTCTATTTAAGACAAAGAGACAAAGCAGAACCCCAGTGAATAATCAAACTTCTGTGGGCTGCAACACCTTGGATATATCGCTTTTAAAAAGATACATACAACTTCAGATCTCTTTTTAACTGAAATGAAGGTCTCACTTGAACAAAATCATGAGTGATTTCATTTATGCTTGATGCACTAGAGTGTCCAGAAAGTGATCAGACTGAATACAAGCATTGCTGTTGTTGATGATTTGATCCCATACTGTTGAGTTATGTATTCTTCCACAACCAGTGCCAGTTGTATAAAAGCCCTCCTGTTCTTAAATAAATGCATCAATTATCAGCGTGAATAACACTCACATCCCACAACCCTCCCTTCTAACAGTCTGTATCCCTAAAAAAAATTAAGACTAAAATATGAATTATGATGGCCACAGGTGGAGCAAGTATCTTATGTGTGGTTTTAAGGTAGTCGTCACTATTACATGATTCTAAAATATGCAACTGTAACAGTCCATGAATCTTTCTTTAGTTTCATACACCCTGGTAAGAATGAAAGTAGGTTTGAGGCATGAGCACTTGCAAGAAGTTTATAAGAACTTAAGTTTTACACAGCGTGAACCTACCAAAGCATGTAGCAATCTTACTGGGATAATACAAATTGCAGAGTGAAAATCTGGGTTGGGGTGATGATTTCCCAACAGTGTTGACTGGCATTCTCTGATTTTCAAGAATTCTCGGAAGGGTGGCATTCCTGATCCTCAATGGTTGTAACAAGTAAAAGAAGTTAGGGGTACACATCACCATGCAGTTCTATCTGTTGATATCTAGGTGGCACTTGTTCCAGTGTTATCAGTGATGTCTCAACAACCATCACCAGTTCTGAGCATAAGATGGCAAGCCAAACATGACCCCAAAACCAAATATATACAGCACCAAACCCACACGAAAAGCTGTCCTCACAAGGGCATCTCAGTGTCTTCTTTCAACTTGCGTTCCTCTTTCAACCATTCCACAAACTCATCAAGCATGACTGGCCCTGAAATGAAATGAAGTAAACAGAAGGTGAGTAATTAAGATACAAAATTTCCAACCCAAATTATGGTAAAAAACATACAACATCTTTAAAGGTAGCCTGCCTTAATCAGATCTTATCTACACTGAGTAGTCATAATAAACCAAGGCTGCAAAGGGCCACGGTGCAGGACCTGAATGGCTTGTCTTGGTAAACATTTGTTGCCCAGCTCATGATACTGAAACAATGTCAAAACACAGATGTTATACTTCTAAACATTAATTTGATGTCCCCAAAATGTCTTCTCCTGCAATATGTGAGTTTATTTCGAGATGATATGAACCAATCTTCTAGAATCAGTGTGCACTTCCTCTTCCTCTTATCACGGAGAACAATCCACAGGGACACATGGAAGCCACAACACAAAAAGATATGAACTCACAAGCTCCGTCTTCATCATAATTTGCCAAGTCAGGTCGTATTGCTCTGCTGAATTCAAGAATGTTGCACCACTGGTCCTTGTTGATGACCTTATATTTGGCTTGCTGTACAAATGAGGAAAGACAATAATGTGCAATGATGCATTCATCAAAACACTGTGGGTGATAAACATTATGCAAACATTTTGGATATTCACAAGAAACACAGAAATCTGGGTAAATAAAAGCATAAAGTGCAGGGTTTACCACAGATGCTTCACTCAGCTAGTATTTATTACATCTCTGGGCATGAATTGGGAATCTCGGCTCAAATATTCACAAGTCAGTCACACCTAAAAATTTCTTTTTTCCAACTTTTCATCACAAAAATCACAACTTTCATTATTCAACCATACACATGAACTATGTGTGAATTCCTGTCCGTCATATTTCTCATGATCAGAATTGATTTTTCTCAGAATCGATTTTTGAAAGAAATATAACATAACCAAAAAAATTCTTAACAGTAATGAGTATTTGATGTTCACATTCATCACATTTCTTATTCATTCAAGTCATTTCAATTTTGGCCATTTATATTTTGTTTTACTCAAGTGGCTTCAATTTCTGACTTGTTTGGTGTGAATAATGTGGAACGAACTACAACTTGCGCTGTAAGTTACAACAAACTGCCATCCATGATCTTGACTACAGCATACCACATATAACCACATCATAAACAGCATGTAGAGATTGACTGAGTGATGGAGCCATTGCATTACCTCTAAAAATTGGTGGAAGTAGGAAAAAAGTGGCCAGTTTTTGCCTAGCACCAGAGACAACATAGCCTTTGCTGTATCTATGTCCATACTTCTTTGGTCTTTTTCCTGAAATTATAAAATATACCATTCTCTCACAACTGCACAGGTGATCCATATATCATCTATCAATATTTGGATAAAGTAAATTTAGCCTCATAAGATGACACAATATATAAACTGATACTAAGAATACACACTATTTAAAGAACATCATCAGGCAGGCAGAATTTAGACTCATCCATGGGGAATTCTTGTGCAGAAATCATTCCAGCATTCTAAACAGTATTATAATGACAGTGCCTATCAAAATGCTTAGCTTATAGCTAGCTTATGAAATTCTGACAGAAGGGAATGATAAAAAGCTTTAATGCCACTGCTGGTGATGAAACATCTGAATGTAGTTATGAGAAGTCATGAAACTTGGAGACATTTAAGCTGTATATCTTCCTGCAAAGCAACAGTTAATAGATAATCTCTAGTCCCACGGCAGCAAAGCAATCTCATTCAACCTCTATTTCACAATACGTAACCTACGGCAGGCAAAAAAAGTACATGTAACATTCATAAGATAATCCTCTTCATTAAGTCTTACAAATAATCTTACCCTGGCAAAATCAAAGGCAAATCTGTAAATATTTTTAAAGAGAGGAGGATCGTTGAGCAAAGCCCTGAGGTAGTCAAGTCTGTTCTGCAATTTCCCTATTGTGTCACACCTGTTGAGTAAAGGAATACTTTTTTAATGATGCGCCTTATGAGTAGAATAGCGAGCCTGGGCTCCATTTTCATGAATTACCTCATTGATGTACTTGAAGTAACAACAGCCAAGTGTGAAAAGACATGCCTTCTACAGAATCACCAGGAGCAGCAGTCACAAGATCAAAGGAAGCCTAGTCTTAAGTCATGAAATACTAGTTTCAACACACTTATAATGATCATTTTATGGATTGGGCTAACCAGATACAGGCCTGAAACAACTACCTATGTGTCAAATAGTGTAGTCTCAGCCATATTTCATACATCTCCACTAGACTTTATTTTAGGGAGGTAAACTTGCATCAAGCTTCTTTTGTACCAAAAACTGTGTTGGGACAGTTACCAAGAGCGATGATATAAATATAAATACATTTAGCAAAGAATAGCCCAGAAGTTTTGATATCAAGATAGTATCCAGGCTTTATGCTCTAAATTGTACTAAACATTTCAAGTACTCAACAGTTTCACTGCTTGCATTAAGAGTATCTGGAATGGAAGGGCCTGAAATGAGAAATGCCTGAAACCCTGTCAAGGCCTGGAAATTTACATACAGTACTTGATATTTATGTGCCAGAATATATCTAGCACTGTGTTTAAAAGTCAGTGCTCTGTGCACTGTTAGCACTTTGCTGTGGCTTCATGATCTTTCTCATCCAAGCTATATTTACCATTGCTCCTGGAAAGACTAAACATCGTAGCGTCTAACTAAGGAATACCTTAGGAATTTTAGCATATTGGACAAAGGAGTCTCATTACCTGATGTAAACCAACATAATGCAAATTGTTGTATTCCAGATGATTTTAAACTCATCATGTAAAAAACAGGAAAAATGCTACAGCTGCAACGTGTTAAAATTTTCCGTTTTTCAATACTTTTTCTCTCTAAATATCTATGGTGTCCACCAAGTCAATTTTGCGAAGAAAGAGCATCGTTCTGTTACCATGCGCGTATGTAATATGACGCAATAAGGAGAGCTAGGGTTACCGGGTTTGGCCCTTGCGTCCAGAATTATTCCCCTTCCTCGATCAGCAGAAGCCTGTGGCAAAAATGCTGACATCACTCACATTCCAGCAGCTTCAGACACCTATACCTGACACTGTATTATTCAGCTTTTAATTAAGATTCTGGTCATCCAAATTCAAACGTAAAGTTTGACAGTATAAGCCAGAAAAAGTATTCTGGATTTTTATTGCCTCAGCATGATTTTGTTTGCATATCTACTGTTCATAGAGGAATTAAAACATTCATACCAACATGCTATCACCCGTCCGCAGAGCCCTGGCTAGACAGCTTGGCCATGTGGCAAGAACGTATTTGATGTAAGCTTATGGCCGCCACGCGCGCAGTGGTTGTAACAATTTGGACTTTAGATAATGCAACCCTATGGGTTGTCTGGGGCCAAGAGAGGCGGTATATCATTATGACAGACACTTGAATGACTATTTTATTGGAATAATAGAGTATCGTATGATTTAATATGGTCTGTAGGAAGGTGCAGTCTTCCTTTAAGAGGTGAACAAATCTGTTATTTAGACATCAAATGTTACTTACTGTAATTCTGTCATTCCTTTCATCCATTCATCTAGAGTGAAAAAGCCCATGTTCTTGGCATTAAGTTTATATGCCAGTGCCAGCATTACAATCTGATAGGAAACAAGAAAACACTGAATGAGATTATGAACAGGAGCCAGAGAAGCTATGATGAAGCCGGGACAGGAGAAAGCTTCTTTTTCAGTACAGCTGTACAGTAATGTATGGTGCATTAAACAAATTTCATGAATTCACTCTGACACACTGCAAAATTCTGACTGCTTCCTAAAGAGTTACTTGAAGTTTAAAAGATCAATTCTTCATGCTGAAACAATATTCAATAAAAACCATCCAACAATATCTCAATCTACAGAATGCTCCTCCAAACCTCTTATCCAAATTAAAATGAGAACGGCTACTAACATGCACAGATAAACAGGACAACAGTCATGTATTCGAACTTACATTTTCTGGTTCCACACCAATGTCTTCACAGAACTTCTCCATGCCTTCAGGACCCAGGGTTTCCTCATTAGGACCTGCAGAATAAAAAGACCGAGAGATCTGAACTGATCTAAGAGGTCATTGTTTTCCCCCCAAATTTACAAAGGTTCAACACCACACATGCCACTTAACCATTTCCTCACTTGACACTTAATTTTGTGCATTCTCCAAAATGATCACGAAAAGGAAAATACCTCTGCAAAATTATGAATTTGTATTTGTCATGATTAATTAAATTTTAAAGCTCATGAGCTCAAAGCACGAAATGAAAGGACTCTGGACCTAAGACAGTATACGTGTGTACAAGTCCAGTGCAATCAATACAACCCTGTAAAATGCATAAATTGTGAATAATGTTTCAGATCACAAGAGTTTATCAGTTTTTTTAGGACTTTTGTCGTGGATGATTTACATTTATTCTCATTAATGCTGCATTCATCTAATCCCCTTTTGATATTACATTTTAGATGTCACTTTTATCATCCAGCTCACTGGTGCCTTCATTTTCAGCATCTCATCTTATATCATGCATTAAAAGTTGGCACAAAATTGAGCCCCGTCAGTTTTTAGACTCCCATATGAAGGTGATATTTTCTTGGTTATGACATGTTAAAACTAATGCGAAAGGGCAAAAGTACAATGTAAGCAGGCAAAAATCCTTTGCAACTATTAACATGGCTCCGTATATATGAAGAGTACTGGACATTTAAGTTTTGTATGAGTAGATCAGAATTAACAGATGGTGTGATTGCCATCACTGCTGAGCAGCAGGTAATGGATTTAAAAGAAAAACTTTGTACCTGTGTATTCATGAAACCATGCCAAGCAGCGCTTTTTGCTGAACTCTGTGGGCTGTTCTCTTCGTGGTCTGCAACAAGGAGGGAAAATAAAGACTCTAAAATTATTTTAAGTCTTATAAGTTGAGGACAGCAAACCAGGCAATGTCCAAAGTACCTCTGTCTTTAAACTCCCTATCCTAAACATTCAACACTGAAAACAATTAAACAACAGATCTTCCACACATCATGAATACGATATACTTTGTGCCCGCTGATAGGTAAGAAATACATAATGAAAATAAAGAAAAAAGTGATTAAATAGATAAAAAATAGTCATCATTAGTTGCAAACACTGTATGATGTAGACATTGCAGTATTACCTCAAGTTATTCTTTTCAACACAGACCAACACTGAGACCATGACTATGAGAACAGCATGCAAAGTAAGTTTACCTATGGAGGATGTTCTTAACATAAGACATGACCATAAAATTGATCTTACTGGTATGTCCGGCTTCTCTTGGCTGTAGTCTCATCACTGTTGCTGGGCTCACGTCTTCGCCGACGTGAAGGCATCACGTTGAAAGGATTGTGGAACAGCCTTCCGCTTTCTGAAGAGCTTGAGGCCTGGTCCTGGACACCAAGGTTCTGTGTAAATTAGTTGTTTTCCAATGAGTGTTAAATGAACACAGTACACTTGTACATGTCAAGTAAGAAGATATAAAACGACTAAGCCCATTTCTCCCTTGCAAAGCCTGCACATGACACTAAACATAAGGAATATAAAGGATCTTTAATATCAACAGAAACTGGCTCATCCAATGCAGAGATATTTTTTAGAAAATTCATGATTATAAATATAATAATATGGCTTTTTGCATTCTTCTGGCCTCAAAAAGTGAGATTTTCAAGCTTGCTGTCCATACTCTCTGGATGCATTTAACTTGATTCACAACTGAAAAGCTTAAAAATCATAAATTGATTTTCAAGCTGACTGTTCGTGCTCTTTGGATACATCAGTGAAAAACACTCTGAAGTTACTTTTGTGACACAAAAATGTTATTTATATGACACTGATTTGCTTCTAAAAAACACTATAAAAAGGCCCATTACCATTCCAAGAGATAATTAGTTGGTGAGTTCATAGAGATGATAATTTGATTTAAAATATATATATATATATATATATATTTACAATCAGGAAATATCTGAGGTCTTTGATGCAGTTTTACTCAACAGTTTTAATTAAAATGTAGTCAGGTATTGTGATTCACTTAGTTTTAAACCTTCCAAAATATTCCAAACAACCAACCTCAAATTTATTCCAAACTGGCGGACATCAATCTGTATTTCAGACTATATTTTCACACATGAAGACAAAAAAATACCGCTGAAACATATTTCTCCAGACTGCACAATCAGGCAATTGAATTTCAAATTCCCCTCTAAAAATGCAATGAACACACACTGATGATTTATTTCAAAATATAACTGTCATTTCACCACCAGAGTGCACAAAGTATTTACGACACTTTTATGCAAATAGTGACATAAGGGTTTTATTTTCAAATATTTAATTCTCATTATATATGTTTTTATATACAATATATATACACAAATAAATATCAAATACAAAACCCCCTCTGTTACTATGGGCATTAATGTCTCAGACACATGTCATGTGTAAAATCTGGTGGTAAAGTAACACCTATAGTTTGAGAAAAAGTTTTTCTAGACCAGCACCCACTTCAGGAAAAAGGGTATTTATATTTATCACTTTGGTGCACAATTTAACATGCAAAATATACTGATTCTAAAGGGGCAGTGCACACAAAAGTAATGCCCTAAATTTTACAGCAGAATCATGGTCTACTCCTTAAAAATTTACAAATCCCGCTCAAATATGTGACAAGGGGGTAAATGTCTTCCCAATTCCTATGACCTGGATGAAAAACACTGCTGAAATGTAATTTACATGTTATGGAGTGTCCCAAAAAACAATCTTAAATCTCCTCTCCATGTCCATCACATCAATCCTAGTGTTTTTCTCCAGGTCTTATGAGTTGGACATGACATACCCTCTCATCATAAATATGGGCAAGGTATTTGTTTTTGAGAGGAATTTTAGATTTCCTCAACCTGACTCTTTCAATATTTAGGCAGGAAAGGGGAGGTGGGAAATCTATGCATTTTCAATTAATTTCTGAGAGGGGATTTAAGAATCTAAAGGGCAAATCACACGAATGCTGTGTATGGAGAAAACAGTGGAATCCTCTCTAGACATGGCAGTATGCAGACACTAACAAAACAGCTGTACTTACCAAGGTATTAAATCTATTCGGCAAACTTGAATTTATGTTGTGATCCAGCGTAATTACGTGACCTGTTAAGCAACAATATAAAAACGTGAATAAAAATGGACATTTTGCTGCTTTTAAAGCTAAAATTCACAATTCACAGGTTCCTCCCATTATTTTCCCAACATTTTCCCACTTTACTCCTGGCACAACTCATACAATTTCATGAACTGGAACTGACAAAAGTCCATATTAATAAGAGACTTTGGTGAAGATTATCTTTTTAATGGAACTGACAAAAGTCCATATTAATAAGAGACTTTGATGAAGATTATCTTTTTAACTATTTTGGCAAAACACACACAAAAAAAAAAATCACCACTGATGTGAGTAATCTGAAATGTAATTTATCAGGTGTCTGAACACACAATTATTTTCTGTTTTTATAGGTCCAGTC
Organism: Ellobium chinense; assembly: GCA_033807755.1. Lineage (NCBI taxonomy): Eukaryota > Metazoa > Mollusca > Gastropoda > Ellobiida > Ellobiidae > Ellobium > Ellobium chinense. The sequence goes on along the minus strand of JAWQUT010000349.1, from coordinate 742,534 downwards.
GTGACATCCTCTTCAACAGAGAAATGTCATGTTTGAAAAAACACATTTTACAAAGCTCATTTTACAACCACTAGACTAGATCTAGATCTAGGTATTTTGGTATTGCTGATTTCAAGATACCCGCTGGCCAGTGCACCAGTCATGTCATGTGGGTTTTCATTTTCATATTCACTGTTTTTACTCCACTGTTTAGTAGTCCTTAGTCTATATAATAATCAGCCCATATTTTGCTATTTATTCAAAAATATTTCTAAAAAATCCTTTCACATTATTCAGAACCTTTCAAACTGGTGTTACAAGTGTCTGTTATATGTTGGCTATGATTATGATGTACTGTATTTGATTGACCTATACATTGACATATGTGCCTTTCTGGACATGAACTTCCAAACATTATCAAATTCATACATTTATGTCTTGCACAGCAAAAGCTCTAGACAAAATATGCAAAAGAAAACTGCCACCTTTAGTCAGCAAATTTACCCACATAACCTGGGTAACAACTAACATGTTTCTCACCATAAAAGTCAGTGAGCTTCTTATTCCTCTGTTTATACAGAATTCACCAGACAATATGCCCATGAAAACTGATGAACTAGACTAATTAATCTACTCTGGACTTAGAAGGTGTCAAATTGTTGTCCTGTCCAGCGCCCGGAGTGTCAGCAGACTAGACTAGATCTAGCTTTGTTTATCTCCTCACACTTCACAGACAACTAGAAGACTAGACTAGGTGTGACTACCGAATGAATGATCCAAACCATGGGCAGTCTTGATAAGTTGCTGTCTCAAAGATACAATATTATAACAAAGCCTAATCTTTGACAGAGGAATCTAACAAACTCATGACCGCTATAACCTATGAGCTACAAGACAAGAGTTCCAGCTTAAGAATTGACCCTGACCGTGTCTGTCAGTTACTGCGGGTCAACAGGAACTTAGTGTCAAAAATAATCGAATTTCTTGTTATGAAAGTCCACTGAAAATGCCAGTCAAGAAAACACAACAAGAATGATATGCAAGAAAACCATGCCCTATTCTCCAAACCTTAACGATGGATTTGCCAGGCATCGTTAACAGCTAAGTCATAAGAGGATGCAAATGTCGCTAGAATACTTTTCTTACCACAGCATTAAAAAAGTAACGGTTCAGCAAATTCACGCCATACAAACTACCGGAAATGAAACGTGCGGGAAAACCGGAACCTGCTTTCAGACATGCGCATCTTTCAATGTTGTTGTTTGTCTCTTAGGCTTTGATTGGGTAAATGTATTATCACCAATGGAAGAGCAGATTGTATGTGACAATGTTGCGGCATTCCTCAGCTGTATCGTTTACTGTTGTCAAGAGAGGCCGGGCATCTGTCTTGATAATGTAAAACTAACTGCTTCACGGATACAGGGTGTCTTTACATTGAACTTCGTTTCATTTTGGGATCAGAAGAGGAAAGGTAACCGGAAACGAATTTCGTAATTGCACCACATGCTGAAACTTTGTAAATGAAAGGAACGAAATCACAGATTAGACTAGCCGTCACTAGCCTATAGATAGATTATAGACTAATATAGACTAGTCTAGACGTCTAATTCAGATCTGGACGTTTCTTTGACTGTTCTTTCCAGTTGCGACATTTAGAATTCCTCCCACCTTCAGTTTTTAGCAGTGTCTTCATTTGATGAACTTTAACCCAAGGGGTCCAGTTTTCTTTTAATGGTGATGGCTTTTTGTTAGGGACCCCATCCTGATGGGCATTGGGGTTAACTGTTGGAAATCTTGTCTTATTGAATTGGGCACAATCTCGATGGACATTAGGGTCAGGGACATCCACTTCAAGTACCTTTTCTAGACCTATATCCAGCTGGCTATCTCTTGGGACAGGACTGCTCTTGCATTAATGCAGTTCATTTAGTCATTGGTTTAGCCACAAGATCGGTACCATTCCGTGATTATCCAGCACAGTTGAACTTGATGTACATTCATGTAAATCAAAGAATGCTAAAATTTACCGTTAGAAGAAATAGAAGCTAGGGGGGTAGAACAGTTGAATTTCATATACATTTATGTTAATCTAAGAAACTTACCTTCAGAAGAAACAGGTGTTAGAAGAAACTCTGGTATTGGAACTGCCAGAACTATGTTTTGTATGTGGTCACATGAGCATGGGAGTCGTTCATGAGGCTGTTTATTCTTGTAATGTTCAGCATGGCATGCCACCATGTTAAGAGTATCTGGTGTTGTCATGGATTATACCATGTTATCGCCCACCAGCTCACTTATTTGTTGATCAAACACTTTAATACCAGGAGTCTAGTCTGTCATTAGCTTCTCTGAATTGGGCAAGGTGTGGTGGATGAAGTCAATTTTCGTATAATGCATATACAGTAGGTCGAGTAACCACATATATGGCTGTCCTGCTAGAAAGGTTAATCTAAGACTGATTGAACTGTAGGGACACATGAGCAGTGAAATCCTGAGAGCATCATCTGGGCCTGAAGGTTATCCTCAAAACAGGGATATCCCACTTTTCTTTAAGTAACTTCTGAAAGTCAAGCATGGACAATAATAAAAAACCAAGAAGAGATTATATCATATGTGCTGTCATGTTTTCTCATGGTTAAAATGCTACTACTGCCTCTGCCACCTCTCTCTCCTTAGAACCTACAAGTCTATATGCTATATGAGCAGTTAACTGCAAGGGATTGCAAAATGTGGCTGTTCTTAGTTCTTAACACTTCATGTACCCTTCACCTCTCAGCATGGCAATTTACCATCCTTTTCATCCACATGTCGTTGATCCGCACCAGGAACTTGGCAATATTCTTTAAATTTATGCTGAGTGTCATGAATGTGGGTGTAAAGATTTTTGTTGCCATGAAGATAAAAAGTGCTGTGGGCAACCCACAAGCATACATCAGTTATTAAACAAGTAAATAAAGTGTGGATCACAATATTTGAGCATTTTATATCCTTAATGAGAAGACTGACCCAGCTAGACTAGGTTTATATTCAACACATCCTGGTTAGTTCTAAAATCTTCTTTTACAAGGTTCAGGTTTGATGAGAGGATTTCCCATTTTATTTCTTTTTCAGCGCTCACCCAAAGTTCAAAGATTCAAGATATAAGAGTCACAATCTGATGACTTCAGAGTTTGTTCGTCATGCCGGGTGACTCCAGGAAGGATTTCATCCTTGTGACTACAGCAAATTATTTTGCCATACCAATTACTGACAATGCCATCACAAGCCTATTTAATGTTCCAGCCTTGAACAATTTTCTTGATGATGGCAACACAACTGTTCTGGCTGGGAAACTCGACTCCCGGAATGACAGGAGGATCGAATTTCAGAACAGGGTAAACATGAGAAGAACAATATCCTTGCAGTGAATTATTTCCTCAAAATAAGGCTTGCTCAGGTTTAGGCAATGATAGAGCCAGTGTAGTAGAACAGAGCTATTATGATTATTTTTTAAAAATATAAATATTGATTTATTTTTTTTTCATCATAAAAATAGTTGGCTGCTTTAGTATTATGCCTCAGATTGGATCACAGGACAAAACACTGTTCTTGTAAATATAGAACAAATACTGTTCATTGTTAAAGTGCATGTGGAAGGCAGGCTTAGGATTTTTTATGAGTAGCTGGGTAAAGTTCCATTTTGTTACAATGTGCAGATAAAGAAATGTAGATCATTTATTATTTTAATCTTGGTGGTGCCTTTCAGGTGGAAGCATCTGACACTAAAGAGAGGGTCATCGTCTTTTTCAAGATCCGCCCTGAAGCAATTACTCCAGACAACACACAGTCTAATGTCATTGTGTCCTCCATGATAGATTCTCCACTTAACACACTGTATCATGCTGTGCAGAAGGTAATTCACTCTACTTCATTACTAATCCCATTATCATGATAGTAAGCATGCTAGTACTGTCACAAAGCGATCTGGAGTTGGCAATAAAGTCTACAGAAATCACAAAAGCTTTGGTATAAAATAACATTGTGCCAAAATGTGATATAATATATTAACCGCATAAACACTTGTGACACTATGCTTCCATCAGCATGTCTGCGTGACTGTGAAGATACCAACTGATCACTTTGATGCTAAGGGACTTCGTATTATACCTGGGTTGTTAGGCTGGGCAGGAAGCCACAGATTTATGTGGGTCTCATGACAGGAGGAGAGGTTGGTTTGAGCATATAATCCATCTGACATGCCTGTAGGGTTTAACTGCCTTAACTCTTGTTTATATAACCCTTCTCTTTGTAAATGTAAATTTTTAACACAATAACAAATATTGAAGTCTCTAACATTTGTATCTAAGATGAGCACTCACTTTATCTGTAATTTGTCAGGTGTATGCCCCATTACTGCTGGATGATGGAAAGTACAGTCGCAGCATTGACCCAAAGCTTCAGAGCTTGCTCAGTGAACTGGAGGCCGGGCTTGGGTCTGCTATACGCAAACGGGATCCGAGTTTCAGGGGGCGCTCAGGAGCTAGTGGGGATGACAACTTGGGAAGTAAGTTATTTGATGTTCACTTTCTAACTTGTGATTATCAGGGTATAAGGAATCACTAGCATTCCTTCTAATAGGCCACTGAAGATTAAGGAGATAACAATTTGTAGTTCGTGCATGATGACATGATTTATAATTGTACACAAGAAATTCATTATGTTATCCTTTTTGCTTGTGTGATGGGATTAAGATTAGCCTTTTAACAATTACCACTATACTGCCATCATTTTTAAAAATACAGTATATGCAGTTTTGGGCGAAACTGACTTTTCATACCCACGCAAAGGACCAAGGCGTGGCGCATTTTTCTATCTGAGTTTCATACCTTTATCACAAAAAATGACAAACCTGTGTCTAAATTTGTATATACGGTTTTTGAGATTGTGCACCCCTTACTAATAAAAAGACAGTATATGAAGCTGTCCTGTAAAATTCTCAAAACTGCATATACTGTATTCTTAAAAATGACGGCAGTACAGCCTGAGTAGTCCCTCCCTGGGCTCCTGAACAAAAATCACACATGAAGTCTAAGTTGTCTCTTCAGACAACAGAGGAAAGGAACTATCTTTGAAGCAGCCACATATTTAGCATCACTTGTCGTAGTCTTGGTTAGTCCCATGTGATGTCAAAGTTCCTTTATTTCTTCTATGGATGCTTAGATTTGAGATGAGGGTCTCACACGACTGAATTAGTGAGTCTGGGAGAGAATCATTTGTTCCTTTCTCTATATGTCAGCATCTCAAGCACAAAGGGGTAATCACAAGTGCCTTAAACAAATCTTCTCATAGGCATCCTGACTCCTATGGATGAGTTCCAGTACTGGCAGGAGCTGGCACGATCCGGTGCTGGAGCTGACCTGAAGGAGATGGCAGAGAGCTACTCAGAATTGTTTTCTCCCATCTCGAAAGACTATGGTGGACTGGATGCAATGCCCTTACCTGATGGGATGGAGCTGGTGGAGATTACCCAAGACACTCTAGATGATGTATGGAAGCAAGGAGATCCCCCATATCCTGAGGCCAGGATGAGGCATCTCATGGAAGTCATTGGTGGGTTAGCAGTTGTCTCCTTGTGATGTACAGATTGTGATTCTGTGATTTTCTTTATAAGGGCATGTGTGATGTACACATCATGTGCCTCTGGTTATGTGTTTAATAGGTTGCATGATGAACTCATAATATTGGATGAAGTTTTAAGAAATAGTATTCATACTTTGAACATGGACTGTGTACATGGCATGTATCACATCTTAGCTCAGGTTGCAGTCTTTGTTGTTCTGAGTTAGATGTAGTTTTCATGTTTCTTATAGAGTGCATGAGGATCACTTGTCTTCTGGTTTAAACCTAATTGGCAAAGTTAGACATATTTTTGAGATTTGTTAGCATAAAATGAGAGGCACCACTACATGTATTACTTATCTATAGCTTAAGCTTGCTTAAACACACTGAAAAAGAGGAAAGGTTTACCAAGCAATCCATATTGCAATAAATCAGCTATGAGAAATAATTTATAAATTTCTAAATGTGGTGTCCTAAAGTTTCATTAATTAATATTACTTCTGTCTGTGTGTTCCAGCTGGTTCCCTTGGCAGATATGTCCAGCAGAAACTAGCAGGTGTGAATATGTGGACTGGCCAGTTCAGCTCTGTGAGAGAGGAACTTAGACTGGGTGTAGGTCTGTGTGAGCGCTGGGTGACAGCATGTGAAACTCTAACCTCCCAGTTCTGGAAAAGATATGGACCTCATCCTTGGAAGGGAGACACATGCAAACCCAAAACCTTGAAGAAGCTAGGAGACAGACTTGAAGAGGTATTATTCCTGCTCTTGAAAAATGCGCCTCTTTTATAAGCAGGATGTTGTTTTTCTAGGTCTGTGACTTGACAGTGTCTCTGAATGCTCTTCAGAGAGTTGAGAAAGTTGTTGAATGACCTGGCCTGCCAGGATAATAATGTAAATTTATTTACATAGGTGAAAACTTGTATATTAGACTAACAAACCTCATTTTTAGATTTTTTGGTCGGAAGGATATTATTTCACCTGGTGTTATATGCTATTAGTGATAATGACCAGTTATGTCTGTCTTACTACTCTCTGTAGGAGGGATTCTCAAGAGTGAACTTTATGAGAACAGTCAACAGAGGATCCTCTCAGAAAAAATTTCATCACTCCTGAGTCATGTCCTCTGGGCTTCCAGAAATTGTTGTGTATTTGGAACTCAGAGCACGTGTTTGATCTATCAAAGGCAGGAGTTTCAATCTTTCAGGTGTCAAGTTTTCATTACACATTAGTTGATTCAGCACAGACAGGTGTGCAGATTGCATCAGATATATCATGTAATTTATCTGTTCAGGTATGGCAGAATACCAAAATATTTTCAAAAAACCAAAAATCAGAATGGAAGAACTTTATTTATTTTAATTACAGGTGAATAAAAAGCATAGAAAACAACTTTTGTTTTGATTAGACACTGATGTTCACAGTTTATGCCATCAGCTTGTGACAGTCCTTAACATTTTGCACTGCTGTCCACTAACTTTTTTTTCCTCTCTTGTTTTATTCAGATCTTATCCATCAGGACAGTCCATGAGCAGTTGCTGCGTCTGTTGTCTGCCCAGGAGCAGAAGGAACTGGGTGTCTCTGAGGCATTCACCCCATTTCTGGGCCTCAACCCCTTGCAGTACAACCCTTACACTCAACCCTTGTGGGCCGCAGCTGTCCAGCAGTATGAACGCTCCATGGAGCCTGCCCAGCAGAGGATTGCTGGCAAACTCCGCAACCAGTTCCGACAGCTTGACCAGAATCCTCAGCAGGTGAGATGGGCAATAGTATATTGGTTACACATGAAAACGTAGCCTTCAGCTGCAAGAATAATTACAGTATATGTGAAGACAACTTGTGATTGCTTGGTGTTAAGGACATAGTTTAGATTATGCACAGTGCTGCAACATGATAAAATCAGTCAATGATTTCATCAAGTACAGTTATATACATTGCAGCCTCTTAAATACTTTCAGTAATGGTAACAGATTATCATGTCTACATACCAGTATGAGGGTTTAGGTTGCCCCTGGATTATATACTTGATGCTATAAGTAAAATATTGAAGGCTTTGTTAGAGAAATTGCAAATGTCAGCAAAAACTTTTCACTTCGGTGACAGCTTTACAAATGTTAGAAATCTTGTCAAGTATGATTTATGAAAATTTCAGAAACTCCAAATGCCTGTCATGTCTCCCATTCACCCGTCTATTGAAGGGTCAGGCTGTCCTTGAATATCAAAATGACAGGTTGAAATAGACTTTCTGCAAAGTAGAGAAATTTGTAGATGAGACTTGGTGGAATTGGAATTTTAGCACAGTTGATGGTAGTATAATTCACTAATTCTGTCCAGATCTGAAGTTATTTTCTTGCATCTCTTTGCATTTTTTTGCCTTCTTCCAATACAGCTCTTGAGGGAGTTTCAAAGATATAAAGAGCTTGTGAAGAGACCCATCATCACAAAGGAGTTGATAGCAGAAAGGTAGGCATGCTTCCTTCTAGTTACACAATGTACAAACATAATGGTAATATTAGTAATACCTCATGTTTGATCATTGGAGCAGACAAGGGTAAATCAGTGCTGAGGCAAAATGATGTTATCCCTTTCCTTTTTTTGTTGGTCAAGATTACATGATTTTGTTGGTAGATGTCCGATCTTGTCTACTTCTGCCACGAAATTATCACCATACTTGACTCTCTAATCTGTGGACCTGTTGCATTCCAGAGAAACACTTCTTGGACAGCAGATCATGTACATCCGTCAGATCAGTGAAGACTTCAATTCCCGGACAGGGAGGGGAGGCAAAAGTGTTCCCAAGGGAAAAAATAATCCAGAAATTGTCAACAATATCATTTATGTGAGGCAGCTGGAGGCAAAGGTAAGGAATAAAGTTTCTGTATTATTTGATCTCCAGTCCAAGTAAAAGATTAATGTTTTGTTTCATACCACTACACAGAGGTCGAAATCTAAGAAAAAGCTGTGATTCATTTGTGCATTTTCATTTCAAGAAACTTGTGTTTCACAGCATTTCTGAGTCACTCATTGACATGTAAAGCATTACTAATTTTGCAGTAAACTGGGAGGCACATTCACATTTTTTTGAGTTTGACAGAAGTCTGGGGTAATTGAAGGTAAGAAATATGGTTTGTTTTCTGAGAGTTCTGAAATACGATGATTTCAAATAAGTCTCAGGTATTTACAGATTCCATTTCTTTCCCAGATTAGACTGATTTTGGTCATTTCTTGGAGAATTTGTTCCTAGTGTCATGTATATTTAACTTAACATACATACCTAACATAGTAATGTGTATGCATTATCAGATTGATGAGACTCGCCTGATTGCTGACGCTCTGTTGGGAGATCTAGAAGGATACCTAAAGTTTGAGAAAGACATGGTCGATTTGAAGGAGGAGCTGCAGACATGGAGACGGGATCAGTTTGATGAGTGGTCACGAGAAATTCAGGCCCTCATAGAGGATCATCGTAAACCTCTCAGGTCATTTGCTTTTCTTTGACAGATTCTGATATTTTCTAATAACAAAGTTACCTTCCAACTTATTTAGCCCCAATCATATCTGTGTGACTAATTGATAAATTATTGCAACAAGACCTTAGTCAAAATAAAATGTAACAAAGAGTGAAGCTTGTTATTCATTCTTGCTAAGTCTGTTACTTTATTCTTTTTTCAGCTCTCGGGGACCAAGTGACAAATTCCATCTCCACTTAGGCCTACAATCCATTAAAAAATACATGAAAATTTCAAGGATCAGCAGGGTTTATCTTTTTGAAATATTTTTGTCAGCAGAGTGAAATTCAAAATCTCTTCACTGCTTAATGGAAGTACAGTGTAGGTCCTGAAACTTAGCTCCACATCATCTGTTTTCTCCGTTCTGTCAGGAAATGCAAATTTCCTCGAGGTAGAGGAGAGTATATGGTCATTCTTTTTCAGAATTTTTTCTAGCATTCAAGGGACCAAGCAGAGTTTGCAGTGAAGGGGTTAAAAGGATGTTTTAAGTATCTTGACATTTGTGCAATGTGAATAGTTGCAGGGTATGTGTGGATATATGCTAAATATTGAACACATCACCTTCTTCTAATTTTTATATCTTCTTTCCCCTTCAGCCTGGAAACCAGTGGCAAGCTGATGGAGTTGAACCACAAGGATGGCAAGCTGAGGGTCAACTACAGCGAAAGACTGGTCACACTTCTCAGAGAGGTCAGGCAGCTCAGCTCTATTGGTTTCTCTGTGCCAGCCAAGATACAGAGTGTGGCAGAGACAGCCCAAAAGTTTTACAGGCATGGGGTCATTCTCAAGCAGGTATTGGAGGGGAGCTTAGTTGTAGTCATGCCACAGCTTTTTGAGAAGGGGAGAGTATGGGTGAAATTGGGAACCTGGAAAGGGAATATCAGAGCTTTCAGTTTAATTTCACAAGTAACAGGCCGACTAAAGTTGATTTTTGTCTCCCATTTTTTTTTTTCGTTCAGACCACCAAGTTGATCCTAACTCTTGTCATCATTCAAACGAAGACTTTTGAAAAGTAAAGTTGGCACAAAATATTAGATTTATGTATGCTTTGTAGCAATATTGCCATCATCATGAACAGCTGAAAAGTTTTATTTCTTTTGTTTTCCCATGGCCATACTAATCTGTTATTTGTGTTAGGTTAACATTACTGTCTTAAAGATGATTGGTGGCCACTGGTTTGTTTGTGTTTCAGGTTGCCCACTTTTATAACACCATTGACCAGCAGATGATCCCCAGTCAACAAGCCATGATGTTGGAATCTGCTCTCGCCTTTGAGAAGCTGGTCAAGAGTCCAAAAGCAGGTGAGTCTTTCCCATCACGCTTTATCTCTTAGGATTTGATGACATCTGTGTCACAATCTGCTAGAGTAGTAGTGTGGAAAGAGATACTGCTTATAGAGATAACACCCTTTGCTCCAAATCAACAGTGCGTGTGAAAAGTTTGTATGCAGGTTTGAACAGTACATAACTGATTGTGTTAGTGTAAGCAGTAATTTGAATATAAACTTAGAAATAGAGGGAATGAGAAGTGGAAGTATCAGAATATAATTATTATTGTTATAATGAAGGAAATGAAAACACTGACCTAAAGAAATTGTCTTGTGTTATGAAACATATATGTAATTTTTTTCCTGCCTGTATTTTGTACAACTACTTCAAATCAGTTGAAGTGAGTCATAATGCCTTGTATACAGGTTATATACTGCAACCAAGACGATTTTCCATGTTATGTATAATAAAGTTATTCTGATCTTCTCTTATCTTAACTTTATTAAACGATGAGCATTTCAACATTCATGAAAGTCATTCCTGCAAATACTTCAGCCTTGTAACAGAAATATCGTTTAATTTTGCATCAGGGCCTCATTTTACTTAAATTTATAACTGCGCATGAATCAGTGACAAGAGATTTTCTATAAATAATCAGGCTACAAGGCCAAGGGTGATGATATTCAGGTGACCTGGGACAATCCTGAGCAGATGGAACAATACATCAAGAAACTGCAGACAGCGGCTGACAGACTGACCACTGAGAACAGAAAGTTGAGGAAAAGTCACTTTGTTGTATCTGAAAAAGTAAGTTTAATTTAGACTTTAGTAATCATAACTCTTTATGATATTGTTCTAAATACTGATGTGTGTTAAAGGGTCTCAACATGATTGGTTTGATGTTTCTATAGAAATCAGTACAAAAATTAAAGTCCAATTGTTGTAAGGCAAAGCATAGGTTGGGGACCTAGCCAGATGGAGTCCTTGCTGCAAAGCAAAGAATGTGGAACATGTGATGAGCTCCAGTGCACGGTACTGTTTGCCACTCCGACTGAACTGAGCTTTTAGCATGGTCAAATTGTTTCAAATACAGAAGAAGAAGGAACATTGATGACTAGGTGTTGAGATAGAGTACAGTAGCAAGATCTCTGTATATCTTTGGGCATTTATCACTCTATTACCAAGGCTGGACACAGTCTGTTTGATATTAATGCTATGTGGAGTAAGTTATGTTGAACATTGTTTGTAACTGAAAAATACAAGTTGTGAAATTTGAGTGAGATTGGCTGCTGTTTTGTGGTGTTCATCTGTTTAGAAAGCAGTGATCATCACACATTCATGGCATTGCTGATAAATATAAATCTGGAATTTCATAATATTTATGTGACTTATCTCAGGTCCAGACACTGATGAGTGTTGACCTGTTGCGACAGCAACAGCGTTGGAAGGATGGATTGATGGACATCCGCCACCTGATGGCTAACCTGGTTCAGCAAGGATTTGCCAGTGAGCACATGACACCTTGGAAGGCTCATTGGGACAGGCAGCTCTACAAAGCCTTGGAGCATCAGTATCTGATGGGGCTGGAGGCTCTCAATGAAAACTTGCCTGAAATTAAAGTGGAGCTCACATACAGGTATTGGCAGGACATCAGTGTGTGGGTGGACACATTATGAGTGCATAATAGTTGGAGAAGGGTGATGGAGAAGAGAAGTGTAGAGAGAAAGGATGTATGTCTTTTTGAAGTATTGTCTAAATTAGATGTATTTTATTATATTCTGTATTTGCAATTGATTTGGCCACAACAGCAAACAGTAAACATTGAAACATTAAAACATTGTTTGCAAAACTTTATTTCTGTCCTTGTCTGTAAATGAAAATTATTTAACTTCAGTTTTATCTGCCATGTCTCTTAATGTTAAAGATCTTAGGTTCAAATCATACAAGCTGCGAGTTCTTCATGGGAAGGTTTGTGTTGTTTAAAAGGCACACAACAATTGGCAGATTGACCAGAATCCACATTAATTTTATCTTTTAAAAATTCAAAAATGTTCTATAATATGACATCCAAACCTTATACAAAAAAAAAACAACTAATGATGAAGTAGAAAGTTTGACTTTAATTTGCCAAGTCTGGAGAAAACATAATCCCATCTTGGTGTCAAAATCAGTGTCTGTTGCAGTTAAAAAAAAAGAAATGTGCAATAATCAAAAATTAGCCTCTCTATGGATGAATCTGCTGTCAAGTGTTGTGAAAGTGACAAGAAGAGTGTAATCACCAAGCTGTTACATTCCTCAACAGACAACAACGGCTGCAGTTCCGACCTCCATTTGAGGAGATCAAAGCCAAATATTTCAGAGAGATGAAGAAATTCATCAGCATCCCCAATCACTTCAAGGGTGTCGGAGATGGAGGGGTCAATCTTATCTTCCCAGCCATTATTGACCGCAATGGCCAGTGCTTTGTCACCTGCTACCGGAAGGCTGATGTTCTGTTTTCCAGACTGGCAGCTGTGGAAGAGCAGTTTAAGGTATGAGGAATAAGCTGGGGAAGGAGAACGAGAGTGTGAGGAGGGTTTTACAATACATATGTTAGGCAGAACTTCATTAACTTCAATGTCAGGGAACTAATTCATCATTCTGAAAAGAGTAGAACTTGTAACAGATGTCAGGATAGGGTGAAGATTCTGATTACTTGATATACAAATTTCTTGGTACCTTTCTCCAAGATTATTCTATAGATGTCAAGGGCATTGTTATTGTTTGTATTTTTTTTCAACTTATGATTGTCAGTTATGATTCTCATAAATCTCACTGGCAGTGTTTTCATCTTGAGAGCCATGGCTTGATCATATAAGATATATCTTTAAATCTAACAACAGCAGTATGGCAGAGCAGAAGATGCAGAGGTTTCCGTTTTTTGTTTTTTTTCACTTAGAGAGCCTGTGAGATTGGCAGATATTTACAAATGGATCAGATTTTCAGCTTGTTCTTCTGTTTTTGTGTGTGTGTGTGCAGGTGTGTGAGTGCTTGCATGCATGGGTGCATGCATGCATGCTCTTCTACTTTGGTATGATTTTTTAATGGAATGATAGAATGAACTATTTCCATGACCACTCTTAACCTATTTGAAAACTGCAGGACTGGGTGGTGCTGGGAGCTCTAGACCTGGACCAGTTTGTGATGGACAACCTGGTTCAGATTTCTGACTGGGAGAGAAACTTCCGGGCCCTGAAGGCTCGGGGCAGGGATGCTGAGAAATTGCCGAGGTGAGTCACTTCAGGGGTTGGTTACTATTGTATTTGCAGTATTTTTGCACCGTTGTTGGTTTATTAAGACAGGGATTAGCAACTTAGCTTGGAAATAGTGCTGAAGTGATGTAGATACTTTACAGAAAGTCATCATTGACTCTGTTAGTCAGAAGCTCTGATCTTTGAGATGGGACTACAGGTGTTAATCATATTGGGGCTGATGTACTGAGAAGTAAATTGCATTCAGTAGTAAATCAAACAGGTAGACATGAACAAGAAGGGTTTTTGAAAAAGCTGGTGTAATAAATATAGATCAGATACCAGATCAGGAAAGGAGAGAGAACTGAAATTGTCAGTTGTTAGAGGAATTGAAATTGTTATTGCAGGCTATTCCAGCCATACAGTTTAAGTTTGTACAGTTTGATCCTATTGTGCCATTCAGTTTTGGTTGACGATGTAAATCCCCCC
>JAWQUT010000349.1:698256-727698 GCA_033807755.1 Ellobium chinense | reverse complement strand
CCCCAGCGACATCTGAACACTGTGGTATTTGTGTACATTACTGATGATTTTTTAACTGTATGCTTATGATTTATTTTTCCTTAAATTAGTCAAATCAAAGTGGACTGCATCACTGTGAACACAACTCCTGTGAAGTCTGTGATTGACGATCACATCCAGCGATTGTTTGATGCCCTGCTCAATTCCCTCCGCAAGTCCATCATGAATGATGTGAATGAGATTGACGGTTTTGTGACCAGCGCCACTGACACTCTGTCTCAGAGACCTCAGACTGTTGAGGAAATTGGTGAGGCCAATGCTAAGCATGCTGAATTTGGCACTACCAAGAAGGGGGTAAGTTTGCTTATATTGAAAATATCATGTAATAAGTTTTATTCAGGCTTCACTGTCTTCTAGGCCACATTACAACCTCAACATTTTGCTACACAGAATCAATAGTCAATGAAAACAAGAGAACTATTAATCTGGATAGAAACGGTTTGGTAAGTTATCTATACATCATTTTATGAACTTTATGGTGGTGGCAACCTTTATTTATCCATTTTAAAATCACTTTTTTTTGTCTGCTTCAATAAAACTCTGTTTGCAGCAAGTCTTAGATTCAGATTGTTGAACTGTTGGAACTCTTTCTGAATACTCCAGGTGAAGCCACTGTTTGAGAAAGCAGAGAGCAAGAACAAGTTGTTGCGGTCAGTAGCTGGAGGAGGAGTGGACTCATTGACCCAGCTCCAGAGTCGATGGGACAAGTTTGAGATTATGATGGAGTCACATCAGTTGATGGTCAAAGAACAGGTAAACAAATATTATGATACTGTTGATTGCTAAATTTCCAGCCCAAAATGACAATTTTGTCTGGGCGATTAAATAATGAAGATATGACTTGTTATAGAGCTGAGGTTTTGTTTAGATATGATGATGCTGTTAGAGGGAGTATGTTATCATTTAGGCAGACATATTCTTCAGGGTTAGATATTATCAGCTATTATGATAGCAGTGTTTTGGGATTTTAGACATTGTGATTACAAATAGGTGACAAATACGAAAAGGTACATTGTCTATAGATCTGAATGACAAGATTTTTGTTTGTATCTTCAGGGATTTGGGGTGCACAATCTTGAAAGTCTACAATTTTAAATCACATCAAATAATAAAAGCAAGTTTTCAAATTACTCAGGAAAATCACTGCTTTTGTTGTGTTTTGTTCTGTTAGAATGTGTTGTAAATTGGTTTACTCTGCTACTGGCTCCATGCAGGTTGAGGTGATGAAGAGCAACGTCCAGGCTCGTGTGAAAGCCTTCCAGCAGGAAGTGGAGAAATTCTCCGCCAGGTGGCACCAGCTAAAACCCAAAGATGATGCTCTAGAGGGAGACAAGGCCACATGTGACAGGGCTGTGGCTGTCATCAAAGAGAAACGTCAGGAGTTCCAGGAGATTGAGGAAAACATGAAGAAACTCATGTAAGTTTTGGGCTAAAACTATATTAACCTTTCCACATTGTGTGGTCTTGCTCCCTTATACTTCCCACAGGCCACTCATATTCCTCTATATTTTTTTATAAACACAGTGTTTTGGGTAGTGGCATCCAGTGGCACCCAGTGCATTATGAAGGGCCAAACAATCTACCACACCAGGTTTGTACAATGTATCTCAATCACTAATGAAGCAGACTACTCGAGGGTGGTGCCATAATATGGGAAAGATTAAATCTCTGACTGAAAAATTATGTTTTCTTTTGTACTACTTTAGAAAGTGTGAAACCATGTGCAATCTCTGTATCATATCATATAGTGGATTCGGATTTGATATAATTTTTTTTGCACAAAATTCAGTTGCAGTATTTTTTTAACATCTATCAGAATTTTTACCGCAGGGAGTTGTGTTACCATGAATGACCTGTTATTTAAAAATATCAGATATTGTATTAACCTTGGTAATTCATTACTTTATAGTGTTTTTTTAAATATTCCTCAGCTCTGACTGCCAGCACTTTAATCTAGATTCACCAGACTTCACAGCAGTGGAGGAGCTGAAGGAGGACATGGCTCATTACGAGAACATGTGGTCTCTGTACGAGGAATTTAATGGCGGCCTTCAGGAGTTGGCTAAGGAGGATTGGATCTCTTTCAGGTGGGTGTGTGCATGTGTCTGTTTTGACACCCTGATCTCTGACCTATTCAAAGGCATAAGTGATGATTATTGTCAGTACTAATTCCTGATTAGACTAACGTATGCATTCATGTTACATACTGACCCCAGACCAAATCCCTATACTGTACTGACTTCAAAGCCATTACCCTACTGCAATTTTTTGTGTGTTTGAAGAGGGGGATAGGATTGGTCATTGTCTTTCATAATGTTTTCGTTTAATATTTTCTGTGCTGAAATCTGACAGGTCAAAGGCGTACATGTTTGAAGAGTTTCTGGGAGGCTGGTATGAGAAGATCAAGACACGGGAGACAACTACCATGACAGTCAAGATTCAGAAGGACATTGAAACATACAAGGTACCAGTGTGTTTTTGATATTTTTTTTTCTTGCTTAGAAAGTAGTGGATAAAGAGGCTCACAGCTTAAAGTTCCTGTAACAGAAGAGACGACATTGTTAGTATAGAATGTGCTCTGGTACTGCAGACCGCTACCTTTGGAAGGTTTTTTCTCAGCACAGCCGTTGAATAAACCATTGCCAAGTTGCTATTGTCACCAAACCTTCGGTGTTTTGTTTTTTTTTCATTTTTATGGAGAGGGGTCCAAATGAGGTAGCCCAACCTGAGGGACTATAAAAATTGCCAAAAAATTGGTATCAACCAACCAGCTAAAACCGGGAGTTAGGGAGATGACTATGAGATTATGGTTTAATTAATGAACACTATTTTAAAATAGATTTAAATAAGAGGATGGTGTAATACTTAATATAATTTTTATCACATGATATGACCATTGTTTTGAAAAGTTAACATGACCATTGTTTTGAAAAGTTAACATGCACTTCACTTAATATATTTAGAATGTCTTTGTTTATCTTCCCAGAGCCCATTTAAGAGTTTGCAAAATCTTTCTGGAATGTCTTTTAAAGGTTAACCAAGTATTCTTTTGTTTGTCCATCTAGAATGTCCTCCCAGTCCTCAAATGGGTGCGTGGTGAACCACTATCCCAGGACCACTGGCTGGAAATGTTCAGGCTGCTGCAGATGCCCAGGGGCACCACCTTGGAGAAACTGACCTTTGGTCAAGTCTTGGCCTCAAGTGAACACATCATCCGGAATGCTGATGCCATCAAGGTTGGTTCTGCTTGCTTGCCAGATGTTTAATTCTGCAGTGATGCTGGACACCATCAATCCCTGGGGATATTTTTTCCAAAATGAATAGCACATCTGTACATTTTGCTGAAGTAGTTGATACAGAATTGAAGATGGTCGAAGATCACACAATGGGATTCTCAAGAAGTATTAACAATTAGACAAAAGCAGGGATAGTTAGTAGAAAGTTACTTTGCTGGGTTCTCAACTGGGGAATGATGCTCATATTGAGCTGTCTGGTGAATAAAAAGTCTGTATGATATGATTTGCTTTAATGTGTGTTATGCCATAAGTTTTTAGCAGCACATAATATTTAATTATGAGGGGCTCAAAATTTTCAGAGACATTTCTTCATACCACTCATAATTACAGACATTTACAAGGCCTAAAGATAGCTGTACCTGTCTCTTTGCTCCTCTGTTTCACAGGAATTGAACCAAAGAGCTCAAGGGGAGGTTACAATCAGAGAAGCCATCAGAGAGCTGGAGCTGTGGGGAGCAGGGGCTGTGTTTGCTCTCACAGAGTATGAGGACAGTCACAAGAACAAGATGAATGTGATCAAGGACTGGAAAGATCTTGTCAACCAGGTGAGACGTGCTGGTGGTTTTCCTGTAACAAAGTAATTGAGCTTTGCTGGAAATACAGTAGGTTTTTGGAATGTCTCATGTTTCATGTTTCCTATCTGCCTAAATCCATCACACTTAAATTCTGATATCAATCTCATCTCACATCTTTAGTTACTGTGCTTTTATCTTTTTTAAGGGCTGCTGTCTTGTTAAGATCTATCCTTTATAACATTCTCCTACAAAGCTATCAGTGTAATTCTCACAATAGGTATCTAGTGTTTGCTGAGTGGTTACGTTATTGTGCTTTTGGGGCTAAATGTCCTTGAAAGCAGCCTCTTGAAATTTTATGAGCAGACTAGATTCAGTTTCTGGAGCTGGATCAAAGGTGATGTTCCAGTGTGAATAAAGATACAAGATTGATTGATTCTCTTCTTGCATGGTAAATCCACAGTCATAACACTCTTTTTGCAATGTTCCAGGTTGGAGACAATCAGTGTCTGCTGCAATCTCTGAAAGACTCCCCATATTACAAGAGTTTTGAAGACAAGGCCTCAGTTTGGGAGCAACGTCTTGCTGACCTGGATGAGTACCTGCACAATTTGAACCAGATCCAGCGCAAATGGGTCTACCTGGAACCCATCTTTGGACGTGGAGCTCTGCCCAAGGAACAGGGACGATTCAAACGTGTCGATGATGACTTCAGGTATGTCATGATTGTGGAAGCTGTTGATGACCATGTCATTAGAGTCAATTTTGTTTCTCCTGTTGACAACATCCTTGTTATGCTGATGCTAAGGTACAGATTATTTGTAGTTTCAGGCCTGTGAAGATGATTTATAGAGCTATCCTTAGAAACTGCATGTGATAATTAAGCTATTGATTTAATTGTATGATATCAGAAGACTATGGATGCTGATGGTGGTGCAGAATGTATGATTCTGAATTGGGTGTCTTGTTACTGTGTAATCCTTGCTTTATGTGTCTGTTCTCCACCCTACAGAGCTATCATGAGAGATGTCAATCGTGACAACCGTGTGCTGTCTCTGGTCAACCAGTCTGGATTGAGGAACTTGCTGGTCACCATGTTAGATCAGCTCCAAAGATGCCAAAAGTCTCTCAATGAATTCCTGGAGGTCAGTGCATTTAATTTGTAATAACTACATTCACATTTATTGAAGGATAATAGAGAGATCACCATTAGAATATATGTTTTGTGTTTCACATGCAGGCTATTTCATGACCTGTGGCTGAAAATTATTACAAAGCTGAGCCAGGCAGAGCAGCATTCACACTCATTTCTAACTTTTCTACAATTGTTATTAGGTGTAATAAAATATGGTTTATGTTTTTTGTTTTTTTTAAATCAAGAAAATGTTAATTTCCATTACATCACTTAACCATGTCAGATGGCAGTTTTCACATTTTTCAACTTCAAATCACTCATTCTTTCATGCCATGTATATGATGCAAATGCTTTTTTTTTTTTGTCTTCCAAATACAGGAGAAGCGTTCACTGTTTCCACGATTCTACTTTATTGGTGATGATGATTTGCTTGAAATCCTTGGACAAGCAACAAATCCCACTGGTGAGTAGCCCGTCCATTAGCAGGAAGTCCCCTTTTCAATGGTGGCTTTCAAAAATAATTTAAAAGTGGAAAACTTTAGTTTCTGAATAATCATAGAGACACCTACATGAAAATGGGCCTTCAAATTTTACACGTTTATAAGTGAATCATCAGCTGTGCTATTAACCAATCAGGTGTCCTCTAAAAGCGTGTGATGCAGTGGGATGCTCTACATAACAGAGTCAATTTCACCTAAACCTGATGGGTGACACTGCATAATATTGAGGGATGTGTTTCTGTTTCTGATCATGATTAGAAATTCATAAAGGTATTTTCAAGCAGGTGAAATTGTGAACCCTCTGTTTGCTATGCTATCTGTTCACCTGTTCTTCCATTATATCTGTCTAGTGATCCAGTCTCACCTGAAGAAGCTGTTTGCTGGCATCCACTCTGTGCAGTTTGATGATGACAATAGCCATATTGTGGCCATGAAATCACTGGATGGGGAGGTTGTGCCTATGAAAAGAAATGTCAAGATCACCCCAGATGTGGAGGTCAGTAAAATGCATGTCTTTTGCCTTTCTTTCCTTGGCTGCCCCACTTTGCCAATGTATTAGTCCAAGTGATACATTGGAATCAGGAAGCATGGATAACTTCTGTACTTGCTAAAGTGAAAGCCAGCTGTACATTTGACAGACTTGAGTTCCAGCATATTTAAAGTCACACTGATGATATAACTAATGCCATACGTAAAAGTAGTATCCATTGGTTGAACTCAGGCTTGCATCAAAGCACTGGAACATTTGACAGTGTCCTCTCTGTCCCTCTTTGTGATATTTGATCCAAGGTTGGGTAGGTGCTCACTTCAGATTGCTGTCTTTTAACAGGTCTGGCTGGGAAAACTAGCAGAGGAGATGAAAGACACACTGAAGGAACTGCTGACTGCTTGTCTGAGAGATGCTAAATCTGGACGAGGTGGCCTTGATCCCAACAAGTATCCATCTCAGGTAAGTCTGATAAAGGCAGGCTTCTTTCCAGTCTCCTTTTGTTGCCTTTTTAAATGGACCCATTGTAGGTTTTACTGCATGTTTTATGTCTGCCATTCTTCTTTATTTGCCCTAGATCTTTTCTTGTCCATGTTTATGACGGATGCAATGGATTTAAAGATGCTGGGCTTTTTAGGTGATTTTACTGTTTTAAGTCTTGGCATGAAATATTTTCTTTTGTTTATGTGGATGTAAGGCTGTATTGTCTAAAATAAAATCTAATAGCATAAATAATGAGGTAGGTATTGACTGAAGAAGATCAGCCAGGCTTGGCATCGACAGTGTAAGTGAATGAGACAAATTGTTGATTATTGCAGATCCTGTGCCTGGCTGAGTACATCCGATTCACAGAGAACTGTGAGGAGGCCATCAGGAGGAATGGACTAAGAGAGTTCTTGGGAGAGGTTGAGACACAGCTGGAAGGGTATACCAACGTTGACCTGGGAGGAGTACAGAGCACTGAGGCTGCAGGTGAGGAGAACACAGAGTCAGGTTAAAGGGAAGAGAAAGATAAGTCAAAATAAGGGAGTGCTTTGGAACGGGTACTTGTACATAGATATGTGCTGAGCTGAGGATGAGGTAAGAATGAGAGAAAAACTTGTAAAGGCATGTGCACATTGTAAGGAATGTCTTTTATTGCAATCAATTTTACATATTTCTTTATCTTTCTACAGTTCTGCAGTTGAAGCTGAAGGCTTTGATCTTGGATACAATCCATAACATGGATGTGGTCCAACAACTGATGGATGCCAACACCAGGGCTATTCAGGAGTGGCAGTGGCAGAAACAACTCAGGTTGACTTGCCTACTCATCTGTCTGCCTACCTGTCATCTTTCCAATCACCTATGCATCTATCCATCTATCCAGCTTTCTTCCATCCATCCATCTGTTCATTCATCCATCAGCATATTCATCTATTTTTACACCTGGCTGCCTTCCTTTCATTCATCAAGGTTTTTTTTTCCTTACTAATTTGTCCAGCTATCTTTGGCTATTTGGTATTTGATTGTCCATATTTTCTTTTTGTATCTTGACTCTAGTTCAGCTTTACATAACTTTTGATGACGTGGATGCTTACCCAGCCATCAGTATCCAATGATCAGATTTTTTTTTTTTTTCAGGCAGAAAAATTTGGGCAGTGAACAACTCTTCTGAGTAGAAAACACATGCACCAAATCCAGATAAAAGAGCAGAAAAGTATTGTCATGAATGTGTTAAGCTTAAAGAAGCCAGACACAAGGCTCTTTTCAGACACAATGGCTTGTACGTTCTTATTTCTTTCAAATCCTTGCAGGTACTACATCCGTAAAGATGGCCTGTGCATCATGAGGATGGTGGACTCAGAGTTTGAGTACACATATGAATACCAGGGTAATGCACCCAAGTTGGTGCACACCCCACTCACAGACAAGTGTTACCTGACACTCACTCAAGGTGGGAACCTGTTTTGTCTTGTCTTGTCTTTATTGCTTAACTGCTTCTCTTTGAACAGAGCACAAATTAGATCCAGGAATCTTGTACTTTAATGTCGTAGGAGGTGGAGGAAGCTTCAGTTTTAAATTTGTGTGAAGGAGTAACATTGCCATTTCTTGCAATTTTTTTTTATTTTGTGCATGAGAAGTTCTGGTGAGCTCGTTTTGTCATGGAACCATAGAGCATAAGACTGCTAGCCTGCTGCAGATTTGTTTGCTATGTTCATACCATCTGTGTAATGCTCAGACAACTCCATATTTTCATGTGCCCCACTTATGTGAACTTGCAGTGTGGAGAATATTATCTTTTTATTATGAATGTGAAAAAAGTTAATGACATTTACCTGCATTTTGTGTCCAGGCATGCACATGGGTTTAGGAGGAAATCCTTACGGACCTGCTGGTACAGGAAAGACAGAGTCTGTCAAAGCTTTGGGTGGCCTGTTTGGCCGACAGGTCCTGGTCTTCAACTGTGATGAGGTGGGAAGCAAACCCTTATATTATGTCTGCTAAAATATGATAAACAAGTATAATGAAGATGTGAGTAGGTTTCAAGCAGCAATAACGGAAAATCAGGCCTAATTCAGAACACTGTCATATTTTTATCTTAACATTTCACAAGAGATCCACTACTATATGAATATGAAAATCTAGCACCATTCTTTAGTACTAACCTAAGGTACTAATTTATGCAGTGCTAGGAATTTCTCCTAGATTCAGTATATACTGTTTAGATGATTAATAAATGAAACCATTCCAACTAGCAAAACCTAAATAGCATTTAATATGATTTGTTGTGGGGCAATGTGTGAATTAAAATTTCGGTCTTTTATCACAGGGCATAGATGTGAAATCCATGGGTAGAATCTTCATTGGTCTTGTCAAGTGTGGAGCCTGGGGATGTTTTGATGAGTTCAACCGTTTGGAGGAGGCTGTGCTGTCAGCTGTCTCCATGCAGATTCAAGTCATACAGGATGCCATCAAGAACAAAGCTCGTGCCATTGAACTGCTGGAGAGAAATGTAAGTATGATGGATTTGTCATGTTTCCACCACTTCAAAATGTTGTTTCATAACAGTGAACTCATTTTTCATGTCATGTCACTATGCTTCCATAATGATTTATCACAGATCTGAGCATAAACATAACTGAACTTCTTCTGTTCAGTTACTTGAGGTAGGGCTGTATCTTTGTAGTCCGCATGATATTTCATTCATGCTTAATGGCTGAGCTGTGAGGTTTCAATATCTTATTTTATATGCAATAATAGTGATAAAATGCATGAAAAAAAACTTCTTGCATATATTGTGTAATGTCGTTTATCCTCAGGCCCAGATGATGACACACAATAGGTTTCGTTCAAGATTCTTAAGTCCAGAATATGCTAATACTTTGAGGAACCACATTGCTTTTATTATTTGCTAGACCAGTGCACTTGATGCTGAAGTAATTTATGTCTTTCTCAGGTTAACATTGATCACAACTCAGGGATCTTCATCACCATGAATCCTGCTGGAAAAGGTTACGGAGGTCGCCAGAAACTCCCAGACAACTTGAAACAACTGTTCAGGCCAGTGGCTATGTCCAAGCCAGACAATGACCTCATTGCAGAAGTCATCCTCTTCTCTGAGGGCTTCAAGCAAGCCAAGAATCTGGGTCGCAAACTGGTCAGCATTTTCAACCTGTCCAAGTGAGTATGAAATTTGCATAATATCCAAAATTTGTTTGTGCGCTGGTCAAGAAAGATCTCTCAGCAGCTGTGTAGATCAACATCAGTGTAGATCAACATCAGTTTGATATCTCCAGGTTGTGATGTAAGAGATTGACTGATACAGGGTTAAAACCAAGAGATGAGCTATTCTTTTTCTCATTCGAGCATAAATTATGTATAACCATGTATTTGTATAAATCTGTCCATGTTTTGCACTGCCACTATATTAATGTAAAAAACACACAAAAATTGTTGGTGTCTATTTGTGCTGTGCTATTACAGCATCAGTTGCGCATTCTTGTATTTCTCTTCTCTTCTTTAGGGAGCTTCTAACACCTCAACAGCACTATGACTGGGGCTTGAGAGCTTTGAAAACTGTGCTGAGTGGTTGTGGAAACTTGCTGCAGAATGCCAAGAAAAGTGGCAAAGGTGAATTTGATATTGTTTGTCATTTGTGGGGAGATTTGGGTATATGGATGCAGGATGGATAACATTTTGTAAATGACGTGTTGCAGAGCTGTAAAAAATGCCAGCAAAAAAAATATAAAATTGTTTTTTACTGTCTTTAAACATGTCTCAACATGTTTGATGAGCATTGTATTGCTTAAAATATATAACCTATGAATCAAAAACATTTAACTGTAAGACACTTTTGTAGGGTTCATTTTTATGTTCCATTTAGGAGGTGCTTAAGCAAAAACAAAAAGAGTTGCATGACAGTTTTAGTCCACAGAAAACAAATTCAACCTGTACACAGTTTTTTCTGAGACATTTTTATTTTGTAGTGTAATTTTGTCCATGAACATCCTGTTCTTATTTATGCTACGTTATATTTTTTGCATTACAGTGAAAGTTGATGGTAACCTGGAGGCAAAGCTGGTAGTCCAGGCCTTGAGAATCAACACTCTCTCCAAGCTGACCTTCTCAGACAGTTTCAGGTTTGACTCCCTTGTTAAGGATGTGTTCCCAGGTGTTGAGTTTAAGGACATTGAGTACGAGAGCCTGGGAGCAGCCTTCAGAGAGGTCTGTGCAGAAAACAATCTGCTGGTCAATGAGAACCAGGTGGGTATAATTATGTGGCTTTTAATCCATATTGGCATTATATGAGGGCTGTGTGACATGAGGCAGAGAGAGTGTGAATTCAGCATAAATGCTTCACAAGAAAAAGAGATGAATATAGGACTTTAATTTTAATTGTTTAATATTGCCAAACATGTTGCATATAAACATAGAATATTACAAATGGAATCCATGACAGAATCAACGCTGGTCACTGGTGCAGTATCCTGTTATCCCAGCTCATTGACACCTTAGTGGAATGAGGAAAAGGGAGTGAAATTTCTTTCCCAGAGACACAACAGTGCAAACCGTCTGACATGGGTGTCAAACGCACATATCGTAGACCTTAAAAGTCTTCAGATTATGAGGACAACTCTTAAGCTGCACAGCCATGCTGCCTATGTCTGGGATAAAGAAAAGGGAGGAAGGTTTCATACCTATAGCAGCAGGTCATTTGCTAGCAGCAGTGTGAGAGTTTGGTGGACTTCAGTGGAGGGCCCAGTTTTTCCCCCTGCACAGTGAGGTGCATTTTCCAGAAAAGACTTTGGTTTCATAACTGCCAGTTGCTGCATAACTCTTCTAGTATGAGAGCCAGATTTAGTCACATTAACTGCTATCCACTGCAGTGTGAAGGTAGACTTCACTCACCACACCTTTCCCAACTTAGGAAAGCATATGACTGATTATACCACTGGTTTCATAGTGTTAAGTCAGCACGCAAGCAATTGAGACAGTAACATGTACAGCACTGACACAGTGAGGTGCTCTTGCCATATAGCATGAACTTCTTCGATGTCCTACTTTCCCCCACATGCTCATTCATACAGAAGATTCAAAGCATTTGTTATAGACCAGAGCTAATAAAATTTAATGTATTTTTTTTTCCCTCCTAGGTGAAGAAGGCCCTTGAATTGTTTGAGCAGCTGAGGCAAAGGATGGGAGTTGTGGTGGTGGGACCCAGTGGCTCAGGGAAGACAACACTGTGGAAGATCCTGCGCCAGGCTATGATCAAAATGGGCAAGGAGGTCAAGCAGTACGTCATGAACCCCAAAGCGATGCCCAGGACTCAGGTATGATTCAGGAGATTTTAGTCTGTTATATGCATTATCTCCTATATAACATGAATAAGAAAGTAAGGTAACATATTCATGCTCTCAGTACTTGTGTTAGTGAATTCAGGGAGTGACTAAAGTTATAGTGATGTTAAATTATGGGGGGAATCTTGTTGCTTTACTTGCCACTTTACACAGTCTTTGGCTTTGAAGTACAAGGACTTTATTTATAAGGCAGCTGTAGATCTGGGGAAAATATTTTTTGTATAAATTGAAAATTGTTACAACATAGTTTTGAGCACGCTATTGGACATCTACCATTTTAAAATTAGAAGCGTTAGGCACCTGCAGGCCATGCCACACCCTCACCACATGACCCAATGTCAGCCATCTTATAGTTTCTCCTTGAAGTTGTCACTTTCCCGGCTGTGAGACAGCAGCACAAGTTTGACACTAATGCCTTCTGATCATCACCAACAAACATAACAAATTCAGTACTACTTTTAGATGAGTACATATTAGTGAGAACTGAGGCAACACTCATTTTACAAGGGTTAATGAAGAGCATCATATATGCATGTCTGGCGCATCTTTAGCATTTGCAAACTGTAATACATCAGTAGAATATGACATAAAGAAGCTCTGTATTTACCAGATATAAGTCTTTCTACAATTCCACTGCTGTTTTGTGGCCAGTGGATATGCATTATTTTGTGGTGTCTGTTTGTAAAAAGGCTGAGACATTTTTTTAGTGGATTTTTTACCGTCATGTGCATGACTGTATCTGTCTCTTGCTCACAGCTCCTGGGTCAGATTGACATGGACACACGAGAGTGGACAGATGGAGTGCTCACTTACAGCGCCAGACAAGTTGTGAGGGAGCCAAAAGGTGAGCCATCACCATTTATCATTGTCTTGCGAACAGTATCAAAGTAACCAGTGCATTCATTTATGCACAGTCAGGGATAAAGAATACATCAATTACCGCAAAGATCATTATGCTTAAAATTAACAGTAATTTCTCCAGAGTTGATATTCAGACACTATGCCCATATGATGTTCCCCCTATTCTTAACCCACAACTGCACATTTGAAAATACCTATACTTGTGAACTTGAAACTCCTCATAAATTCAGTTTCTAATCTTGACTTGGCTGTGTCTTGTCACAGAGGTCCAATCTTGGATAGTGTGTGATGGTGACATTGACCCAGAGTGGATAGAGTCCTTGAACTCTGTCCTTGATGACAATCGCCTGCTCACCATGCCTTCTGGAGAGAGAATCCAGTTTGGTCCCAATGTCAACTTCCTGTTTGAGACCCATGACCTGAGCTGTGCCTCCCCTGCCACCATTTCTCGCATGGGCATGATCTTCCTCAGGTTGGCAGGAGCCTTTTCTACAACAGTAGAATCTGTTTATGTTGTGTTCCTCATGAAAGTTGTTAGTTTAGACTGATAGTCCCCTTGTACAGGTTGAATTTGGCAGACAAAATGTAACAAACCCTCTTCTCTCTGGTGCCCAAGCTATTAAAAAAAAATAACTAGAAAGAAGAACTCTATTTAACAGTCAGCTGCAAAACCCTTGAATGACCCTCAAGATATTTTAGGATGTCTAGTTGACAGTCACTAATGTGATGTTTTTCTTTTTATATTATGACATTTTGGACCTGAGAAAGGGTAGTCATGGTCACGTTTTATGGGTAGCTACAATATGGAAATTAACTAAATAAGAAATATGAACAGCCATCCTTGAATATTGATTGCTTTGGCAATTGCTGCAATATTCAGGTGGGTGTGAGACCAGGTTTGAAAGTATATGATTAAAAGAAACACACAGTTTCCATAGAGACTTTCCAGCACTGAGAAAGTCCTTTTTGAATACAAATTTGATGACTGCTGCATATGGCATGACGGGGTCAGTGAATTAAACATTATGAGAGAAGTATTAGGAAACAAAAAAAGAGCAGATTCTATCATGAGAGTTTTGGTCACGTCAGTTACCTAAATGTCCTTCACAATTTCTCATGGGATATAGCCATCTGTAAGAATTTCTGGCTTTTGAAAAAACTTCATATTTGCTCTTGTATACTTCCAGTGATGAAGATGTGGACGTGAAAGCCTTGGTAAATGCCTGGTTGAAAACACAACCTGAGAGTGACCAGCACATGCTGTCAGGGTGGATAGAAGACCACTTCTACAGAGGACTGCAGTGGGTGCTCAAACAGGTACTCTGGAACTACCCACATTTTCAATCTCTGTATCCACTGTCTCTTCCACTTCTCTCCTATCCTTTTCTCTGCTCCTTCCTTTTATCCCTACCTCCCATTCCCACTTGGAAACCTTCAAGATATTATACTGTCTAGGATCCATTTACTACAAGTTTTAAACCAAGACAGATGCCAGTACAGCATGGCTATGTCAGTTTTGAGTTGATTGCATATCATGCTTATCTGCTGTTTTCAAATGATGATTGGAGCCGATCATATCAATTACTTTTTATTAGGACAAGTATGTCCAAAGTGCCCATTCATGATCTCTAATCATCTGCTTCTGAACACTTCCACCAGAATGACCTAGTTGTGGAGACCAGCCTGGTTGGAATCGTTCTGAATGGGCTGTCCCATCTCCACCATGTGAAGAGCAAGGCTCACTTTGCTGTGTGTCTCATCCACGGTCTTGGAGGGAACTTGAGTGAGGGCTCCAGGGAAGTCTTTGCCAAAGAGGTGAGTCAACACGCAGGATTATCACTGTGCAAGTTACAGTGGAACTTCACCAACTCAGATTTCAGGAAATCTATTCTTAATTTTTGAGGTCTGTTTATGAGTCAAAATTAATATAGAGTAGAAGGGATTTGGAGCCAAGGCTTTCATATGAGCAAGCAGTGTTTTTAAGTGTATGAATTTCAAGTTCATGAAATCTGTTGTAAAAAGTAGCTCATGACATAGACGTTACATGAGGAGAAAAAAAGTTTACACAGCATACCATGTCCTTAAGATTTCTAGCCATGTTTGAGTGTGAATAAACTAAGTGTATGTTCTGTTTATCAGGTATTCTCTTGGTGCAATGAAATGCCTCCAGACTCCCGCCGTCCCTTGGACACCTACTATGATGACAGTGTTGGCAGACTGATGCAGTACAATATGGAGGTGAGTGCACCAGCAATCCATATTCCTTGATATGATTTGCTTCTGAGAAGTCTGGAAAGGTGCAATTCTGAATATGGACATTTTATGAGAGGAAAACATGTTAGATTGAGAAAACATTTAGCAAGTTTTGTATTATATTCAGTCTTGGCTGTTGTAGTTATGTTACAGTTGATGTTGTTTTTATTAATGGACTAGATATACAGTGTAATGTTACTGGGGGTAAGACATACTGCCCTGAAAGTCTGGCATATTTTATAGGAGACATCTGGACGCTTGTGTGGAAGTGTGGTCCCAGTTATTTTGTTGATATATCAAGTACATAAAGCTTTAAATCGTTATCGATCCCCGAAGAAAAGAGTGTGTGAAGTTTGGTATATCAGTATTTTTTAGTATTAACCATTATGGCCTAAGTAAACCGTGAAAAAAAGGCATTTCTGTGCATTGTGTTGCAAACATCCATTGAACAAATAGATGAGGAGAGTGTTTACCAAAATTTTTGGGGAAAAAAAACAAAAAAAAAAGGTTTGAAAGCAACTAATCAACACACATGTCAAGAAGGAAAGAAATATTATCTGCTGGAACATTTTGTCATTCATCTCCATTGGAAATGAATGGCTGTGTTGAATGCAGTTTAGTTTACATCCCTATTCCCTCTCCACTCTTTCTTTTTGATTGAACTGTAAATACTGGTGACTGATTCTTTTGATACAGATAGACGATGCTTAATCAACACAAACTGATAAAATAATCAGGATCACACTTGTACACCTGCGCCAACATTTGAGTTGTAAGGGTTCTGTGGCAAAGATTGGGCAGCAGTTAGAATAGGCAGATAGATTGTCAAGAACATTGTCAAGACACAGCTATCTTGAAAGTAGCAATTGTCTTATGTGAACCTGCCTACCAATCTGACTTTTGAGTGATGTGTCTTTAACCCTTGACCCTGCAGGTTGTGGCTGTTGTTGGAGGGGTAGGTCCTGTGCTTCCTAGTCACAGCTGCTATGCTACTATCAGAATTGCTTTCAATTATACCTATTTTTGTATGCATGCCAATTTGTTTATTATCCTAAGCTTTTAACATAAAATATTTACTACATGATATATGGGTTTCCATTCATCATACATCCAGATAGTTAGAATCCTCATGTTCCTAAATTTGGTTACCACAAATGCCTAGATTAGAGAAGAATACAGAGGTGTAATATGGATGGAAGAGAAAAGGGAAGTGGTTTGAGGGGTGGGGAGAGCATTTCATAAATAGGTGATCTGGCTAAATAGCAGTGGTTATGATATATAGTTGCTTGTTTATTTGCTTGTTGCTTACTTTTAGGGAGAACTTGGGAATAAATGTTATGACCAGATACGATCAGTAATAAATAGCTTGTACTTTGGGCATGAGAATCTCTGTTTATAGATTTGCTTTTTTGATTTACTTCCATCATTAGCTTCCATTCCCATCAACACTTTCATAGAAAAAAATCATCAGCGTCATAGTCAGTTTCCGTTGTCATTTATATCATTATTATGTATAATAATATCAAATAATCATATTGTCATTCATATTACATCGTAATCTCATTGCCATGCATGAGACCATTTCTGTTGTTCATGATAGAAGCTCACGTCATTTCCTGTAGACAATAATCATCATATAGTAGTTTCTACAGTTTAGAAACTGTCCTTGTCAGTCTGCAAACCGTGATTAGTAAAATTCACATATTGTTTGTTATAATTTGGTTTCAGTAATTCCTTACTCAGAACAGTTTTAAAGACATTCAGATTTCAGAATTTTATTATTTTAATAGGAATGTTTGCAGTGAAATTTTTTTTCTTCACAACACTTGCCTTATTAACTCATTGGAGTTGTGCCGCAAAACGGTTTGGGGCACTTCTTACAGCTCTTGGCGTCGTGCCGCATGTATGGATGCGGCAATATTTATAGCGCTCTTTTGTGTCTTGTGCGGTCAAAGGGCTGCAACTAATAATAACACTATGATCCATAGCCCTAATTGTTATTAGAATGAGTTCCCTTAGTGAATTGGAACTTATTTGGTGGGGAAAATACATTTTTTTTAGTGTGCCCTGTTCAACTCCGTTTTGTTGACATAAGATGACTAGGCGAAATCATAGACTGAAAACGACTGAAGTTCTACAGTTG
The DNA here is from genome assembly GCA_033807755.1 of Ellobium chinense. Taxonomy (NCBI): domain Eukaryota; kingdom Metazoa; phylum Mollusca; class Gastropoda; order Ellobiida; family Ellobiidae; genus Ellobium; species Ellobium chinense. The sequence continues at coordinate 710,632 of JAWQUT010000349.1, read as the reverse complement.
GTGATGGAGGGAGGTTCGGATAAGGAAAATGATTTGTTGTGCGAAGATAATGGAAGACAAATCATCAATGACAGTGACGATGAAATGTGGCGGAAAAGTCAAAAAAAAAATTTTTTAAATCACCCCATACAGATACCTAAACCCAGCTAATAACTGAAAACTCAGCAAATGATGTCAAAAATCACTGCACCCATCATGCAGATCACATATTCAGCTCACAAAAAATGTATAGGTATGCTAGGTTCCTCCAAATACTTTACAAAATACAGGTACCTAAAAAGTGGTAAAAATAGTGCGACAGCAGGTGTTGCAATATTTAATTAAGGCTCAACTCCAATGAGTTGAGTATAGAAAAAATATATCTGGCAAATATGATCACTGTGATAGGAAGTCAGCCGTTCATACATTGCATGAACAGAATGGTTTATTTTAAAACTTAAAAGGTCATAGAAACTAGTTTTACTTCAGTGTGAAATGTAGCTTACACAGATGTGTAGACATATGTGGGCGTGTATTTTTACAATGGATTATAAAATGGTTTCAAGGCATGTATGTAAAATAATCGCCATTGCATTTGTTTTTGTTCATGCAGACTGTGGCAGAATTGACAGCTGAGAACTTCTTGTCCTCCATGTCACTTCCTGTCATACGAACAGGAGATGTACAGAAAGCCCTTGACTACTTCGTACCCTGGCTTGAGGCAGACAACAAACAGCCTTTCATCATCTGTGGACCTGAGGGCTGTGGGAAGGGGTAAGAACAAACTGATATCTATGATTACATCAAGTTACAGAATATAAGATGACTTCTTACATCATTTTTTTAGGCTGGCAGTCTCTACATGAGCTACCTTCAGCCAATGAAAGAGTTTGAGGAAGTTTCAAGTTTAACAGTCAAAACTGACTCCACACTTATTAAGTAAAGAAAAATGGCTTAAGGAAAGATCCTTTCATTTCACAATTTTAACTAAATGGGAAAGGTGAATGGATGAAGTCTTCTGACTGACAAATTACATGATCTAGCAGGTTTGTGGAGTTTCATCAAAGGTGAATAGATGAATTGAAGATTGCAACCTTTGAAACCCTTGACAAGTGAAGTGTATAGATAAGAGAAAGGATGTATTTTGGAAACTAGCTCATTTAAATAGTTTCATCACATATTTTCTGTAATTTTATTTCGTGTCATGCATAACTGTACAGATCTCATGATGCCATATCTATTATTTCTCTTGTTTAGCCTCCTCCTTCGTCACGCCTTTGAGAAGCTGAGGTCAGCCCAGGTAGCCATGGTTCACTGCAGTGCCCAGACAAGCCCCTCCCACATCCTGCAGAAACTGGGCCAGACGTGTATGGTCATCTCCACCAACACAGGACGTGTGTACCGTCCCAAGGACTGTGAACGCCTCTTGCTTTACCTTAAAGACATCAACCTGCCCAAACCAGACAAGTGGGGCACTTGCCAGATGGTTGCATTCCTACAGCAGGTTTGGACACAACTTTGTTCACATCTTTCTCCAGTCAGAACACTATTTAGATGCATCTTTATACATCATGTTGTCTATCAACTTTTTTTCTCCATGAACACTTTTTTTTTTTTTACCATTTTTACCCTATCCTCATACTTTGAAGCTCATGTGTGAATGAAGTTTTCCCATTCCTCCCTAGCATTCCTAACACAGCATACATTATTGCAGCTCAGGGAATTTGTAGCTACTGGAACATATCAGTACGCTAATGGAGCAAAAGCTCAAACAGTAGAGGAAAACACAGTATGATAAAGAAATCAAGAAAAACTGGGAATGTTTCTAGTGGTTGGTTGTAGATATCAGCACAGATGATTTAATTATATATACTCAATCTAATAAGGAACTATTATCAACTGCAACTTGTTGTTATTTGGAGACATTGGCGGTCTGTAGTGTAGCCTCATTTTTGGAATCCATTAATATTTTGGCACCTCTGCCTCCCTCTGCTTTCCCTGACAGTGCTTTAACTCAATTTCACTACAATCCTGGTCAGGTCCATACCCTCTTGACTCACCAAATCAGGCCAGTTGGCCTAAATGTATTTTCCCTAATGTGGATATATCATACGCAAAGGCCATATGCTCATATTTTGTGATAGCAAGACCCATTGTTTATTTCTTTAGATACTGTATGAAAGCACTGAGTTGTGAACATTGTCCCAGTTGACTGAACTTCTCTGTCGCTTCTGAACTTTAAACACACACTTAACAGAATATTCACACTGTGTTGCCTTGACTTCATTTTGCAGGTGGTGACCTATGGTGGTTTCTATGATTCTAACCTGGAGTGGGTGGGCCTGGAGGGTGTGCAGATTGTGGCTAGCATGAATGCAGGGGCCACTCTAGGTAGACACAAACTGACCACTAGGTTCACATCTGTGGTCAGAATCTGCAATGTTGGGTAGGTGTTCATTTGTTGTGTGAAACCAGAATAAGCCCCACACAAATGTTGCATAGAGAGCATACAAAAAGTTGTTTGTTTTGACATTTGAACCCTTAACAGGAATTTGTTCAAAACAAATGCAAGACATATACTAAAATTCACATTGATTTAAGTAGGGATAGTGACTCTAGGCTGCACACAAAATTCAGACTATTTGTTTATATATGATGTCTTGATGTTGCTTGGTGTTGGTGATATAATACACTTAGATATTTCCTTTTAACTTTGCAAGGCTTTGTCCATCAATATGTAGCTTTTACCATCATTTTTGCTATGACGTTGATATGGAAGTAAGCAAAGAAGACAAGATACATGATTGTAAACCTGATTTTTTTATTTATTACATGTCCTTTGCCAAGTATTCTTCATCCGTCAGTATTTTCAAATCAGATTATTTCATTCTCGCAACTGAAGTCAAGAATGATTGGTTTGTTCTTTGCCTGAAAGTTTTCTTAATTCAGCAAGTCTGTGAATTGTTTCTCTAGTTTCTCTCTCCAAAAAAAAAAGTTACGTTCAATTTTTATTATCTTTGAAGTACTATAATTATTTTTCTACCATAATTTGTATTGCATATTTTGTGAATGTTGATTTTCTGCCTGTCCTCAGATACCCAGACAGAGATCAGCTCCAGACCATCTATGCTGCATATCTGAAACCGATCCTGCACAGACAGTTGGCCCGCCACTCAGTGTGGGGCAGTATGTCAAAGGTCCATGCTCTGGCCAGCACCATGGTACAGTTTTATGAGCAGGTGAGGGAGGCACTTGAAGTATTGAAATTTAAATAACAACATTTTATCAGATCAGATGTTGTGAAACAAAGATATTTCAGACAAAATACCTCCCTATAGCAGTCCTGCAGATATTCCTTGAAATCTTTGGGCTGTTCCTCTATTCAGTACAGGGGCGTAGCATCCATGTAATCTATGAATCTGAGATTACTGATATATTGTCGCATTTATCCAACATAATTTAACTAATCTGAAATGTTTTGTAAAATTTTCAAACATCACACGTATACTATTTCACCTACAAGCCATTTACAAGCATTGACTAATACGACCTTGTCACGGTTAGCTAGTTTTGCTCGCCGATAATCTGAAGGCCCATACACTGTCTCACAGATTCAGCGCTCCCATATGCACAGTGTATTGTATCGAGGGCTGTGTTACAAGAAAAACTATTTTTAAAAAGGTGGCCAGTAATCTGAGGGGAATCTAGATTACCCGCTGTGATGACTATTATTATTTTCTTTTTGAGCAAGAGCGACGAGACTCTTTTTTTCCTGAACGCTTTCCCGGGGTTTTCTCAGGACTGCCAGACTTGGCTCTTTTGAAGCCAAATACCATATTTTGTTTTTGTCTTTTTTAAACATCATTGGCTCCCAAATATCTGACTGGCTCTTTGGCTCGTTTTTGGTTAACGGGAACTTTAGATTAAAACTGATTTTCCATGCTAGAAGTATTTATAGGTCTCAGAAACTGTAAGGTATTTCAAGTGACAAGACTTCTATCGTAATTGGAACAATGAACATCTAATAAAGGAATATCCCAAACTGTTTAACAGTCATATCTTAGGTTCTAATGTTTGCAGAAAGGTTGATGACAATCATAATACCCATGTATATCTAGTACCATGGCTGTTCATATTAAATGTCTTGTCTTCCATGCGAAATCTTAATCCAAGTCGATCATGGACGGCTTCGAATAACTGGTTGGATGTAAGTGCTAGATTACCCCAAAAAATCACCCTCGCTACGCCCCTGATTCAGTATGACTTTCTTTCTCTAACCTCAATACCATTATGCACAGTAATCATTTCTTCTTTGACTTCCAGCAGTGCATATAGTATATAATATATTCTTACCTATTGTGTGTTTTGTGAACCTTACTTTGTGCAACATGGAAATATTTTTAGAGAATATAAAAAGTAATGATGTCATGTATCTCAACTCTGCCAACTCTTGTTTGCCAGCTGAGAGCCAGGTTCACAGTGGATGACTACAGCCACTACCTGTTCACTCCACGAGACCTCACACAATGGGTCATGAGTTTATTGCGCTATGACCTCACAGCTGGTGCCAAAGACAACTCTTCAGACACAGTACTGGAAATCTGGGCTTACGAAGCTCGCAGGTTGTTCCGGGACAGGATTGTTGGGGTGGACAACAGAAGCAAGTTTGACAACATGCTTCAGTCTGTGGTCCGCTCAGACTGGTCAGCTGACGTCTTTGACAACCTAGACAGTAAGTTGGTTATGAGATATTTTGTCCCTTTTTGCTAACACAGAAATTCCAAAATGTGACTCTGCAGTCCTCTGGACTGTCTCTGTTGATATTATTAAAGCAATGGAGGGAGGAGGTACATGTATATTGGTGTGTAAGAGCTTTGCGCATCATGCAGGTCCTGATTGGAATGAACTTCATTCTCAGTGTATGTGAAGTATAAGATGAATTGCTTATTTCATATGATACCATGTTTATTTGATACTATGCTATTTTCTTCTACAGAGGCTTACTATGTGACATGGGGAGCCAGGACTGACTCTGGGGCACCAGCTGTAGGGGCTGGAGCTCCTTTACCCCCCTTTGGCAAACCTCTTGGCAAGTTGTCAGATGAGGATCTGAAAGCTGTTATTGAGAAAGGCATCAAAATTTACAGTAAGTTTACAAGACTGTCTTTTAACTGAGATGATGAAACCAGCTGTGTGTTCCTTGTTTTTTTTTTTTTTTAACCATTTACCTGCCATGGCCCGGGCCTATGGCCCAGTGCCAAATTTCACCTAAAGGGAAGTAACTCTTGACAAAAATACAGTACACATTTTTTAAATTTTATAGAAAAAAACTATCATCACTACTTTCGAAATTCACCACAGGAACCTCTACATCACTCTCATTTTCATCTACGTCACGTAATTCGTCCAAATCATGCATATCTCCATCATAGATTTGGCCTGGTTGCCTCACGAAATAGACGTAAGACTTCATCCATCACCTCAGATGATCATGAAATAATTACCTCACTTCAAAATTCGCTCAAAAACCAACCACACGTCCGATTTCAATCAAACAAGGACTGTTAGGAAGTTCGTTTTTCGTACTTTCGAAATCCGCAATTTGTATTCCATACAGCGGTGTTTAAAAATGCCGTTGGCACTTGACAACGGAACAAGTAAAATCGGCGACGTGCAGCGACTGTGGACGGTAATCGATAGAGGCGACGCCCGGCGACTATGGCCGGTAAATGGTTAAAGTAATTTGGACCCTCTGTAGGATTTGTGCATTTTAAACAAATCCTCGATTGATTTACATTCTCAGTGAACATAAACAGAATGAAAGCAAACATTTGAAAGTCACAGTTATCCTGAAACCACTATTTTGTCACAAGAACGAAGTGAGAAACATTCTTTGCTGCACAGTGCAAATGTGTTATAAAGAAGATATGTTCCTATGTTTGAATTATGTTACAGTTCAAACCCTCATCCTGCCATAAATTGTGTTTATGATGCTAAGCACAGATAAGAATGAGAACTGACCTGGTCTGGTGTCTTATTGATATTTTCTTTGTTATTTCCAGGTCGTGAAAACAGAGAGTTGGATATCCTGATTTTCCGTGAGGTTTTGGACAACATGGCTCGAGTGGACCGTGTTCTGACCAAACCAGGTGGCTCCCTGCTAATGGCAGGCCGTAGTGGTGTGGGTCGCAGGACAGCAGTCAGTGTGGTGGCCAACATGCACCAAATGCAGCTGTTCTCTCCGAAGGTGTCCAGGGGTTATGGGGTCAAACAGTTCAAGAATGATCTCAAGCATGTAAGTTATGATGGATATTTTACTTTTGGTTGAGATTCTTTATGACGGGAACATTCACAATGTATTTGTAGACTTGGAGCAACTGTTCAGCATTGGAGGATGTACATGTTTTCACATGAGCAACATTCTCTCTGTATCTTTAACAATGCAAGGGCAAAGACAATAGATTGCTGACCTTGTTAGGTGCTCATTACATTCACAGATCCGCATAATTCTGTTGTTTGAAGTTACCCTCACATTGTGATATACTCTATCACAGACCCATTCAAATGATGTGCTCTTGATGTACTTATTCAAATAATTAAATACTTCACAAGAATGTAGCACCAGTCCAAAACACTTTGCAAACCTCAATATGATGACTGGATAAGTAGTTCCTTTAAGAATATATCACGGGACATTTCATGAATTTCATAAATTATTAAATGTTTGTTTTAAGATGTATTCTGTAATCAGTGAGTTGTCTGTGGATATAGATGCCACATTCGTAATAGCATGCTTGTTTATGTGCTATGATGATCACACTCACTTCCATTTTTCTGTCGCCACACAGGTGATGCAACTGGCAGGTATTGAGGGTGAGCAGGTGGTGCTCATGCTGGAAGATCACCAGTTTGTGGAGCCTCAGTTCCTGGAACTCATCAACAGCCTGCTGTCGGCTGGGGAGGTGCCAGGTCTCTATTCACCTGAGGAGCTAGAGCCTTTGCTGGCCCCTTTGAGAGACATGGCCTCAGAGGTTGGCTTTAGAGGGACACTGATCAGCTTCTTTGCTGCACGTATGTGTTTCTTTTTTCATTTTGATTGAATATAGTTCCATATACTGAAACTGGAGTGACAGACATTAATCATAATAAAACAAAAGTGAACATCTATCAACAGCAGCTCCTAAGTGCTTTTTAATTTAGCTTTCTTGATGAACTGCATATTGCAGTTATGAACTTTTTTCATCGATGTGTTATATTGTATATGTGAACCCAAGTATTACCAGACCCCTGTCATTCTGGACCTTTGTTTTTAGACTGTCAGGGTCAGAGATTTTTTTAAAACTTGTTTCAGCGCTGCATCTGTGATAAAACCTATGTGTTTAACCTTCTATATGTTCTTTGTTCAGCCACCACCTATCTCCTCTTCTCCCACCAGTGATGTTTTTTGCTCAGAGTAACAACATGATCATCTGTGTTAACATTCGCTCTATGGTGTCTCAAGTGTCCAACCATATTCCATGATAATTTTCAGTTAACTTTGTAATATGATGTCATGTATTTGACCTATAGGTGTGATGAACAACCTGCATACTGTTTTGGTCATGGACAACACTAGCACTACCTTTACTCTGAACTGTGAAAGTAACCCAGCCCTGTACAAGCAATGTAGTGTGCAATGGATGGAGGGCTGGAGCAGAGAAAGTATGGTTAAGGTAAGTGATGCTCATACTGGTAGCCTAGATGATAGTTATAGGTGTGATAACCCAGTCCTTCCCAACTCCTACAAAAAAATTGAATGTGCATTGGGTGTAGGAGTGGAGCACAGACAGTGTGATTAGGGCAAGTAATGATCATTCAGATGGTGGTAGTAGTGATAGTGGTATAGATGGTGGTGATGGCTGAGAAAACTTAGCATTTCAAAAGGTTTTGCACAGCAGATTGGATAAGGCAGGTTTAAAATGGTTAAGAGAGAAACTGATGCTGCTGTTACCATTATTCCCCACTATGTATGACCAACTCTACATTAAGTGATCAAGAGACTATAGTGAATACACTTACTTTTACAAACACATGTACTTTGATCATTCAAGTCAGAAGAAGTTTAATAGTAAGAACTAATATCTGGTTTGATTACTACAGCTCAGTTTCAAATCTATTATATTCCATTTACTGAATTGAAGAGCTACAGTATACCTTTTTGTAAAATTCCTTTGATAACCAGAGCTGACTCAACTGTTGACTTAACCATTTCACCACAGGGATAGGCAGATTGCCCACTGCAGAGATATTTATCACATGTCTCAGACAAGATAAGTCACATAGTCATTGGTTAAGAAACAGCACCAATGCTTGCAATTGGCATTACTTTCTTGCGTTGTCATTTTTTTTGTTTACGTCTTCTCCTGAAAAACTCGCACAAGTGAGATAGGCAAATTCCTTATGACTGTGACAATTTGTTTTATAGGCATTGCCAATGGGATTATTTTGTACATACCTTTCAATTAGGTACCATGGATGCTGCTAACAAGACCTCCAAAGATTGAAGGTGGATCTATTGGTGAACCCAAAGGCCACAAGAAGAAGCTGTCTGGTGGAGAGGAGCTGCTCAAGTGTTTCCTTCATGTTCATGAGTCATGTGATGCTTTAGGTGCCACCCCACGACGCTACATGGTCTTCCTCAACACATACCAGTCAGTCTATGAGAAAAAGAAGAACAGCATTCAGGAAAAGCAACACCATCTGCAGGTACCTATATTTGTTACTCTTTGATTGTTTTACAGTACAGATATTATTACTTGTCATTGTACAATTTTTCAAGAACTTCTAGATGTGGTTAGATGCAGATAATTCTTGTAGCACTGGAACCAGATAGCCAGATTTAGTTGCTTTAACAACTAACTATGGGTGGTACAGATGACATTTTCAGCTGTTATTCTTAGCCCAACATAGAGAAGTTCAGGCAGGACTAGCTTGCCTGGTATCAAATTAGTCTGGTGGCATCAGGCTCGGTAAGACAAAATCATGGCATAATTAGGTGACGTAATTGGGTGCTTACACCATGCTTTTATTGTGTATTGCATCAACACAGGGTTTTAGTTATGAACTATAATCCTTTTATCACCTTTTCAGACCCAAAGTTTCATGGGATAAACATACCTAATCCCTGGTTAGTTCTTACTTGCAAAAGCAATGCATAACTTCTGTCCTGTCTCACTCTACTTAGTCAGACATGGCATTTGCATAATTGATCTTAATAAAGTGTTAACGTACTGAAATTGACTCCTGCTTGTGATGCTATGCCACAGATTCAGTAATATGCCACATATAACAGCTCTAAAAATGTCCGTTTAAAGTAAAAGATCTTGAGAAAAAGAATTATTTATAACTCATCGTAATAGGTTTTTTTCCAGGTTTGTCTACAATGTCTCCAGCAACATGGTAGTGATATTTTATGTATCAAATCCCATTTGATCTTTTCTTAGGCTGGTGTCTCCAAGCTGAATGATGCCAAGGTTCTGGTGGATGAACTGAAGAGAAAGGCTGCTGAACAGAGCCAGCTGCTAGCAGAGAAACAAGGAGAAGCTGATGCGGCACTCAAGGAGATCACGGTAAGGCTACAGTTACATTTGTGAAGTTAGGAGAGAAATTCATCTTTTTAGCAGGTAGAAGATAACTACATTGTTTAGCTTGTTCATTTTGTGATTTACCCACACAAAACTGTTGATCATTATTAATGCCAGGGAGCGTGATCGTGTTACTTGCTATTCTGCCTCACTGTGTTATTTGCTAATGATCTCTATATCGGTCACAGCATAGAAACAATAGCACAGTGCTACCCCAGTGGGTGAATATGACATCTACTCCACAAAGAGTTGTTTATTTGGGTATGAAAATCTGATCACCAAGCTGTAAGGCCTGAATCTCTTTCAGCAACTGTACTGTGCGCTTCTTTCATTTGATCAGTATAAATGCGTTAAAGACTATCATAATACTTGGTCATAGTTAAGTGACAGTCCGTTTTATTGTTGCTGTGTGTTTTGTTTTTCAGGTGGCCATGCAGAATGCAGGTGACCAGAAGCTGGAGATGGAGGAGCTGAAGAAGAGTGCAGCTGAGGAGAACAGGGTGCTGGAGAAAAGGAAGAAAGCCATCGATCTGGAGATGGCTGAGGTGAGATATTTCACAAGCATGATGACAGCGGCCACATTATCATCTGATAAATTGTTTTACTCTGGCAGTTGCTTGTGTAGGATGTTGTTGTGTTGCATGATGATATAAAGTCTTCTGGCTAGAACATTAGGTATAAGATTCAGTCATCTGTTTAATTTAGGGTGTCTCTGTAATTCTTCTTTCTTGCTTGAATTTGAAGGAAACGAATTTGTCACAGTGTAGGGAAAGTTTAGATAAAGTGAATTCAAATTGTCATGTGAGGGGAATTTGGAGGAAATTAATTTGTCAGCATAAAAGAAACCAGAGGGAATATGTTGTTGCAGCAAAGGGAATTTTAGAGAATTAATTAACGTCACCATAAGGGAATGTTGAATGAAGTGAACTTGTCCTTGTCATCAGAATGAGAGATTGATTTTGATATCAAAATATTTCCCTTTGAGTTATCTGTGGGATGGATTTTAATCAATCACTTGCTTCTATGTTCGTTTTGAAGTCTCCATATTTTGTGTTGCACATATTAGGTAGAGCCACTGGTGCAGGAAGCCCGTAAAGCTGTGGGCAGCATCAAGAATGATTCCTTGTCAGAGATCAGAGCCCTTAGGGCCCCACCTGACGTCATCAGGGACATCCTTGAGGGTGTTTTGCGCCTCATGGGCATCTTTGATACCTCCTGGGTCAGCATGAAAAGGTGTGTTGTTAGGATACTTTGCTAACTTATGTCAAGCCACATGAAGATGGACCTTGCAGGCTTATTGCCTTCTCAGGTTATCCCTTGTTTTGTTGAAAGGAATTAAGAGATACGCATGCTAGTATCTATATTCACAATGCTTGTGCTGGTATATTGTGAAAAATGACAAGGTGCAGTTGCTTTAGCCAAAGAAACCGTGAAGAGACTCTCCAGTGGCTTTGTCCTCCTGTTTTCTTCTGCCTAAGGCTAGGTCCCCATAGCACTGTCCACTTAGTTTTCTCTGTTATCAATCTACAAGCTTGCAGCTTCTTCCCTCACTCTTACACCACCTGATTCTGATATTCATTTTAAGCGTTCTGTCCATTCCTTCACTTCCACCTCTTTCTTCAGTTTTCATAATACAACATTTTTTTAGCTTGACCAGTTTATGTTTTCCACTGCTATGGCAAGGAAAGTGTGTATCGCTGTACTATTTACATCATCTTAAACTTCTTGTGTTTGCTCAGTTTCCTGGCCAAGAGAGGCGTAAAAGAGGAGATCCAGACTTTTGATGCCAGAAAGATTTCACCAGAGATCAGAAAGAGTGTGGAAGAGTTGCTGCGGAAAAACAAAGATTCTTTTGACCCAAAGGTGAACAAACCTACTGCTCTGGTTGGCAGTTCAGTTTTGTCTTTTTAATATCATTTATCTCTATAGTAACATTTTCCTCCAGTGGTGTTTAAAATGTTTTTTGTCTGTAACATTAGAACTGTTCAAATCCATGGCACTAACTAAAAATATACCAGAACTACAAGTATTCACAGTGTTGATCTACTAATATTTTCTGTCAGCAATGTTCCAGCTATTTCTAAATAAAATGATAAAAGGTTTACAGCAATGACTTTATATGTGTGCCATAAAGTAGAATTGCCCAATTTTGTGCTGTCAAGTCTGTATGATGTAAAATAATCTACTATAATATATGATATAATATATGTATGTGTGTGCTGCAGAATGCTAGGAGAGCGTCGCAAGCAGCAGAGCCATTGGCAGCCTGGGTGAAAGCAAATGTCCAGTATTCCTATGTCATAGAGAAGATAGAGCCACTTGAAAAGGAGCAGAATGAGCTCAAAAGGTAGGGCTTGTGCATGGGAGATAGTGATGGTGATGATACTGGGGTGTTTGGTGGTAATGATGATTGACAGTATTCTTGGGCATGGCATGAGGGATGCCAAGGCCTCTTGTCTAAAACAAAATCAAAGTACTTAGGGAAAGCGTCACTTTTACATGTATAATAACAGAAATAACGTATTGTTTTGCAGTAACTTGAATTTTTAAAATTTCAGATTTTTGTCTTCTTCTACAAGGTCTTACTGATTCAGTATATAGAATGGATGCTCACTGAACATGCAGCAAATCCAGACACTCTCTTATTTAGCTTTGTAACATATCCCAGATTGGGAATATGTACTTATGTACAAAACAATTAAATTATAACAAACAACTAAGACAATACGAACAATCAACAGAACAACCGATCAGGCTCACACATTTATTAATCA
>JAWQUT010000349.1:651991-697200 GCA_033807755.1 Ellobium chinense | reverse complement strand
GTGCTGCCAAAGAGGGCTCTGTTGGCTGCGGCGTTCATCACCTACCTGTCTGCCGCCCCAGAGGATCAAAGAAGGGACTACCTGCGACAGTGGCGGGACAGTATAGGGGTTGAGAAGTTTGACTTGCGCAGATTCCTCTCCACAGAGAGTGAACAGCTGATATGGAAGGGGGAGGGACTTCCTTCTGATGATTTGTCCATGGAGAATGCCCTTGTCATTTTGCAGGTATGTTCTTGTCAGTTTGTGATGACCATTTCCCAAACTTTTTATGTGCAAAGTGATTATACACTGTATATATAACATTATACAGGTTATATGTCAAGCTTATTATCCAAATGTCTACGATCAAAAAGAAACTGGTATTACAGTTAACTGAATAAAGCACTTCACATAGAAAGATACATACGGCTGGGTAACACAGTACTTATGGACTGTGGCTGCGTTCATGAATTGTGGTCACATGCAGGTATATGGGGCATAGATTATATTTATGTATCATTTTTCCACAGTCTTGCATGTTTGTGTTTGTTGATTGCATTCCAGATGTTTTAATAACATTTGTCTGCTTCAAATCTCACAAATCATAAACAACAGATACATGACATTCCTGTTGGGGTAAGAAAAAAGAGATCTCTCTGGTTTTTTCGTTGTTTTTTTTTTTTAAGAAACTTTGGATTGATTTTTAGTTTTTTGTTTGTTTGTTTGCTTATTCTTAAATCCCAGATTTCTGGTATGGATTATCACACAATTCAGACTGTTATATTGAAGACTTTCCCAGTTTTAATAGTCCATATGTTTTTATATTTGTAGTTTAAGACAAATTTTATGCTGTCGTAACACAGTTATTTCTATAGTTCTGAATAAAATATCAGTGTTCTGTGTTCTTATGCAATGGTTTCGAAATTATCACATCAGTAACCTTTACAAGTGTGAAACATCCAGAAACTTGGGGTTGTCTTTGAGAGTGTTTTTGTCTCTTGTGCATTACATTCACCTTTTGCTAGAGTTTGATTCTCCCACCAAGTATTATAAAATGTTCCCATATATTAGGCATTAAGTTCAGGTATGTGTTCCTGAGTATTCCTTTTTCTTGCTTCTTTATTTTTAATTTATGCATCTATTAAAAATATCTTAGAGATTCAGACAATGTCAACCAGCCTGTATTTGAGGAAGGAGAGGTGCACAGTGACCGCCAAAAATAGAACTCGCAGTCCAATAAGAGGCACTGGTTTGAAACAAAACATACAAAACTAACTCCCCATTCTGAGAATGGGATCGGCATGGCTGAGAGATGAGTTCATGTGCCATAGACCATTGACAGTGGTCTACAGGTTCCATTATCAAAAAGAGAGGGGCAGAAAATGAGCCAGAGGTGATAGGTAGCCCAACACACCGAAACACACCATAGCAAATGCAGAAGATGCCTTGAAAAAGTTGGATGGTGGTTGGAGATCATCCCAAATGATTTTGAAAAATAAAAAACTATGAGCAGTGGTATTTTGCCAATTTTATCTAACGAAACTTTGACAGGGATATCTTTATCTCATCTTAAAAATCTGGCTGTTCTATAATCCATGCCAAGAGAGGAGTAAAGAAAGGTAGCCTTCCTATTCCAGCTTATATACACATAGATCATGAGGGTGAAAAGAGTGTGAATTGCATGACCAGAAAGGTTAAGAAAACATGCACAAAATAATCACAACATAATCCAGTTTTGAAAACCACTGTACAGTGTTTTTAAGTTTTCACATTCATTAAGGCTTCAGACACTTAGCCTTCAAAAACAGTGTGAACCCATAAACTCTATTTGAAAACTATGTTGTTTATGTTGATTTGCTGGTGGACTGATAACTTTTGAGTGTTCTCTGTTTTTTTGCTAGAGCATCTTTAGACATCAGGTGTTTTGAGAAGTATATTTTCCACAGAACAGTGATATGTAAATTGTTGGAAAATCACTGGCAATTTTGTAATCAAATCTACTAGGCTAAGCAAAGCACTTTGTTTAAATCATCCTAGTTTTTTTTGGTTATAATTTTACCTAATTAATTTTTTGATTGATGAGTGTCATTTTTCCGTAAAAAATCTTTGAGCACTTTCCATACTTTCCAGTCTTTCTAATCATGGTTTGAATTTGAATCTATATTTCAGTAATGTTTGAAGGGATATAGCAAAGGTTTTATAGAAACACTAAGTTTTATTTCTTAGGACAGCATTCCCCTAAACATTTTCTACGGCAGTGACAAAGAATTATGGAATTTAAATTCAAGGAGGCCCTTTGCTCCACTGTCAATAAGAAAACCATGTTGTACAAGACACTTGCAATTTGAAGACAATGAATGATAGAACAGTCATGTTTTACCGTTATCTATGGAAAGTGTTAAAGTAGGGTTTGAAAGCTTTGTTTGCTTTGTGATGGTTTGGAGGTTCTGTTTGCTTTGCAGTGTTGGCAACATAACCTTGCTTTGTGTGTGTGTGTTTGTGTTTGTGTGTGTGTGTGTGTGTGTGCTGGTTGAGAGAGAGTGGGAGTGGACTAATTGGAAGATAGCAATCAGAAAAGATTGGAGGTGGTGGAGAGGAAAGAGTATGGGATGGAAAAGCTGGATAACATAATTTGGACACAAGGTTATGAATTTCAAATGAAACATTTATTTGACAGTAATATGATGTTTGTTTGCTTTTTTCACCACACTACTGGCATGTCACTGGGTGAACCAAAACACCAGCGGTAACACTCACTGATATAACATGGCACATCTCAATGCACTGACAACATTTCATGCACCTCTCTCTTTTATAACAGGTTGCAACTGCCATTTGGTTCCTACACTGTTTAGTGATGGAAACTTTAACCTCCTTGTTTTTTGTTGTTTTTTTTTAACATCTTTATTTAAATTTAGAGATGATTTGAAGTTGCTGACAATGATGACCATTCAAAGCCATTGGAGGCTTATCAAAATGAAGTGTGCTCTTTTATATTTCATGTTTGTGCTTGTGAAGTTGTTCAGATCAAGAAGTTGGTATTTGGAGATTGTGTTAGTAGACAAAGAATGAGAATAGGTTCAGATGCACTTATCATAATTTATCTTGCAGTAACAACATACTACTAAACAGAATCCGTATATTTTTGGAAATACGGCCACAGCTGTTTCACAGAACTTGAATTTGGGGTGAAATAGACTCAGTAAACCACTGAGGAAATATGTGTGATATCATTTAATATTATATTACTGTCATCTTAAAGTGTTTTCCCAGCTCTTCAAAACAGGTATGAATTTTAAGCTGCTTTATCCGTGCAACTGAATTCAAACAGTTTGAGAACCTTTGGCTGCAACTTGGATAGCAATATTGTAATATTATATGCCATCATTGCTAAAGTATGTGTTTAGAGGCTTTAATTAGTTCAGGAAAATGTGGTGGAAGATATTGACTCAAGCCATTTTTTTTCACACATTTAAGAGCTCTCTGCGTCCATTCCTGGTTGACCCATCTTCCCGTGCTACAGAGTGGCTCAAAGTGCACCTCAAAGAGAACAGGCTGGAGGTCATCAACCAACAGGTCAGTAGATTCCCTTGCATCCGTGAGTGGATGTTCACCATCATGGTGTGTATGCCCTCCTAAAATTCCAACACTCCTGGAAAATCCCTTTAATTTCACTTCATGAGTAAAAATTCTGAGAAACTCCTTAAAAGCTGAGTACAGTTCTGGAAATCTTGGAAAACCTGTAAACAAGCCAGGTTTGTGAGAAAAATATACACAAAGAAAAAGAAATTCACATTCATGGATATTGGAGAGATGATTTTCAGCTGCTGCGGTGGATTACAGCAAAGTCCTGAAAACTGAATTTAGAGTTGGTGTATTCCCCCTGCATCATATTGGTCCCTTAGTTCAGTGAACACAACCAACATCTGGTCATTCTGTGTGGCTCCTTTCACCAAAGTCAGTGCCTATTGTTGCCAACAAATTAAGTGTTTAGAATCATGACAAAAGGAATAAGAACACTAATTCATGCTCTTTTGCTGTGCCTCTCAGTCTCAGTCTCCATTAATGCCACTCTAATACTATTTATTCTTCTGTTTGGCTTTGCTAGGATGCCAACTTCAACACTGCTCTGGAACTTGCAGTCAGATTTGGCAAGACTCTCATCATCCAGGAAGTTGATGGGGTGGAGCCTGTGCTCTTCCCACTACTGAGGGGAGATCTTACTGCACAAGGTAAACAAGGAGATTGTTGGCAAAGGATGGCTGAGACTTCAGTTTTCATTCCATGGGCTCAGTTACTTAATAGAAAACTAAATAAGAATGCTTTTTTTATTGTGTGTGTGGCAGTGCCCCAATATTGTTGTCTGCCATTTTAGCCAAGGTTATTTTTTAAATTGTGTCCATTAAGCATACATTTTCTGGAAAGAGTATACTCAAACATACTCATTACAGACATTATGGAGTGTTCTAAATGATTTTATTTTTAACATTTTTCGGATTATCTCCAGACCTGATTTAAGTCAACTATCTGTTTGTGACTTTTGGGACTTGCATGTTTTGGAATACCACTAGTTTCATATGGGGTTTTCATAACTAGGATATTTATAAATCTTGGAAACATGTATATGTTAACAGAACTGTTGGTGCCAGAATATTTTGCTTATCATGTGAATGGTCAGCTTTAAAGAGAAAGATTTTTCACTCTCTGTAGATAGTACTTTGGGCACTGTCATTCATGTTTTTCGTATGATTTGTAATATGAGTGCCATGATTCTCCAGGTCCCAGGTATGTGGTACAAATAGGTGAGAAAACCATTGACTACAATGAAGAATTCCGTCTCTTCCTCACCACAAGAAATCCGAGCCCTGAGATACCACCAGATGCAGCCTCAATCATCACTGAGGTGAACTTCACCACTACAAGGGCAGGACTCACAGGGCAGGTAGGTTCTTGTATTTATCAACATGCACAAGAGAAATTAGATATCCATACCACAAGAACTTGTCCTTGTGTACATTTAAGATCTGGTTTTTTGTTTTGTTCTTTTTTTCTAAATTTTTTTTTATTTTTGTTTTATGGCTTTTATTGTGGCTGCACATCTAAGCCTGAATTAAAAGTAGCATTAAGTGTGTAGCATTGTTTTAGTCTTGTCTTCATAAGCAAAGGGAGGTCTTGAACATATTGGTAACAAGACAAACCAGGGTAGTTGCTCACAGTTAGTGAAGTCACAGAGTTTAAATCAGTGTGGTAAGGACTGGATGCAGTGAAATATGACACTACAATTTTGTTTGAGAGGAAACCTTTAGCTCATCAGTCTGTGATAATTAATTTTCATTGAATTCATATTGAAAACATGCACAGGTGCTGTACTTGTGGTAGTTTTTGAACATCAGATATTTTGTCATCCTGTGGGCTAGGGTCTCATCGTAAATTTCTTATGTGATGCGTAAACTGTTCACTATTTCTAGGATCATATATGCATCTGCTTGTAAGAGATATGTAACATTTTGGCATGTGTTTTTCTCCAGCTCTTGGCCAATACACTACAAAATGAAAAACCAGAGCTGGAGGTCAGGAAGACAGAACTGCTCAAACAGGAGGAAGATCTCAAGATTCAGCTGGCCAAACTGGAGACCAGCTTGTTAGAGGTGAGATCACTGTGGTTGAACAGGATGAGAGAGCAGGGATGAGACAGAAATCAAATTTTCATTAAGTGGGTGACACATTGAATATGACAATGGTGTAGAATGTAAGGTGGAAGATACATTGTTATGAATAGTAATGGGCAGTAACATTTAAAGAAATGAAGGATTACCATAAGAAATGGCAGTAGAAAAATAAATATCAAGTAATGAGGCAAGCTATTTCTTTACAGCATGGCTTATAGAATATTCTCTTTAGTTTCACTCTGAACATTAAATCCTGCTTTGGGGAGGAAAACATTTTCAGATATGCTGTATCCTTAGTGCTCTGTCCAGATTTCAGTCACAGAAAGGTGCACAAACCACTGTATCATTTAGAATGCAGGCATACATGAGATGCACAGACATTTTAGTTGTGTTGAATTGAATTACAGAAATCTTGATTAGTCTTGCTTAAGCAGACATATCATGATATATGTGATACTAGTAGCAACTACATTACATTCCTTCAGGAACTGGCCAATGCCAAGGGTAACATCCTGGAGAACAAGGAACTTCTAGATTCTCTCAACAAGACCAAGGCCAGCAGTATCACCATCACAGAATCTCTGACAGAATCTGTGCGTCTGCAATCCTCGCTGGACCAGGAGAGGAACACATATCTGCCCCTAGCTGAGAGTGGAAGTTGTTTGTACTTTGTCATCTCAGATTTGGCCAAGATCAACAATATGTACAGATTCTCATTGGCTGCTTTTCTTCGGCTGTTCCAGAGGGCGCTACAGTCTAAGCATGTATGTATGCAGTTCTATATATCATCTCCCAACTCCCCATCTAGGGGCATTCCATCGAAACTTCTTATCAGTAACAGTTTCACATAACAAACTTTGGAACAATATACATTAAGAATACATTCAATATCATTCTGGAAATGTTTATTTTCTTTACTTACCTTTCTTTCTGAAGAGAAGGAGGGCATGAATGTTTATCACTCTATCTAAATACCAAGTAAATTTGCCTGACTATATTTTACATTACAAATGCAGTATGGCACAGAGTTTGCACTTAGGACATATCACTTGCACACAAAGTTTTTCTCAGTGGTTAATTTTGTTTTGCCCTTCAGGCGAGGTAGACATGAATATACAGATGTCATCTATAGAGAAACATGGGTTTTGTTTTCATCTCCAGGATGGCAGTGGAACAGAGTTGAGGATCAAGACACTTAGTTCCAAGCTTCTCATGCTTGTGTATGAGTACGTCTGTCGTTCACTGTTCAAGGCTGACCGCATGATGTTTGCTATGCATCTGGTGCATGGATATAAGCCAGACATCTTTCAAGAGAATGTAAGAATTCTTGATGTCACACTTTTGTTTCTCTGTCATCTCTTTCCTGCCAAACTGTTCAGATACAGATTAGGTCTGTGTTTGCAGGACTGCTGAAAATGTAATCATTCTTTCATCATGTTTTGGATATTTGTTAGCTGCATTCCCTGCTTCACCCATCCAGAATGTTAGCTAGAATGTATCTGTGAGATGGAGCTGACCTCAAGAAATTGTTGTCATTGTGGTAAAATAACTCTATTATTTTTCAGTTTCAGGAAAGCAAAAATATCTTTTCATCTGAGAAGAGAATCTGAATGGCCCACATGATCGAAGAATGTTTTCATGCAAAAGTTGTTCTGTATTTTTCACCCTTGTAACATTTAAACAAAGGACTTGTGTAAAAAATTACTTGACAAATTAATTTAGTTTTGTCCAAAATCTGATCAGTGCAAAAACATACGTTCCTAACTAACTTGAACTGTTCTCTCAAAACTATTCCATAATATCAGGAATGGGAGGCATTCACAGGCATGCTGGTTGCTGATATCAAAGGAGACAGTGGCAGAGCTCCATCCTGGGTGGACCAGGAGAGACNAAATAATATAGAGAATCAAAGCATTGATAACAAAATGTTATCATTAAGTGTACATAACCAGCTTTGTTGTTAATGTGTATTACTATCAATATTATATGAAGATAAATAAATGTGATTGTTATTTCAATAAAACCGTCACTTCACAGTAAAGCAAACAAAATATTGATAAAAGAGGACAGAAAGTTTAGGAGGTAATCATTACAGAATATTAGGTTTTGATACAGTTTGAAGTCCCATTAATACACTGCAATAAATTTCCTTCCATCAACTACTGCTTTGAAGTGCATGCATCTTGTTTTACACTGTTCATAGACATGTCCTTACATCAGAGTCTGCAGCTCATCCCTTGTGACTTTTCTCCCTTTACAGGCCAACTTCCCTCGCCTGTACCAAGAGTTTGACTTTGAGGACTCAGGACTGTGGTCCAACTTTGCCCGCAGCAGCCAGTGTGAGCAGGAGTTTCCGTCAGCCTTTGAGAGAAGGATGTCCCTGTTTCAGCAGCTTCTGGTTGTTCAGACTACCAGGCCTGACAGACTTGTCAGTGCCATGGGGTTATTTGCTTGCAGAGCTCTTAGTAAGTTTTGAGTAAAGCTACTGATCACAGGAATTAGAAAAGCACATGTCTTAACAGGACACAGCCAAACTTTGGTGTCAATAAGAACAAATGCGGATGTTTATTCACTAAATGTTTGTGCTGTTTTTCTATACTGGATGATATTGGGTTCACTGTCATTATTTGGTGTTTGATATCTAAATACTACTTGCTGATACGATACAGACTGTGTTGATTTGTATTATGTTTGGCATAAGAATGAGAATGATTTTAGATTGAATCTTTTTCACTCAGCCATTCAGGTCTTTGTCTCTTTGCTAATATAAATGCTTACACTATGTAATCCCTGGAATTATAGCATAAAAACCTTTTTGGCTTAAAGACAGATTTATCGTATGGACCTATCTCATTTATGTTCTTAGAAATTTTTTTTTATTGTGCTTTTCATGAAACAGATTACAGTGCAATAATCCATCATGTTAACATTCGTTTATCCTGTGAAAAGTGCTTCCTGTCTCTTGCCCTTCTTAATGGTATCGCCAGTACTGTTTATTTGCCTTCTTCAACAGACATGAAGGAGTTGTCACCCCCATCCGTGAGTCTGAAGAAACTGTACCAGGAATCCATCTCCACTGAGCCTGTTCTCATCATCATCTCTGCTGGTGCTGATCCTTCTCAGGAATTGCAGGAGTTGGCAGGGGAGACCATTGGTTTTGAGCGATACCACCAGGTTGGTTAATTCTTCAGTGACATTTACCAGTTTATTAAGTACAGGCTCTTTATTAAGTACAGGCTTATTTAATGGCATTGTCATAATGATTTTGATTGAGTTGGGTTTGGTTCTACTAAATGTATATAATCATGTGTGAGCTCTATTTTGAAACTTAGTGGAAGAGGGATGTTCCTTCCTACTCCTCTTGGCTGATCTTTGCATCTCCCACTATATCAAAGAGTTTATGAATTTTCAGTCTTAGTGAAGGATCCTTGCCTGACCCATAACATTGCAGTTACAGTAAAATTATATCATTTGCTTTTGAAGCATTTTTAAATGTGGAAGATTATGGCAACTTTTGGTATTGAGCAGTTTTCTTAAGTCTTAAGTCTCTGATAGGCTAAGATGCATTTTTATTTTCAGTACGACCATTTTAGTGTAGTATACCATTCTTGAGTAATTATCAGGGAAGTTGCGCTGTGTCAAGAAAATAAAACATCACAATATTTTTCATAGGCAATTACAGATTTTCTCTTTCCGGGTATGTTGCCAGCTTAGTGGATTTATTAAAGAGAAGCTGTATATAAGCACTGCAATACTGTCTCCAATAGGTGGCTATGGGTCAAGGTCAAGCTGATGTTGCCATGAAACTGCTGCGTGAGTGTTCAAAGAATGGGGACTGGCTGTGTCTCAAGAACCTGCACTTGGTCACAGCATGGTTACCTGTCTTGGAGAAGGTCAGTCTCTCATCTTTCGTATTAGCATAATATTCTGATGTCGATTTTGAAATCCTGGCCTTTAACATTTGATGAAGTTTCCATTTTTGAAGTTCAAGGTAGATTATATTTGGCTCTGTGTACATTTAATCAGTACAAGTAAAGATTATGGTATATGAATGGTGAGTCTTAAATTCCACCAATTCTCTTCATAGATATGGAATTCAATCTTAAAAGTTGATCTTTGTACAGTTTGGTGGTTGTCCACTCTTGCTTACTCGTGTCTTCTGTTCCTATATACAGGAAATCAACACCATGCAACCGCACAATGACTTCCGTCTGTGGCTGACTTCTGAAGTCCATCCTAAGTTCCCTACCATTCTGCTGCAGTCCAGTCTGAAGGTTACTTATGAGGTATGATGCATTTGTAATTTAGCAGCTCTCACACCACACATGATTTGTCCTTATCTGTTTTCAATTTCACAAATTGCTTTACACTTTATCATGTTTATATTATGAAAATTCACCAAATGTCCATCAGACTAATCTAAGCCAGCTATTACTTTAGGACTTGAAAAGTGTTTTGGACAAGCACTAGTTTCATATTAAATATTTTTGTAATGAGTATGTTCAAGCGTATTTCTCTTATTCAGTGAGTTTGTTAATCATGTAAGAAGTAGTGCTTTGACAGAGGCATGATAATTTGTCAGGTAGCTTTGGATATTTGGAAGGTTTTCCAGCTTTACAGGAGTATTTGTAATCTAGATTTCCTGTGTTGTTCTTTCCTGATTGGTGACTAGTTGTCATTTCTTCTTCAACACATAAGATGCAAAGCAAGAGAAAGGGTGAAAGGGACATGAAAATGGTGAACACTGTTGTCATTGAAAGATGATTTTGCTTGTTTTTTTTGAACTGATGAAGTAATTATTCTAATATAACTCCTTCCTTTTCCAGGCACCACCAGGTGTGAAACGTAACCTGATGAGAACTTATGAAAGCTGGACACCAGAGTATGTGGCCAGGGGAGGTAATGTGCTGAGATCTCAGGCTCTCTTTGCCTTGGCATGGTTCCACGCAGTCATGCAGGAGAGGAGAATGTACATTCCACAAGGCTGGACCAAGTTCTATGAGTTCTCTACATCAGATTTGCGAGCTGGAGCCGACATCATAGACAGGCTGTGCAAAGGAGGTGGGTCTCTGTCATAGTTTGATCTGCTATAACAATAACAGAATGGGAGATCATGAGGGCATGTTTACATGGATGGCAGAAGCACAGCAAATATGAGAAACAAGAAATGATTTTATTCGGAAAAAGATATGTCAAGGAATAATCTCCATACTGAAATACAGACATATTTCAGTCATGACAGTCTTAAGACTTACTAAAGTCTTCCACAATTGAAATCTTTTTTTTTTTATGCCTTGTTACCCATGTATAAATGCCTTTACACTCCATGGTATGGTCAAGTTATTTTGTCTTATTTATAGATCTTTATCAGAATTTCATTTTGTAGATGATTTTTAGTTCACTTTCCAGTCTGCATTAGGACCCTAACTTCATTTTTATTACATTTGGACTGCAGACAGATTTCTCTGTTTCAGT
This sequence comes from Ellobium chinense, assembly GCA_033807755.1. Taxonomy (NCBI): domain Eukaryota; kingdom Metazoa; phylum Mollusca; class Gastropoda; order Ellobiida; family Ellobiidae; genus Ellobium; species Ellobium chinense. Next base: position 686,077 of record JAWQUT010000349.1, on the reverse strand, counting down.
CTTTTTATTTTTGTTTACATAGATTTTGGCCTAATATTTTTTCTACCATAATCTCTGAACTATTATTTCAATATATTCAAGACTGAATGGAAATGTTCAGCTTCACTCCTAGGAAGAGAAAGAAACAAATCACTAGATCTCTAGCTAATTTAGATCTAAGTGTAAGTAAAATAGGAAATCTAACACACTATGTTTGATGTACCTTGTCTTATTATGTACCATTGTTTATAATGCATGCTGTTTATAATGCCTGTATAATGGTCATAATACAAACAGAACATTCCAAATGTTTGACTTTGCACAATCATCATTCCTCATCAGTTGTCTTTATCAGTAGATCCAGCTGTCTCCCCTGAAAGTCAGAATCATTCATATTTTGACAGTTAAAGTATAGTGTTAATTGTGTGAACGGTAGGAATCAAAATTATTCCACAATGAAGGCATCTTATGTCCCCATATGAGCATAAATGCTCTGAGAATTTTCCTTGTCTTGTTTTAACATGTGCAACTGATGTGAGAGATGCACTCACAGAGGACCATGCCTAGACCTCTGTCAGAGAGATCATTCTCTCATGCCAGTTTATTGCTTAATAGGTTTGTAAGCAGGATTGAAATAAACTGGATCTAATCTGGAAAAGGAATCAAAATTCTGATGGAGATCTGAATTACACAACTTTCCAAGTAATTTCCACAAGATTCCCAACTTCACCCACAGGGCATTTTCATCATTCTTAACCATAAATTGCACATCTTGAGTGCCATAACATAAAGCATGCATTCAGTACAGTCCTTTGCTGGAAAACCCAGATGTTGAAGGTTGTTCAGTCTTGGTAGAAATATGCTGTCTTTGTTCCACATATAATGAGCACAGTGAGCGTAAATGTTTATATTCAGCATGGTTAACAGCCGTGGAATGAAATGATGGTCAATATTATCAGATTCTCTGTATCATTTTTAAGTCCGTGTTTGTCAATCATACATTTCTTGCATGCCTTTCTCTAGTTCTGTACGATGCTAAGGCCTTCAGTTCAGGAACATCAGGTCTTGTAGAACAGTTTTGTTTGGTTTGCTTGCTTGCATGTTTTTTTTCTGCCTGGGTGATGTGGAGTGTGTACATGCACATGTTTTCTGTCTGTGTTTTCCTTCTGTGTGCTATATTGCTGTGATTTCTTCACTTGGATGTGGTTTGGAACAAAAATCAAATCCACTAGACACTAACCAAAAATGTAAGTCTCTTTAACCTGTATATGATACTTGTATTAATTCCATTTTTTCTTGAATAATGAGTGGTGTGGGGTAAAATTATGACCTACATGCATGAACACACAGCTGGTAGGAAGTAAATTAAGTCTTGGAAATAACGAAGTTCTTTTCTTGTTAATACCCAAATAAGGTAACATCAACTAAATAGTTGAAAGTAATTTTCTCTTCTTTCTGTTTGTCTTTGGGAATATGTCTGAATATGCCTGGGAGGTGTTACCCTGTCATTGAAATACAGATTACTTGGTGTAAACTGAAGTGATTTGTGTGTCTAGACAGAAAATCCAGAAAAGCTAAAGGCACCTTAGAGATATAGGTGAAATATGGTCTCAGACAACTAGTGCTATCGCAAATTATAGTCATCCTAAGATCATCACTCTGAAGGGAGCAAAATGCACCATTCATCATTCTGGTTTGCTGTTTTGCATTAAAATTCCAATTCATTTACGGTGATGAATTGCACACCATGTAATTGCATTACAACTCCTAGGAAGGGGGAATACCTCCCTTTCTTGTGCTGTGACATTCTTGACAATGACAGTAATGAGAATGATATCATTTAGTCATGATCTGTAGGCTGGTAAATAAAGGCAGAAATTCCCACATAAGAGAGGAGTAATTGTGCATGTCACCAGGAACTTGCCATTAGAGAGATTGGAGGTCTTCCTTAAACTTTTCCTTGTAATATGACAGAATTTTTGTTCACAGAAATGGCGACTTTAAATATTGCCTCTGTCAGTTAATGTCTCACATTTATTTGAAACTATAATAGATCGATAGATATAAACACTTCGATGTTAATTATTTCTTTATTTATATGGGGTATCACATACAAAATGTGTCATTGTGTTTAGTAGTGAAATTAATCAGGTTATAGCATAACGTCATTGCAACTGTCAAGCCTTTCTATTCCCTTTTCATTTTTTAACCTCTGGCATTAGAATTGCTCAGGTTTTCACACCATGTTTGTTTTGTTGTTGTTTTGCAAACAAATAATTCCCTCTCAGCCGATTATGTGTAACCTTTTACACATCTGAAACCCACAGTTGTTTGTTCATAATGATTCTCATAACTGATCACTATGTTGCAGGAAATTTATTAAATAGGCGAGCAAATAAATCTTGTCATGTTTAGGTTTCATACCAGACTAAATTTGAAAAACAACCATTGGTAATCATGTCATATAGTGTTAAATTTGCCTTTCATTAAAAAGAGTGACAGAGGGATGTGACATATAATTTTTTGCGAAGAACAAAAGTAGAACATCAATTGGTAAAGTATTCCAGATGTTTGGTAGTGAAAGTTGGACAACAATATTTATTCAGTAGATGAGAAAATTTGATTAAAAACTTTAGTGTATTTGTGCTGTTTCCTCAAAATTCCATTGGTTCCAGCACTTTGTCATTTCTACAGAAGTGATTAAATTTCAGACAGTAACTACCATTCTTTTCACTGGACCAAGTATGCAGGGTAAAGCTGCTGAGCACCAAATCTAAAACCCACAATATTAATAATCCAGTGTCCCATTCGTAAAACGGCTGTACAGGCTGGTGTGCTATAGGAATACATAGTTTCTTCATGTAATTTTGTTTTCCAGATAAAGTGAAAGAAATATTTTGGTTTAGGAGTGGTTATAAAAGCATTCTTTTATCATCCTGGGAGAGATCAGAGCTGAAGCAAGCAGGGTAGTACTCTAGACTTTTATTGCTGCCGTTTCAGGATTTAGAGAGCTCCTGTCATCATTTTATATATTTCCTCTCCTGTTGCTGTGGAGATTTTGTATGTTTGTATGTGTGTGTACTAGCATCTCTACAGCATTAACCATTCAGGCTTTTCTATTATAATACATTTGTACATGAAGTAATCTAGACCCATAATGAGAAGCATTCTGTGCATTCCCTAACAGTGTAAACATCAGAATGACATCCCTGTCCCATCACATCAGGAACACGAGAAAATAATTTTTTGTAACGGAGACCACGATTTAGGGATGGCTATGAAAGTACTGATGAATGATTAGAGAAGGACTAGAATTAAACTGATAGTGGTTGTGTGATGTGGGAATAAATTATAGGTCTTTTTAATTTCCATAAGTAGCCTATGATTTTTAGTATTTAATAATGAGATGCGCAGAAGAATAACTTTTCTTGCAGCAAAATAATTTTATTGATGTTTTTATAGATGCACTGTTTTCTCAGAGCTCTATGTTTTCATTTCACCCCATATTCTTTTAAAAAATGGCGATACTGATGTTACCACTTTCTGCATTTTTAGCAAGTAAAATACAAATTGTTTTTGTACCAAAAACCTTTTCTTTGTGCCTGTCAACCTTTCTGAATGGTTTCACGACCAATCTGAAATCTTAGACTTGATCATTCTTTACAGCCAGTGAAGTCCTATAGTATTAAAAGTAGGAGTTATCCTTGTTACACTGGTGTTTCTTGAGTATACTGTGATATAGAATAATGAAGACTCGTTCCTGGTCATGAAGGTTTTTCCAATCAGTAAATTTGTATTCATATTTACTAGACTTTGTCATATTCTGGGAACAATCCCAATTTTTATTTTGATGACTACTTTGGTGTAAATATATCAGTAGTAAGTTGCAACAACAAAAAAATTGTTGCTCTTACATGCCAAAGATAACAGAAATATAGGAAATGAAGGGGTTAGGCCAAAGCGTCATCCACAGTTGACCTTAATTGTGTGTATGAATCTGAATTTGCAGGTCAGGATGGAATCCAGTGGAAGTTTGTGCATGGGCTGTATGAGTTTGCCATCTATGGTGGACGAGTGGACAACCCCTTTGATATGCGGGTCATGGTGTCCTATCTGCAGCAATTTTTCAACAACTCAGTTATTTCTCAGCAAGGAAAGAACAAGAGACTGGGACCACTGAAGCTACCTGGCTCAACTAACATCCGGGTGAGTTTATTTTTGTTTTATGAGTTAATTATTAATCAAACAAGTTTTAAGCTGTTTTGATATCTGGCTCTGAAAATAAACTTGGCTGTGTTGTTTTGCTGTTTTTCTTTGTGTCTCAAAAGATTCAAGTGACAATACAATACTGTATGGAGTCCCACAGTTTCATGGCCACAGCTAGTGCAGTAATATCCTTAAGTTTCAAAAGATCACTGATCTATTCCTAGAAAGTTTCTCTGAGTTTGTGAAGTGCTGGTGGAATCAGGTCTGCTGAAGTTAAACTATGCTATCATAATGTTGAATATGTCTCTAGTTGTTAATAGTTGATGTATATTGTTTTTATGTTTCTCTAGGACTACATTGACATCATTGAGGGCCTGCCAGAGTTTGACAAGCCATCTTACTTTGGCCTGCCAGAGAACATTGAGAGATCCACACAGCGTATCACTAGCTTGCAGGTCATCACTCAACTCCGCGTCCTGCAGAGGTCAGATGCCAAGGCCAGTAAATTCGACAAGGAGGTCTGGGCCTCAGAGCTTGGACCCATCCTCAATTTGTGGAAGAAGGTCAACCAGGTAAGCATGGGATTCGTACACTGACTAGTGCAAATCAAAAAGATTGTTTATATTCTGATTTGTCATGCACCAATTGTCTTATAGAATTAATATGAAATGCCTAAATATGAAGTAAGTATGGTAGAATGAGCATAAAAAAAGAAGAGATGTCATATGCTGAGTGATGGGCAATGTGTGTTTGAAGACAATATGAATTTCATCCCATTCTCTGCCTGTTTACTTGCAGGGCCATAATCTGATCCAGTCCAAGGTGTCACCACCATCTGAGAAAGCCAGCCAAGATTCCCCCATCCTCACTTTCATCATGCTGGAGAGGTTCAATGCTGTTAAGCTGGTCCAGCATGTCCATGGGTCACTGGCTGCCCTCAGCAAGGTTATCAGGGGCACACAGCTCCTTACTTCTGATGTGCAGAACTTAGCAGCTGCTCTTCTTAACCAAGAAGTAAGTTCCATGAGTAACAGGGTTTCCTCACCAGATATATCAGCAAGTGGTTGACATGCTCTCCGTGGGTTTGCACAGTGACTATCTGCAGTGATCTTCATAGATGACTGAATATCATGGGTTTCGCTATTGTTGAAAATCAGGCTTGTGTCATTTCTAGAGACTGTTCAAAAAGAAGAAAAAAAGTATTGTACTTATCCTTACTCTTAACATATTAGCTGTTACTACTCGTAGAAATATGTTACACATTATTTTTTTTTTAATGCATCATTCACCAAAGTCTTTTTTTGTTTCACATTCTTTGACATGGAGACCATCAATTCTCTTGTCTTTTCTTCAGACTCCTCTTGACTGGCTGAACAAGTGGGACGGCCCAGAGGATCCTGTCCAGTTCCTACGTGGTTTAGTGGCTCGAGCAGCTGCCATCCAAACATGGGTTGAGCGGGCAGAGTCTGGAAGTTTGCTGAGGGAAACACTAGACTTGTCAGAGCTGTTCAGACCTGATACTTTCCTCAATGCTTTCAGGCAGCAGATTGCCAGGTAGGTCATTTGGAGTTGTGAGACTTTGGTTCATTGACACTTTGTTTACTACATCTTGTCAAGTTAATTACCCTCCCAGTCCCAGGTCTCTTCTCATGGCATAAATTTGTGATATAGCTAAGCTGCATTTTAGTGACACTAGTACCCTTGAAATAAAATCAAATATAATATTGCGATCACAGTACATAAATGTTAAGCAAGTCTCTTGCCAGTATATATGTTGTGTTCTACTGCCAACCTATTTCTGCAAGAAGCTCAGGCACACATGTAGTTGCAAATTTTACAAATTCTGAATCAAAATCTGCATTACACACTGAACTGCAAACTTCACTATAGGCAGCCACATTTAGCACAAGACATGACAGTGTCAGCAGCATTTAAGAAGTGATGTAGGTCAGTTAGTGCAGAAACATGTCCAGTAGAAAGGGAGATAGTAAAATTCATGTCATTTCAAGAAAAGGTAATGACATTAGGCTGCACACAAAATTGATATTATCTTTGTAATATAAACTACTATCTCCAAGTCTTGTTGCAGACCAGCAACATACATAAGTGATCACTAATATACGTTTTTTATTTTCAGAGAGATGAAATGTTCCATGGACAGTCTCAAGTTTGCCTGTAGCTGGCGTGGATCAGTGCAAGGTGCTCGGACCATGGTCAAGATTGGCGGCTTACAGCTGGAGGGATGCACATTTGATGGAACACGACTGTCTGAGAATCAGCGTGATTCCCCCAGTGTGTCAGCCATACCACCATGTGTTGTGTCTTGGATTCCAAAGGTGAGCCTGTCATTTCACATGTATGATTTTGTACTCATTTGCAAAACTCATTATATTTAGATATCTATTATTAAAACATCTGTTTGGTGCATAGGTAAGTTTGTTTCTTGGTGCGTCAGTGATTTTAGTCCGGTATCATATTGAGAAATTTTTATGACAGTCTTGACTTGCGAGATTTCAGCCGGGTATCTGATTACTTACTCACTAATTTTTACGCCTGCCAGAATAGATATGATCATATTAACCTATTCAGAGCATTTTAGATCAAGAGTATCAAATCTGCCAGTAGAGGAGCTAGTTTCTCTGTTGAAGTTTTCTTACAGCAAAATGTGGGAGCATGTTTCATTATGAAGCATGACACCAAACAGTATGAAGTATTCTATCATATATAATAACTTCACTGGCCATGTTTTACATCCCTGGCAGTTGGCATCTCTATTTTAGATTTCCTCCAGTTTTTGAGTAATGTTATGCCAATCCATCCTCAGGAATCCCCTGACCCATATGGAATGGAGGAGACCATTTCCCTGCCCATCTATTACTCCAGTGCTAGGGACAGAATTGTCACTCGTCTGGATGTTCCATGCGGCGGAAACGTTGACCAATGGCTACAAACAGGAGCAGCCCTGTTCCTTAAGAATGACTAAGTTCTCATCAGGTTTTCTGAGATCACTAATGTATTTTGCCGGTGTTTTGTTTTAGTTTCATTGTTTGGGTTTTAAGCTTTAAAGTAGTGTAGAATTTTAGCAGTTGTATTTACTTAAAAGTTTAATTTTTTATACATTCACCTATGACAACATTGAAGTCATTTCCAGTAAATAAGCGAAACACATCCAGACAAAGTCTGCAGCATGAAATGGCTACTGAGCTGGAAAAAGAGAAAGACACTCTGTGTTGTAACATGTCATGCTGTATTAACATCAACAAAGTTAGTCCTTTCATTGAAAAGGGAAAATTTTACATGAATTATCTTAAGCATCAAGGTATATATGTTCATCACAAGGACTTTTTATGATAAATATCCTCTCCTTTGTGATATTTGAGTCCATAAGTTCAGTTGATGAATTAGCCGACAGAAAGTGAAGTAGTTCACTTGAATGTTGACAGGATAATAGAAAGCAAGACCTGAGGGGCTAACTGACCCAGAATTCTGTTATTTCATTTAGATGAATAAACTTAGGAGTGTTCGGGCTGCTCAGAATTATGTGAGTGATACATCAGATCGGTATTCTTCTGACAACTGTTTTATTGATGATCTGGGACCACAACACAAAAGACCAACTATAGACAGTGACTATGTATTTGACTGGATTTTGAAATTACATAGCTGGACCCACAGTCTATATAATTCATTGCCCAACAAGGTTCATTTTTAGAAATTTCACCTGTCTATTTATGCTTCAACTCAAGCAGCTTCAGATTATATCTCTCCACAATTCAGCCTTCATACAGTCTGCCATTGGCAGAGGAGGGTCTCACTAAAAATGGTATTGATTTTTTATGCATCCGTCCACTGAATTCATATTGTTAAATATTGAACATTAATTTATTTAAAGTTATTGAATGTTGAAATTTTTATTTATAGTGTTCTCCAGCTGTGATAAACCAGTAAATCTGTGTTGCTAGATAGTAAAACTGTGACATTTTCCAATTTAAAATAAATTTTAGTGAATTACTGAAGTTTTGGGTTGTTTTTTTTATTGTCTGTCCTCATCCTATCATCTGAGATCACTGTAATGTTACACAAACACACACAAAAGAAAAAAAAATACAGAATGACACAGAACCAAATCACAATTGCAGTTGACTCTGCTCATTCAGATTGTTCTCTTACTAAGAACATTTTTTGTAAATGACAAAATACTGGTCTTTCTATATTTATAGGCACAACCATAAATTGCACCTTGTCCATTGCTTCCCAGGACTTGCAATTAATCAGAGTCAACTGTAAGTGGCTGTCTTGGTGCATTAACTATGTTATTAACACTTTTTTTTAATTTTTACAAGAGAAAGTGAAAACTGTTTTGTTTCCCAATGCATGACCACACATGTACCAAACTCAAGAGTTTGTGTAGCCATGATAATATTCATCAAGTGGCCTCAGTGTGCATGTGTATGAACTACATGAAATCATGCTAGAAATGAATTTTTAATACAATGCACGAACAAGGTTATTGTACAAGACAAAGATAGGGTGTTTTGTTACATTATGCCAATTATGTGAGTGATGATAAGGCTGTGGCTTTTTTAAGCACATATATTTCCTTCTATGGTGAAAGACTTCAGTTGCTGACTGCCTATCATCAGTGTTGGCATATTATTGTTTTCATTTTCTTTAAAGTCATATGAAAGACAAACTTATATGTAATGATGGATGATATGCAAGAGGCTTATGGTGAAGAAGGGACAGAATACAAAGATATTTCCATATGACAAAAGACAAAACACTATTCCTTTGTAAGAAGACTGTAATCATACATGGAGCTAAAACAAAGATAATCAGCATATCATACATATTGTCATCATTATGATGATGGAAAATGGAAATGCCAAAAGAATTCACAACACTCCACTCAACAGTTTTCACAATTTTTGCCCAAGTTAGCGTAAAACAATGCCAAGTGATATAAAAAGACCTCTTTTAGTTACACCTTGGCCCTCCAAAGTGGCAGTAAAAGAATAATGGCCCTTAGAAATTATTTCAGGTTTGAATGTAATCTGAAAAGAACAGATCACCTACCCATCGACCCTTTCAGGCAGGTATCTTCCAATACAGAATTACACTAATAATCTTTAAACACGAACATTTTAATGTGATTTTAAATTTCATCCCCAGGCATAGCAGCCAAACTCCCCTGATAATACACACTGGTTTATTTCCACATTGCAGTTTATACCGAGTGTCCCACTTTTTTTGGAGGGGGGAATCATTTAAAAGCAGTTATCCCCATCTCATGGGTAAATGGAAACTGTGGTCTGATTGTGAGCTTGACTAGGAATGTTTTTAATAAAACTGGATTTCTGGTTTTTAAATGTGTGTAACTGGAAACACCGCACACTTAAACATGCTTAACATGAATTTCACAGGAGCTAAGACCAGCTTCATCTTTTTTTATTGAACTAATATTGAATAGGTAAGTTTTGCCCATCTCAGTATAGTTGAAAGCACAACCGCTAAGATCATGTACCACGAAGGATCACACTGCAATTGGTAAAAATAAATAACAAGCCTTTTTCTGATATTGACTGAGTAAGACTGGTGATGTTGCACATGCAGGAGCTGATTACTTGCAGATGAGAGAATGAGGGGGAAGATAGAAATGCTTCATAATAAGCTAATTTTCTGATTAATACTAACTGTATTTCATAACAAACAAAGGAAAACATAAGGAAATGTCAGGACATGCAAATTGTGCTGTCATATCGCTGATTTTCAAATTTGTTTGAGGGCATTTAACAAAAGGACTCATAAAACATCTCAGGTTGGATTTTGTACTCCTGGCTGGCTTCATCTCTGATGCTCATAAATGTGACAGGTAGTGCTAACCACTTGTTACTCTTAGTTATTTAGGAGGTGAGAATGCAACAGCATACACGGTATACAATCTTTGAAAAATGCTGTAATTTTAGTTTCAACAAGTCTTGTTAACCCTTTGAGTGCAATGAGCCATGCGAATCTGATTTCACGATAGAGTGCAATGAACCGGACAGTGATAAACTTTGGCCGATGTTTTGGCACCCACTGTGGGAAAAGCTGGCATATCATATGCTCTGGCCTATCTACTTTCTGAACATTTATGGTTTCATATTTATTTATAGTTAATGTTAAATAAAGTTATAAAATAATATTTCTTAAAAAAGTCCAAATTCTCATAATTTAAGTATGCATTCTGAAAGTAGAACAAATTCTGAGTCGGCACTCAAAGTGTTAAACTAGAGACAAATTGATGTACAGTATCTAAGAAGCAAAACTGAAAACAACTAGGCCTACAAACATGTTGTACTAAGCAGCAACTAACTTCAGTGAACCCCAAAACAGGGCTACATTCTATAATCTATATAGCTTTCAAAATTAATCTAAATTCTATGTGCTACTATGAACATGTAGACAAGATACAGTGTGTAAGTACTACATGTCTACAATTAATGCTGATCGTGGTGATGTTGTATTTGCCAGATCTGATGTNCGCTAGGCAATTTTGATTTCAATCATAACAATCGCAGAAACGGTGATTACGATCGGTCAGTCATTCGTTTCTTGACTCTCAACATTTGCATTGCTTTGTTTATACCTGTCAATGATGGAATCGAGGAAGAGAAAATGTCTGTCCTTCGAAACAAAACTAAAAATAATTGAAGAAGTCGAGAGAAAGCAGAAGAGCAAACTTGTGGCATGCTGGAATGTTTACCTGGGTGACCCCTGGGTAGACAAGGCGCTTCCGCTCTACCCACAGCGAGCAGTCTAGCCATGTTAGATCTAGTATATGGGTCTCCCTGACACTACTGACAGTTTTTACATGATTTTCAGTGGACCATGCGTGTAACGTGCCATCGGTTCAAACGAGCACCAACGGTCGGTCCCGACGACCTCGTTATATCCGAGTTTCACTATACTGACTGAGTAAGACGGGTGATGTTGCACCCGCAGGAGCTGATTACTTGCAGATGAGAGAATGAGACTGTGATTTTATGCAACAAAAATATGGCGGTTGGGGGGGAGATTGAAATGCTTTATTATAAGCTACTTTTCTTATTAATACTAACTACATTTCATAACAAACAAAGGAAAACATATAAGGAAATGTCAGGACATGCAAATTGTGCTGCCATGTCACTGATTTCTAAATTTGTTTCAGGGTATTTAATAAAAGGGCTCCTAAAACATCTCAAGTTGGATTTTGTACTCCTCACTAGCTTCATTTCTGATACTCATAAATGTGACAGGTAGTGCTAACCACTTGTTCCTCTCAGTTATTTAGGAGATGAGAATGCATCAGCATACATGGTACACAATCTTTGAAAAATACTGTAATTTTAGTTTTAACAAGGTCTTGTTAACCCTTTGAGTGCAATGAGCCACGCGAATCTGATTCCACGATAGAGTGCAATGAATCGTACAGTGATCAAATTTGGCCGATGTTTCGGCACCCACTGTGAGAAAAGCTGGCATATCATGCTCTGGCCTATCTGCTTTCTGAACATTTATGGTTTCATATTTATATTAAATGTTAAATAAAGTCATATTATAATATTTCCCAAAAAGGTCCAAATTCTCACAATTTTAAGTATGCGTTCTGAAAATAGAACAAATTTTTGAGTCAGCACTCAAAGAGTTAAACTAGAGACAAATGTATAGTATCTAAGAAGCAAAACTAAAAAAGACTAGGCCTACAAACATGTTGTACTAAGCAGGCACTAACTTCGGTGAACCCCAAAACAGGGCTACATTCTATAAGCTATATAGCTTTCAAAATTAATCTAAATTCTATGTGCTACTATGAACATGTAGACAAGATACAGTGTGTAAGTACTACATGTCTACAATTAATGCTGATCGTGGTGATGTTGTATTTGCCAGATCTGATGTCCCAACTCTCCCAGAACTGTGCATGCTGGTAAGAGGACTGAGGTTGAAGAGTATTGCTCAAAATCTTAGGGACTTTTAGATCAAAAGTCAAGACATGAAGATAAGGGGACTCCAGCTAGTAATAGGATTGCATTAATTCATTCAATACACAGACTGAGAAGTCTTCAGCTTTAAAGTGACTGAGATATCCTGTTAGCTCATCCATATGGTTTCAGGGTATTCCTTAAGTTGGTCATCACAAAGAACCAATATTATGAGGTTTGCACATATCATGGGTCTCATGTGGACATACTCAGAAAAATCATGAACACAGCTGCTGACATGTACACAGCTTTTGGTCTTGTGTGGGATGCCATACCAAAACCCATGAAGGATCTGCTCACAGATAAAGGACATATTGTAAGGGAATTTCATGTAGACCATATGGGATTCAAGTAGGTAACATGTCAAAAGAGAGGCATACCTGGCCTCTATAGCAGGCAGGCAACGCATCCTGAAATTAAGCAGGGATCACATAGGCTAATAAATTTTCACATAATATGGGCAAATCTCTAATGTTTCCCAGATGGATTCTGAATACAAAAATCTTTCATAATGATTTATTGGCATCACCCATGTGCTAAACACACAACTAGACTAGTTTCCCATTCTACAAATGAGAAAACATTGCTGAGAAATAAATTTACAGGGTACAGACTTCAGGTCCCATTATCAAAGTGTAGAGATAGGCAACAGTCTACAGGCGATAAGTAACCTAATATGCTGAGTCTCACAACAAATGAATGCCCCAGACACCATAAGTAAGTTGAACCAGGCGGCGATCCGAAACCCATCCCAAAAAAATTAAAAGTCACATTAAAAGAATGGTATTTTGCCAATTTTGTGCAACTAATACAGAGGCAGGAACATCCTTACCTCATTCTGAAAATATGGTTATTCTATGGTTCACATCAACAGGGGGAATAGAAAAGGGAGCCTCCGAAGTCCATTTTATCATATTTATATATAGATATCCTCCCTAAATATTCCTAAATCTCTTACAAGCATGCACAGTCCCTAAGTGAACATGACTGATACTGAAGCATCAAAACATGGGCAAATGACAATAACACAGAACTAAAGACCTCTTAGCTACGCATCTGTTATGAGTGACAGCTAAATTTCAGTATAGACGGCAGTCAGTAAAAGACAAATGGGCTCCACATCTATCACTACTGGCTAATTGGGGTCATGGACAAAAAAACATGTGCCAAGACAATATGGCAAAACACTATACATAGCCTTAAGTGGAAAGGGACTAGTATACAGTATATAAAACATTTGAAATGAATAAGTATATATTATACAATATTTGAAGAGCGTAAAACTGAGCAAGGATTGTATATATGGGTAAACATCACTAATCTATGGCAAGTTAATGATCACAGCAGTCTGTGTTAGCAAGGAAAGAGTTAAACTCCAGACTTAGAGGGACTTACGCTGTGGAATAGAGGATGTACAACATCTTTTAAGTAGGCTTTAGGTACATAAAAGTACATTTAAGTTCATCAGTGCCCAAAGGCAAGAAAACATCACATGCAAAACTCAAGATAACCAGGATACAAACATCTTTTAAGAAACATCAGCAGTTCCCTGATTCAGCAAAAATAAAATGTGATTGTCATCTTTAAAGGAAGACTTCCATAATACAGCAACCACACAGCTAAAATCTGCTCTTCATAAAGATCTTTCTCCATATGATTGCGAGTTCAGAGATATATCAATCACTTAAATACATGATCACAATCTTATGAGAAACAGGTTTGGCTTTTTATTTGTTTGTAATTTACAAGAGAACCTGATATCTTCAATCCAATGCCAAAAATTATAGTAATCTGAGTATGCTATGATCAATCACTATGATCGCAGATTTGTTGTAAATACCCCCAATCAAACATCTTGGCCTCTCCTGCTCTCCCTTTTTTTATCTCTGGCAATTCTTGACTTTAGAAACCAGGCTATACAATAATGACCATCACATAAAAGATTATCACATATCACAGCCTCATATTAAATAATATCATATCACAGCTTCAATATCATGATTTGATTTACCTGCAGAATGTACAGTTTTCTTGCATCTTAACACAACATAACAGATAAGGAAGATGACAGAGAAGTTAGTTCCTGGAGCAATTCTCTACAGCACCAATAGTAAACAGGACAGGGTGTGAATGCCTCAGACTTCACTAAGATGCCATGATCACATGACACAATTTGTCAACACACTTTTGGAGCAATCTAAGTTGCAAAAATTCAGATCACCCATAATAAGAAACAGTATTTTTGATTGTACTGTCTAAGCACTCCTCCCAGCAGATGAATAGAATGACTGTGACTGTGCTGAGGTAGATAGTGTAGACAACAGCGAGGCACTATAGCACATTTCTGTCATTTTATGGAAAAAGGCTGTATGCACCAAATTAGGTCAAACTGACCTTTTGGTACCTATATGTATTGAGCTAAATATTTTCTGTCTTTCCATCTAGGTTATTCTCTCATAGCTTTTATAATTGCAGAGATAGCCATCACTTATGTCACTGATTAACCTATCAAGTGAGGTGCAAGCAGAAGTTTAATGCATCTCCTGTAAAATTACACTTTCGGCGTATTCAATCTTTTTCTGTAAAACAGGTCTGGCATCTAGCACATGCTCCAAGACTTATCCAAACACTGGCCATCAAGTTCGAACATTTTTAATGTAGGCCATAGCAAATGCATCTCATGAAAAGAACAAAGATGACAAAGAATAATTTGTTATGACAACAAAGAACATCAAGTTCTGGAATGCCAAAATAAACAGGAAGATAACATTTACAAATCATGATTAAACTCCTTAGCAATTGCTAATAAATGCAGATACATACACCCTACCAATGACAACACACTACCAAATGAGTATCATGATTGTCAGACATAGTAAGTCTGTTCCTATTCAAATGGATCAATTGATTTCTGAATGGAAAAGACGGAATGTGAAAGGTTGGTGGGAAAGAGCAAAGATGGGAAGGACAAAGGGAAGGAATGGGCCAAGGATGGAGAATGAGTGGTAAAAAAAGAAAGCAAATTGGGAAGAGGGCAAGGAATCAAAGGGGTGGAGGGGAAAGAGACATGGGAGGGGTAAGAATGGCACCAGAGGTACAGATTCCAACACTTCACAATCAGTACGTCAATATTCTGAAGTTCGATTGAACATGCAGTAATTAACAAACATTTTCCAAGAACAAGACCACGACACTCTTGATTTTTTTTAATTATTACTGCTGTCAATCTCACTGATGAACAGTGTCAGCTCGGCTACAATAAAAATATGGCAGGCAAAAATGTTAGTGTCACACACACAAATCCACGTCTATCAATCACTGATGTTCTCTAATGCTATCTGCAACATCCCCTCTAACAAACACCCTAGGCATGAGAAAATTTTCCAAGGAATGTATTTGCTGGAGGTAAAAAGATGAACAAATGCCAGTTCTCAGGAAACCCATTTAAACATGTGCAGAGCATATGTTCTAATGTATTTTGAAGGTAAGGGCAATGAGAATATTATTATGTCAGAGGTAACTTGTAAGAGGTAGTCAGGTCTAGTTCCCTTAATTTTGTTTCAGCAGTAATTAACATTCCCTCTGTCATGATGTGCATTCACCTCTGGGCTGCACCTGATGAAAGGTTTCATATCTTCAGCATACACAGGAGAGTGAGAATATGGAATTCTAGTTATATCATGCATATCATGCACAGGAGGCAACTTATCATAAGCTCCCAGAATATCCGGGGTGTTCAATGACCCCCTCTGGTTGCTGAGTGCAAACTGGCCAGTGGTTCTCAGCAAAGGTGACATGACAGTAGGTGGTGCAAATTTGTCCCCACTGACAATTAGATTGGGGTCAGCAGTAACTGATGACCTTGACCTAAATCTGGGTCCTGCACTGAAACTGTGTACCTTTCTCTGAGAAGCCTGCCTGCTGACATTGGAACTTCTCCTGCTATTTCCAGTAGAATTCTTGCCGGGCTTAGCACTCTGACTGTTCCTTGTGTTCACATGAAAGTTTGGGCCCTTGCAGATCTTCTCCCGCCTGTACAATATTCGTCTTTCCCCGGCTGCCTTAGGTGGATTAAAGGTAGCCTCACTGCTGAAAGGACGTACAGCCAAGCTACCTGTTGATTCCATCCCTTCTAAACACCTGAGATCATTCTGTATGTTTGTGTTGAAAGAGCTGATCACAGCTTGCTTGTCCAGGACAAAAACCTGTGGGGAAAAGTTCCCATAGTGATGTGATTTGGTGGACTGGCCTGCAGTTGTGGCCCTTGTTGGAGCTCTTGTGTGACTGAGACCTGCTGAGGCTGGTGGCTGAGTTTGCTCCCTAGCTACCCGTTCCAGAGGGAGAGAGCTTGAATCTGGTCTTGTCTGTATTCTTTGGATATTGATAGGCTCAAAGTACACGTTGCCTTTGTAACCTCGCCATACCTGAACAAACACAAATATAGATGTAAGTAGAAGTAAAATCTCGTGTCTTAGAATTACAGACAATTGGTCAAGAGGGGGTCATGATGGAAATAGTCATACCAATAAAGTAAAGTCTTAAACATTCAAGATAAACTGGGCTCCTTCAAAACTTGCGTTCCTCATAACAGCATGCTGAAAGTCTTTTTTCAGGCTGTAGGGTGTGAACATACACAAAATAGGTGTTTACATGAGGCTGGATGGAGGTAGGGTGAGGAAAAGAAAAGTGTTTGAAATATAAAATGCAGTGACAGGTGGAAGGCACTATAAAAACTGAGAATGTGGTGAACTTTAACCTTGAGATCTGAGATCTCTGCGTCAAAATCCATCATCTCTCTGCTTACTCAAAATCTGGAAGTTGATGATTATAAACTGACGAACTTATTTTGTCTCAGGACACTATTTCTGCGCCAAAGCTACATTCATGCCAGAGTTTAGATACAACCTGGCGCATTTACTGTCAACGTTTTAGAAAACATAACATCACAATTGATTTAAACGAAACTGTCACCTTCATGTCACTGTGAATGGTAGCAGAAGTGATAGAGTGGTACTGGTATTGATAATGTTAGAAAAGGCGGTGATAATTAATACAGTCGCATGGGAGCAGATGATGGCTGATGGGTGTTGATGGTAGTGGGGATAATAATGATGTTAATGATGATAACGAACGAAACTTTGATCTAACAGTCAATGAAGTACACAATATATCCAAAAAGATGAGAAAATATAATCTGGATAAAATGCCACAGCACAGTAATCTAGCACGACATCGTTTTCAAAAATATAGAAATTCTCAAAACTGTGGCATGAAAAATTTTATAAAAGTTCTAAATTTTCAGGCGTGTGTCCTTCATCAGGGAACAGAAAAATGTTTGAAAATGATGTTTAATGAAGATGAGCTGTTTTTAAGCATTCTGTGAACGTAACTCACTGTCTATCACTGCACGTTTAAACTTTCTTTACCTGTAAGTAGTTTTACCAGCTCAATATGTTACTAAGAAGTATAGGCTTGAAGAAGACATTTTCAGGTAAAAATTTGCAATGTTAATTGTTTTATTTAGTAGTGAAAATAAATGTTTACGTCTGTTCCGAAGTTCCTAATTTTACTATTCTTCAATCATAATGATGATGATGATGATGGTGACAGTGATAATAGAAGTACCGGTAATCATAACGTACTTTAAGAGGTGCCATAGGCGCTGGTCTCTGTTGCTGAACGTAGAAGTACTGAGGAATATATATGCCAAAAGGTGGCTCCCTGTCAGAGTGGAGAACCCCCTCCTCGGCCCTGGCGCTGGTGCATCGGTTGGACATGAGCGTCATGGCCCGCTGGAAGACTTCGTCTCTGGATTCTCTGGACACGCCCCTGAGACAGAGGAGAGAGAAGTCATGAAAGTAACCCTATCATCGTGTATTTCATTGTTAAAGTAAAGCTGTGACCATGGAACAGTGTCAAGATCAAGAGTCGACAGTGACGGCAAGAAAATTAGAGAATAAAAACAGCATAATGTACTCTTAACACCACAGGCTGCCGTCTCTTGTTGTTGCCTTGGCGGGCAGACTGCACTATAATCATTAAGAGTGTAGGTATGGTACAGCCAGATGCCCACTGAACTATACTTTACACAAATGCATGCGGTTGCAAATATCAGGACATTGAACAGACTGGATTCCTCTGCACACCTCCTCTCCCCCTCCCCCCCCNCCCCCCCCCCCCCCCCCCCCCAAAAAAAAAAAATCAAAATTACCGCAAAACAAAGGCCTGTCTTATCTTCATAAAAATTCTGTCTTATCTCGCTTATTCATTAACGATCGACAACAGAGAACGAATATCATATCCTTGACGTCATTAAAGATGTTAGCATCGTGTAAGATACCAGCACTGTGCAAGAAAGATATGAAACGTTGCATATCAACTGTCTCAATCAGGATGTAAAATTATCAATAGCGTATGTGATTTGTCCACTAGGCCCCAGAACTACGATAACTCACAGCTCAAGTCACACAAATGTGGCCAAACATGCAAAACTTAACTCCACTTTCAAGAATTTTGCTGACTGAATTGTTTAGCCAGAAGACTCAATTAATGTAAACATATAACCCACCTCTGCTGGTTCCGGTAGTAGACTATGCCTCATGTCAGCAAACCATATAAGACTACACTAAGCGCGAATAGTGAAGTATGGTCCATTCGTGTTCCATTGATTACACCACACGTAAACTGTAAGACATTATCATTTTGGGTTTCAACTTCAATAGTCTGTTAGATCACCATGTCGAAGCCGCTATAATTGAAACTCATATGAGAGCGTAGACTGAAAAAAGCATGGGTTTATCAAATGACTTATGTCGAAAATATAGTGTGGTATTATTTGAATAAAAAATGCAATTCAGGGGGAAAGTTGCGATTAAGCGCTTGCAATTAAATGAAGTCAACCTTTTTGTCTCCTAACCTAATTATCTACACGGCTCGTTTCCGTTCCCGACGCGATCTTCATGACATAAATGAATAGCGTGCGCCCCGCCCGTCAAATCTACATGAATAACTGTATTTTTAACATTCTATGATAATCTCGCGATCAAAGCCTATTCAACCAACTTGGCTCTTCAACAAACTCTCAGTCGTATTGGAGCAAGCGAAGGGTATCAAATTTTCTCCACATAGACATATCGATTTGATTTGAATTATTAGGAAATCGATGACACGTCTTTTAGTCTTCAACACGAGACAAAAGACCCTCGACCGCCTCTTCAAAGCACGTCGACTAAGTTTAATGATTCGAGTCTATGTTCTACATACATCAAATCAAATAACGTGAATGACACTGATCTCATTAAATGTTTGTCGTTCAAATCACGTAAATGCCCTTCTGAATAAGCCGCTTTGAAAGTGCCTGAATGTAATAACGTTAAATCTGACGGCTGCACCCATTGACGTGCATTCACCGGGCCGGATTTCTGTAAAGGGCTGCGTCCTAACTTGCGGCAGATTTCAGTGGAGCCGAACTTTAATGAGATATATCAAGACCGCTGCAAAAAAAAGTAAACGTCTTTACAATAATCTCAACTACTTGAGGAACGGTCTCATAAAACACTCGAGTATATTTTATTAGGCCTACGCCTTCGTGCAAGTGAGGGTATAAAGAGGGATTCACATGGCTTCCATTTTCGTTCGGCTTTCGACATGAACCATAAATAATGCACCATTTGGCATGTTGGTGTGCAATGTTCCATTTCAAATCCAAGGCGAGCTGCACCAGAACTGCGTACCAAAGCGTTGCAGTATGAAGAAATCGAAATACGAAAGAAAACTGGAACCGTGTGATATCCTTTTAATAAGTCTGAATGTGCAAGTGACATGTTTTTTTGCCTAGAATACAATATACAATAATTACTCTTAGAGAAGACCCGTCATTCAAACACTAATCGTCATCCCCACCAACCCTTTCCAGCATTATATAAAAAAAAGGTCTTATTCAAATTCTTTATGTTTATGAATGTAAAACGAGAGAGGTCTAAATCTATTCAACATATTACGGTTCAGAGTTTTCAGTTTATGAGGAAACCGCGGTATAAAGATGAAAAGTCCTACTCAAAATGTTCAGTACACCAGGGACACAGTCAGTTCCCGCATTCATGTCATGAAATCATAATATTAATCTGGACGTGAAATGACGAGGACCTTTTTTTTTCTTTTGATATGCCTGCCTAAACGTGTCCAATAATTGTGCTGCGAAATGTTTTCTACGAATCTGCAATTTGGGGGAAGTATCTAAATAAATAAAAATAGAACATTGTTGATCATCAGATGATTTGTTAGGCAATCTTTCTGTTTATTGTGTAACGACCTCTTGGAAATCATTGCTGCCAGTGACACTCGTACTGACCTCTAGGAATCCTAAATATCGGCTGATGATTTCTTTATAATCGGCATATTATCGCATATTTTTATATTAATAGACAATCAAAATCGTCACTCTAAAATTAGTTATTCCTCTCCCTCAGTCTCATTTCATCTTTATGAGACACATACTACTAGTATATGGTGCCTTTTCTCTGTGTTTCAGCATTTCACATACTTACATCCACCACAAAGAGACACCAAATTCATTCGTGACCAAACATAATGTCAGTCAGATAGTTTGAGTTTCGCCAGACCATATTAAACCATATGATATCCTATTCTTCGAATAAAACAGTCCTTCAAAAGCCTGTCAGCACGATGTCTTTCGTCTGTCCTAGGCAACCCACATAATAGCGCAAAGTCTGAATTCTTATATCTGCTGCATGCGTGGCGGCCATAAGTTTAAGTTAAATAAGTTCTAAGTGCATGGCCAAATTGTCTAACCAGTACCCTGTAGACAATTGATAACACTTCGGTACGAATCTTTTAATTCCACTGTAACCAGCAGATGTATCAAACAAATCATGCTGAGGTAATAAACATGCAAAATACTTCACTTGGCTTACACGGTCGAACTTAATTTGTGAATTTGGATTACCGGAACCTTAAATGAAAGCTAAACAGAACATTGTCTGATAGAGGTATCTACAGCTGCTTGTGCTTAATTGACGTCATCATTTTCCCACAAACCTCTGATGCTCTGGAAAGGGGAATAACTTTCCACGCAAGAGCCAAATCCCCGTCACTCCAGCTCTCCTCCTTCTTATTGCATCATAAAACGCGACGGGTAACAGAATGATGCTCTTTCTTCGCAAAATTGGTTCAGTTTTGGTATGGGAGGTAACAATACTTGGTAAGAAAACTGAGCAGCACAGCCTAAGGAGAACATTACTGTAAATGTTCAAAAGGTGAGGTGGTCGAACTGAACCTCAGAAAGACAAAAGTTGAGAGTTGTGTTTTTTTATTATTTAGGTGGGGACTCGCGAACACGATGGTGAGAAAGACGCAAAAAAAGAAAAAAAAATTTACATTGGAGCTTTCTGTTCTTATGATAAACAATATGGTAATCACAGACAAAGAAGTGTCAGTAAATTTTTAAAAGCTTACAAACTGTATTCATGTGTAGTGAAGTCAAATTTTCACATTTACAGCGCCGATCTAACAAGCGTAATTAAAACAAGCTAGCTGTAGGCTACCTACCCGATCTCCAGGTCAGATTTTCCCAGGATTTATACAGAAAAATTCAAGAACCATATTAAAATTTATCATAGTTCTCAATCCGCCAAGCCATATGGAACGGCTTTACTATAGAAGTCGCTCAGTTCCCCTAGTCGAATGACGACAGTCCGGTCGTAGAACTGGCCGGCACGAACTACACACAATAAAATAACCATGAAAACAATGTCAACAAGGGCGCCAACAGCAAAGATCCATTAGATCAGGGAGGCCATCAACCACCACGCCGATAACGTATTGTATCGTCCCCCTACTCCACACTGAATTTTTTTTTTGTCCAGGGGCGTTTACAAGGGGTAAACTTTTGAATTGATCGGGTATCGGCTTTCTGTATTTGAGGATAATCACGTTTCGGTAAACCCCAGCAAGGCAGTCTAACCGGCATCTGTTACAGACAGCAGCGAGTAACCGCTTAGAAACCTGAAACTTTGTTTCTACAACCATGCATAAATGGTTCCATTCATCAAAGCCCCGTGGCGCGTTATGACGGTGACAATATTACTGTAGTTCTAAATGAACAGAAGTAAGGCATTACCGGGATCGTTAGCACTATCGTGAAATTCTGTCCAGGGCAATTCCAGCAGCATACCACGTCATTTGAGGCAATTTCTGAAAAGTTTTGACTTTACAACAGTTAGTTTGTTGTTGTTGTTGTTGTTGTTGTTGTTGTTGTTGTTGTTGTTGTTGTTGTTGTTAAACAGGGGGTTGTTATTCTTGAAATATACACAGATGTTCAGGTGGATTAGCCCTCCTCTGAATATGATGCACGGAATGAGTTGGACATTATTTTTTGCTGTTAGCCTATTGTGCATTATTTCCTGATCTTGTAAAATACAGACTATCTGATGCTTAAGTTCTATTCACTGGGCATTTGCTAACGGCATTACATGCAGGACATAGGACTCCAATGTCTGATTAATTAAAAGCTAGCCTAGTCCAGGGCCAGACTAGACTTTAGTCGACTCACTGTGTCTCACTCGGTGAGACTAGAAGATGATCAAGCCTTTAAAACCTTGAAACTCTACTCTAGGGAAGATGCTGATCTTCTTTTCGACTTTGTGGAAGAATCCAGAGTAGGCCTATAGCAGCCCGTCCAAATGAAAACAAACACATGCACGGCTAAACAACCAATCAAGTCGTTATCACCTGGCAGTGAGAACAAGACACCTCTCCGGGGTACTCGGTCATGTCAGATCCATTCAACGCTACGCCTTTGCTTCGAAGTTCGGGCTGTTCCCTCCCTTTTGTCTCCGACACGTTCTGCAACCACGGTGACCACTGAGTCCAGCAGATCCGACTAGGTATCCAAACATTGACCTTACACCGCTAATCTCCCTCATACTAACGGTTACAAAGTAACTCCACTTTATCCCCCATTCAGAATTATGTTCAAGACAACGAGTCTCGCCCGTCAACTTTCGGTAAATGGGAACCACCGAACCACCACACGATCACAGTGCCGGCTGGAAGTAAATGTGACAAACTTAAGACAGTTCGTGTCAAAACTGAGTTCTTAAATTATTTCCTTTGTCCAACGGTTAGCTTAGTACTGTGTATAAACGAGAATCGAGGCAGCATTTTATATAATTTACACATTATCATGATAATAATATCTTTACAGCTCACAGTTAAAATGTAATACTGCCTTCCCTGCTATTAAATCGAACAAAGTATCTACTGTATTTCTCTTTACACTTCACCAAGAACAGAAATAAATCCTAAGAAACTGGGTAAACAGTCCTGCATATAGTCTAGCTCTGATTTACCACCTATGCGAAGCTTTTTTTTTTTTCATTTTGACTGAGAAAACAGGGGCTCCATGTGACGTCAAATGGTGCCTATATCTTGTTATCTGTTTTAGCTATTTGACTGACGTCTCAAAGGTTCTCGTTTATTCGTGTCAGATTTCTAATAAAACTTTGACGGAATTGGACAAAGAATAAATTAATGCGCTACAAAAGTGTCAAAAGACAATTTTTTTTTCAGTCGCATATTGATCCCAGACGCGACATGCGCTGCACGACTCCCAAGAAAATAGCCAGTGTTAATGCACACAGTACAGGATCAAGAGGTCAGTATCAGCTTGCTATTTAAGTATCTCGTTAAGTTTTATTGTATTCCACCATTTGAAACGACAAACAAACCATAAGCAAAGGCTATATTGGAGCTGGCCGCGTTGACAGTGTTTCCACTGGGCATGGGGGGAAGAGATAGCAACACTTTTGGATCTGATTCTAACCTGTGGTAATAATATTATTCTCATAATTTCAGGTAGGTCAAATCTCGCTAGTGTTCATAGTGGTGCTTTTAATAAGAGAGACAATATGTTATTTATGAGATCAAGACTAAACCTGATATGTTAAAAGAATTAAAATAAGCCTCTGTCTTTCCACCAAAATTACAGGTGCAAGATACACTTTGTCATTCCATGAAAATGTTTCCCTCGCGTTGTCTCAGAAGTCATAATTAGTAGCACAGCCAAATAATGCTTGTCAGATCTTATGAAGTCAAAGTGTAGTCGTGGTGTTAGCAACCACGAATTTTTTTTTTTCGATGTTAAGTCAAGGGGTAAATAAAATATAGTCAAACTCTGACTGAACGTCACAGAGAAGCTCCAACAATTGTTAAATGTTTTTTTGTGTGTGTGTGTTTTGGTTGTTTTTGGTTTTTTTTGACCTCCCATATTTGCCCAGTGCAATCTGGGCATGATCAATAAATGTGTTAAACTTGTAAAACAGTGTAAAAAAATCTCTTAATTAATATCACAGCCTGTAATGTCACTTACCAGCCCTCTGCCTTGAACAGTGCACTGACTTCAAAGTTAAGCTCTCACTCAATTTCAAAATGCACTTTCGCCGGTAGTTCCCGATTTCCGGTGCTTCTCTGCCGCCATCAAAATCAAATTATACTTTTCTTTATTACACAGTTTTGCAAAGCTGTTGGTCTTGAGTCCATGTCCAATAACACTAATAAAAGAAGTGAAACAGGATTCCCGTACCCTTTAAGTCGCCACTGTGTAACCCGCGCCAAACACCCAAAAATGATAAGACCACGTGACTGTGATGTCGGTTTCTGACCATTAAAGTCAAAATCTAAAATTCTGGCCCGAACTAAGCAAATGGCGAGTTCTGAAAGTAATTAAAATTTAGCTTTCGGCCTGGATCACATTTGCATTGGTCTACATGTGCCGGCAAATCGGTCCATTTACCTGTTGTCATTTAGTTGTCAAGCTCGGGTAACAAATGACCCAAAAGTTACATTTGATTGAGCTGAAGTCGGCAGGAGCGGACTGGCTGATATTGCTTGGTTTCACCATGCCAGGTTGTCCAGCCAAACTTCGTTTCAGACGTGTGACACTATCGGGGCAAGTCCGATAGTCTGGGAAAATCTCCTTCCTAGCTACAGTTCCGATCCCCCAGCACCACGAGCTTGTGTACCCTACGACAAGTCAGGTTGATATCTCATCTGGCTACTTCTAGTTAATTTTCGGTTGAGTGGTTGAGATCATCATGCCTGGAGCATAACAAACTACGGAACTGCTGCATGAGTATCGTCAACCTAACTTGCTGGTGCAGGCGATTCTGACACTTTTATATTACAGGTGAATGAAAAGCAAGTCATGGTAGGCCAAATAAACAATAATTAGCTGACATGGCAGAAAGATTTCCAGAGGGGGATGAAGGATGGCAGAAATTATACTTCAGTGGTAGAAAATGGCCAAACTGAAATCCGCGCGTTGACAGAAAACCTAATAAATCTAATAATAACTCTATCTCTGAAAGAAAAAACAACAGTAATTCTGAGTTCTTAAAGTATTTTATTCGTGAGTAATATTTAATACTACTCATCGGAAGGGACTCACGACCAGCAAAGTCGAGTGTTTTCAGTGCCTGCGCTTCAAGATCTTGCGGTCCTACTTGGGGGGTGGGGGGNGGGGTGTCATAAAATTATAATTTTTGTTGGTAATCGGACTGGACAGATAATAATTAATGCGCTATTCTGCACTTCAGCGCGATCTTTTCCCACGTCAGATACCAAGAAAGCTGCACCCGAATTACATACCAAATCATTCCAATACTAGTCTATACTTAGAAGTCGACATACAAACGGAAATTGGAATTGTGTGAACCCCACATAATGGCTTTCTAAATTAGTCAAAGCCGCCTCTTTTCCCCTCTAATCCAGCACCAGACTTATTTCATTCAATTTCACGACAGGCTTATTTAGGATATGAAGGGTATTACACTTTTTACAGGTAGATTTCTAGGTGCTACGATAGACTTGAGAACACCTGCATTGATCGATCTGAGATAAGCCAGAAGATGACGATAAAGTAACCTTAGCACGGTCTATATTGCCCTCATAAATCTCCGTGCCAAAATCTGGAAGACAGCTCAACACTTCACTCTCGCACCTTCTTTAACAATCACCTTCAATCTCAGGTCGCATTGTGTAATACGCGCAACAGCCTTCCGC
This sequence comes from Ellobium chinense, assembly GCA_033807755.1. Classification (NCBI taxonomy): domain Eukaryota; kingdom Metazoa; phylum Mollusca; class Gastropoda; order Ellobiida; family Ellobiidae; genus Ellobium; species Ellobium chinense. The sequence continues at coordinate 659,807 of JAWQUT010000349.1, read as the reverse complement.
CCTTCACTTTTTCCAGGACCGTGATTGGTGGTTCTGTATGTACAAGGGGTTTAGAAAACCAGAGTACGGTCATTCTGAACTCATATTACTTCCAAGAAGTAAAAGTAGAAAAGTCCTGTCTCCTACTTCCCCAGCAACACCCTCAGAAGGGACACTTGGAGTGTGCTGGGATACTCAACAAGTTTTATTACACCAGTTCTTCTCTGAATTTCTTAACTTTCCTTTCTCTCTCCCTCTCCTCCTGTCCCCTCCCCTCCCTCAAACAGCATATAAAAAATAAGAAATTAATTTCTCATGTCACATCGAGGTATGATCTCATTCATAATACAGATAAACATAAGCAACATAATTCATTCATATATAACCATGTATATAAATACACAATACTGCAAATGAAAGCCATAACACTGGTAGTCTCTGCACTGCAATGCCCTGGTCTCCCTGCTCTAAAGCCAGGTACTCATTCACATCCAAGTTGAGTATATCCTTCCTGAGGACCAAAATCCCCCCTCCCCCCAGGGTATCAAAGTCACAAATCCAGACTTAACAGTATTCAGTTTATGACAACTACATATTTACACACTTGTGAATATGTCATGCCATTTGCAGTGATAGTGAGGTATCACCTACTGTCCAAGACAGAGCCTGAGATATACCAGTCAATGAGAGGGACCAAGAACAAAAGACAGACAGACCACTAGTTGATGAGTGGAGTAGCATGTATCTAGATGTACAGTATGTAGATAAAAATTCTAACAAGAAGGTGGACCCATAAATCATGAGGCAGACTGAAAGACAGACATCCAGATTATAAAACAATAGCCATGATCATGTAAGTGATTCCTTACCTGCCAGACTCCTGTATCTTGAAATCTTTTGGACTTTCCAACTCATTTTGATTGGTGTACATGCTGGCCGGGGTGTTGGCCTTGGCTCTCAGCCCACCTGGTACCTCTCGCATAGTGCTGGTTGTCTGGGGGCGTCTGGGACTTTGGGGAGAGGAACAGCCTGAGCGAGCTCCTTCTGTTGAACTTCTGGCATCATCATTGAGGTCAGCATCATTGACATTCCCCACATCCTCAGAATTTTCATAACTGCCTTCTGAGTCTGAGTCTCCACCATCACTCTCATGGCCTTTGGTGATGTGGATTGACAGGCGTTCTCGGGGACTTTTCCTTTGCTCATTATCTGGCTCGAGATTTTCATACCTCTCCAATTCTTCACTCTCAGTGCTCTGATGCCCCTCTTGCACAGCACTGGCTGGATCATCATCATCATCATCATCATGATTAGCACTTGCGATGGTCTGTATGTGATCATCCTCCTCTGTATGATCTTGCTTCTCAACATCAACTTTGCCATCTGCATCAATTTTGTCCTCAGGACTGTGATTACATTCTCTGCTCTTGTCCATTTCTTGTTCACTTTCTATCTTATTTTTTACCTTGTCACTGCAAACAAGAGGTTCACTGCTGTAATCTTCATTGCCCTCTTCATAATTGTCAAATGCTTTCTCGGTCACATTCACGCCCCGTGCACTGTCACTTCCAGATTCCTTAAGACTACCTTTGGAAATATGTGGATCCTGTAAGTCTTCTCTGTGACTTTCACCTTCCACTTTAATCAATGAATGATTTTCATTTGCCACATCATTAAGATCCAAGTTCCCATAGGAATCACCACAGAAATTCTGGAGTGTTCTCTGTCCTTCCATGTTGATTTGATTTCAACGATTTTATTCTGTGTAGCCTACTTTGATCAAGACAAATCTGCTCTGCAAAACTTTGTAAACTATGAATCACATACAGATTTCTTTCTTAGAGAAGGCTAAAGTTTCAAAACAAAATCCCAGATTTCTGCTGAATTTTTTACTCTGCATTCTTACCATAAAATCATGACCTGGGGACAAAAACAAAAACAGACAATGTATTTTTAACATAAATCAACAGGGAAAAAAAACTTTCTTATGTCCAAAATATTATCAAACATGGGCCAAGTGATAAAAAAATCAAAACTGCTATATAGGGTGACCACTATCTACCTTCACACAACTCACATCATCTTCTGACAGAAGCTAGTGAGCTGAGGCTTATATAGCATACAGGCCATATCAACTATCAGTATTATGGGTCACACTTCAAGTATAAGTAGGTCCTTAAGTTTGCCCCTCCACCTTTCTTATCTTGATAAATGAGAGTACCCCTCTTCAGTAATCCTACTGTAGGCTTTATACTGGTCTGCGCAAAAGAGCCAGTCAATTGTTCTTCAGGTGTTTACATTTGTCGTGACATCTCCCCGGAAGTTAACACACTGGGCCATAATCAGCACTGTCACAGCTCTTATAATGCAGTGGAGTGAGGGATAGGCTGTAAGTTAGGCAGGGAACTCCCAAGCCCTAGATTAGTAAATACTGTTTGGGTACATGCTTACAAAAAGCAATGATACCATGCATTAACATTGCAAGGCCTGGAGGGAAGGAGAACAGGCAGCTATAAGTGAGGATAACCTTGCAGACAGTTCCTTCATAAAACATTAGAGAACAGTTCTCTGGTCTACAACCACAACGTAACACACCCTAATTGTGATTAAAAGTAAACCAACTTTTTGTACTATAGGTTTAACAATGAATTTCATGCAGAAATCTAGAGGGGAAGGAGGCAGTAATTTGGTCTTACCACCTACAGTAAACTGTTGTAAATTTCAATATCTCAGGAAGTGTAGAGATAAAACAGACACAGTGAAAGAAAGTGATGTCACCTTAAAAAAGAGTATGTGCGATATTGTACACTATATGCAATGGTTGTACGGTTTAAATCTGCTAATTGCTAATTTACAGAAACCGGATGTGGTGAGTTATCTTAATCTTACTACTCTATTTTCTCCACCTACATTCACTGTGAATTTTTCCTCTAAATTCTTTCAAATGCAGTGACTAAAAGCAGTCACCTAAACCACTGTCAAGCCAATGTATCCAGATGCAAGAGCTGCATTAGATGACTGCACTGGCTGCAAGAGCAGTTCCTATTTGCAAAGCTCAGATCATGCCTACTCTCTCTTCCACTGGCAAATAAATTAACCAATACACCAAGGAACTTCCAGCTGAAAATCAAGTGATGGGAATTGCCTAGTCAGCCAAGCTGATTTATACACTAAAAAACACAGAAAACATAACAACAAATAGGCATAGACAAACAAATTCACTAGTTGAAAACAAATGGGGATATAGAAAAAATTCTAGTTAAGCAGACATGCAATTAAACTTTCAGTGGCACTATTTGTTTTCATATCACATAGACTACTATTTTTACTGGAAGATGTAGTAGATTGTGAGTGAAGAATTTTATAATTTAAGTTACTGTGTGAAAGCTCAAAATTTAGGCTGAATGGACACTGACTCATCCATTTTGTTCACCTGCCATTTCACTAGTACAGCTAACTCTGCTTTGCAATACCTCAAACGCAGAGTAAAATTTGTGATTATGAGGAATTATTCATATCAATTATGCAGTAACTCTAATAATTGGAAATACTAGTATACTGTTTTCTAACATAAATAAAGAATAAGCAGAAGTTGCTTGTATGCAGATTGTGTGAATTTACTGTATAAACTTATGTTCTCTAACATTTTCACACTTTATTTATGTTTTTCTTTCCGAAGAACATTTAGTCTAAGATATTCAGCTGGGATACTGTGAATACCAGTTAGAACAAACTGTGACTCAAGAAAGCCAGAATTTTAACAATGAAACAGAGAGGATAGCCTGTGTCTCTCTGCCATGGTAAGTAACATATAACATTCCTATGGTTTACAACTTACAAGAACAAAAATAGAGTTTCACAACTTCAGACAACGCAACAACAAAAGCAACAACAACATAAACATTTTTTTAACTTATAACTCCTGCTCTAGATACAATTTGACTTGGCTGTACAAACATTTCAAATATCTCTTTGACAAATAGGGAACTGTTTTGGAATTTACGTCTCTCTTTTGTGATGGACAAAGGATGTGCCAAACCATTAGCATCTTATGCACAACTTTGTACCCCACGAGCCAGTCCATTAAGTGTAGGCCTATACAGTCCTCTCATCACCAACCACAGACCCGTTATGCCAGTCTATAAAGATTAAAGTAGTGTACAGTGCTACATTCATGCATTCAGCTTGAATCTCACAACAAACAATGCCATTCATTTTCTTCTCGGCTTCAGATTGGTAAGCTTATCGACAACCAGATAATGTGCAGATAAGAAACCAAGTCACGCACCAGTCGACCTCCATAGGGTGCAACCGTCTTGGCCTCCCGCCGAACGACAGAGCTGTCCAGTCCACAGTCCAGCCTGCCTGCTTGGAGATCCGCCATTTTGACGCTTTTTCTGTTGTCAACAGCGGGACGACCGGTGTCTATGTTTAAAATGGTCCAACGTTTTTAGGCCCAAGCATGTGAGGCCCCCGGTAAATAAAATAAGAGGCGTGACTAATTTGAATGCAAAGGCACGAGTCACGTCAGAGCGCCGTTATTCCGAATTTCACAGTTACGGCATTTGCCAGTTTCACGATCATAGTTTTGGCGCGAAAATTTTCATTACAATCAGAATTCAAGAGCTCTTTTCAAGCTCTAGGCCTATAGTCCTAGTACAATAATTATTTACATCCTAACAATAGTTTCTCAACAAATTAATTATCAAGACCTTGCGCAAATTAACGATGGAAGCTCTAAACCATCGTACAAATACATTAACTCTGCACGTTGAAAGCTACTAATGTCAAGGCTGCATTCAGCTTATCTGAACTCAACCAGTGCCATAAGATGAGTACTGATCACGCTCAGTGGCACAAGGTAGAAAGAGCGAGGGAGGGAGGGGTTACTCTTGACAGTGACAGACGACGAGGTGATTTTTTTTTTTTTAAATTTTGTAATGGCCCTTCCCAAGGCTACTGCTACCCAAACACAGTGGATCCTCCTCCAAACGGCCTTTTTTCAGGGCTCATATGAAAGAATGGAACAGCAAGGCTGGAGATAAGTAGTCCTGCCCAAGGCCCCTCTGCGATTTAGGGCGCCTAACCATGAATTAAAATATCATGGCAGTACGAGTAAGCTTACTTTCCTCGGTAATATCGTAAATCGATTTATGGCAATTTGAACCCCTTGTAACGGTCTCAGCTGAATCGACTAAAGCGGACTTCATTGTAATTACACCTTTTTTTATAATTGGTATTTAAATAAAGCCGGCTTTGAACGTAAATTAAGCAAAGATTCTATGTAAAACTTCAGCTCAAACTCACTATTCCGAATATAGTGAGGACAGTAGCCGAAAATCACCCCACGCCTATCAAAACTGAATGGTTTTGTTGGCGGGATCAACCCCAACACCATAACCTTACAGCAGAGGTTCCCAGCCTTTCACATTCGGTGGACCTTTTGTCACATTAGATGGTCCTGACACCCCTATCTATAGGTATGAAGATGCTAAAAGTACCTGACATTTTGGTAAGCAATTTTAAATAGTCCCTATAAAATCAGAAAACCGGCCGTGAGGAAGGGAGAAAGGGGTTGATTTGAATTTTAAAGGCTTAGATAGGTGCAAATACATTTGCAGACTCAGAATAGGTGAGGTTTAGCCACTCAAGTATAAACTTTGTGATTGTTGCTAGGTGGGTAAGGTTACCTGTTCACTGGGTGAATAGGCCTAAAATATTAGGTAGCCTGCTTCACTGTCTAAGTTCTCAAAATCTATTTGGTTTAGGGTCATATTTCTCTGTGTCAAAATTTGGAGTAAGAGCTAAACAATATATTTGGAAAGTATTTTGGCATGGGACCCGTTGATAAGTTAATGAGAGGCGTAAAACCTTATATAGCCAACAGTGAAAAACAACATTGCCATCTTCATGTCTATAAGAAATCTGAAGGGAGATATTGGATATTGTTAGCTCTGAACAATTAAAACAAATCTGGTGTTGGATGGACATATTTGCATGAATAAGATGTGAAGACAAGTCCTAAATCAAATTCTGTTCCATTCCAGTAGAGGACCCTATCAAGCTTCCATAAGTCTGATGTGGTCTCTGCAGACAAGAGCATCGCCTCATCACATGATGCCAGCTCGACTGATCTGTAACCAGAGTGAAGCCAGAACAGAGGGGACAATACATACTTGGCTATATTTAACGTGTGTGTGGTGTGGTGTGGTGTGGTGTGTGTGTGTGTGTGTGTGTGTGTGTGTGCGCGCGCGTGCGTGCGTGCTTGCGTTCGTGTGTGTGTGTGCGTGCGTGCGTGCGTGTGTGAGTGCGTTGTGTGTGTGTGCGTGTGTTTGTGTGTGTGTGCGTACGGGCGTGCGTTTTTTGTTAGCCTAAAATTACCAGTGATGACACACAAGATTTTGCTTTGTGATATGATGGATATCAGAACCGGCCTTACACGGAAGCAAATTTGCAATCCACGTCTCTACATATATCCTAAAATAAGTTGACCTTTCACATAGGTGCATTTTTGCAAAACAACGGAATAATGCAATGACTAAAAAGATTTTCTACTACTCCGCTGTGTAACAATTTACCCACCATCTGTAAAGAGCAGCATTATAAAAGATTTTATAGTGTGTCTGTATTTGTAGTTGTAGGGTATACACATTTCTTGCGATACTATCTTAACAATAACAGTACCAAATATATTGCACCAAAAAAAAATGGGTTTGAGGATTAACTTTAATTTCATAATATATGATATTTTGTATCCATTGTCCCTATAAAAGCCGTTACAGACCAGCTTGCATGAGTTATTGGATAATCCTAGCTCATTACAATGATGTAGCGAATACGCAACCTCGTCGACGGAAAGGAAGGGAGGGGGAAGGGTAACTGGAGGGAGGGCACAAGTTCCCAGATCCTTGCCTTGTTTAGATATGAAGATGCCAATGTTTTTGTTTTGGTTTTTTTTTCATTGTTGGCTATATAAAATTTTATACCTCTCATTAACTTATCACGGGGTCCCATACCAAAATACTTTCCACACATGTTGATTAGCCCTTTCTCCAAATTTTGACACAAAGAAAAATATCCCTAAACCAATTAGATTTTGAGAACTTGAGTAGGAAGGAGGCTACCTAATATTTTAGGCCTTTTCATTCAATAAACAGGGCAATCTTACCCACCTAGCAACAACCAAAAAGTTTAAACTTGAATGGCTAAACTTCATTTATTCTGAGTCTACAGATGTACAGTATTTGCACAGTATTTGTTTGAAATTCAAACTCAACCCCTTTTCCTCCTCCCCATGGCCAGTTTTCTGATTTTATAGGGACTATTTAAATTTTTTTTATGCCAGATGCCATTGGCCACTGATAATTAATCAGTACATGCTTTGCAATCTATGAGATCTGCCGCACAAATCTTTCTTTCGCACGTCCTTCTCTCCTCCTCCTCCCTTCATTCTAATATGTGATTGAAGAAGAAGAGAAAGAATCCACAAGACAAAGGAGATGAAAAAAGATGATAAATGACGAGACATTTCACTGACTTCGGTGTTGACACTCTTCTCATAAAGGCATCGTTCAGTCAGTCCCATCTCTGACACACTACCTCTCTGAGTAATGAGATACACGTACATTTAAAATAAAAGCCAGTCTTTGTTTATTAGCAGCATGGACAAACATTCACACATGGTGAGTTTACAGTAAAAACTTGTTGAATGAAGAAAAACTGAGCATTTTCAAATACCCGGTGTACAGTAAATTGAGTACAATATCACATGAACGCAGTGCATGCAAAACAATTATACAACAAAACAAAATGGAGGATTACTTTGCCAGTTTGGGGG
>JAWQUT010000349.1:633534-651971 GCA_033807755.1 Ellobium chinense | reverse complement strand
GGGGGGGTAAGCCGAGAATTTGAGGGGAGATTGAGTTGGGGGAGACATACCGGTATGGCAAAGCAAAACAGTCCCACCAATCTCTCCTACTTTTTTTGTTCTTAATTCTCCCAAAGCGTTCAATTTCAAAAGAAATTTGCATCTAAAAGCACCTTTTGTTGTAAAGAATATATGTTGTACAAAGTACATCAAGCCAGATAACGATGACGTGAACAACGTGAACAAAAATAGTCGCTCCTTTTCACTGTTAACCATGGGTTCAACAATCAAGTTGACAATGCACTCATTGTCCATATAATTTGTGCGCATGTATCATGTCGATGAGAATTGTGAAAAAGAAAAGTACAACAAAGAAAATGATAAGATAGAGATATCGTCCAAGAGAGGTGCTTTATGATGTATAAAATATGGCACTATCATAGTTTCATTGTCATTTATTTAAAATAAATCACTTTACATCAGTAAAGCCACAGATTTATTCAGTGGGTATAGCTAAGATTTGACAAGATTACAAAGCTAAATCAGTCAACTACGTCCTTCACAATTCTCACTACGTACGTAATGAAACATTCACGCTTGATTGGGCTTGCCTGATCGTTATCAAATTCCTACTACCAAATAATATACATGTTGGTAGGCCTTCACATTATAAAATATTTACTTTACTTTGTGTTATAATTTTACCGGTTGTCAACAAAGGCGACATGGCTACATTCATCGAGTATAATATATGTATCGTTAGCGTGCCCATTGCTGTTTACAAATACAATTCCTCTTTCTTCGTTGAATCACAGTCAGTTCTTACTTTTCCAAAGCATACGTGCTTTGATTGCGCCCTTCTTCTGTTCGCGCCATGTGAGCGTGGTCATTGCCCTCATTTCCTGCCCCAAAGATGTACACACGGGCCCCTCCTGTTCCTGGACAGGTTGGTGTGGTGTAAAAATATTGCGTCAGTTCAGGCTTTCCATCCATGTGTCGTCTCTCCACCCACTCACCAATGGTGACTTGCTTGGGACATCCGTGTGGATGGGACACGATCACTGCCAGTTTCATCTGGCTCCGGAAGTCCTTGTACTTGTGGCAGATCTTGTCTCGAAGATCACAGTAACGTTGGCACAGCTTGTCCATTCGGTCCAACAGGTCAATGTCGTGTGTGTAGTGTTTCATCTGGCACCAACCTCCATGAAGATCGCTGTCTATGACTTCCATCCTTCTGAGAGAAAAGACTTTGCTGAGATCGACATTTGCAGTGTCGTGGAAGAAATAGCAAGTTGTGTTTGTAGCCTCTGAAGTATCGAATATGTGGTGGGCGCACGTCCTCAGCCAAATTTCTCCCCAGATTTTGCGTGGCCGGTCAGATGCCACGCATTCTTCACACCGACAGTTCTTGTCGTCATTCTCAGTGAACTTAACAACTTTTTCCATCCATCCAGATCCTATCCTCAGCACGTCTTTTCTGCCCCTGTAGTCGTAGAATGGGTATATGATTTTGTCGTAAGCGGGCGATTTCAGAGGTCTGCTTTCACTGACGGAAGTCGAGGACAGCCGGAAGGTCACATCTGCCTGAGCCTTGACCAAGTCCACAATGTCATTGTCTTGGTAGCGCGGTGGGAGATAAGTAATGTTGAATTCGGTGATGGCCACAAAATTTTTGTGACCCGGATTCTTTCCGCACTGTACTTGTACACTTTCGTAAGTATCCGCTGCCAAAGAAAATAAAAATTATGATAATGAAGCAGCTGATGTATTTATGGCATAAGAAGTTGTGGTGCAGTATTAAATAATGATTTACATCCTACAGTGATGTGTATTTTTTGTTTGTTGTTTACCTTTCGATTAAAGTTGGATGTTACATCCCATCTTTATCACTCCTTCTTTTGTACATGGCCTGCACTTTCAAAACTGATAGTTCCATGGGGCAATTTAAAGTGAGATAAAACTCTGGATTATGTGACCTAGCTGGATTGAGATTAGGGATAGTATGCACAATGCTGTCTAATCTCTGCGTCCCGGAGGTAACTGCAGAAAACACCAGATGCATTTGGGGNGGGGGGGGGGGGGGTCCCCGTAGTAACCGCCAGCGCACAGAGATAAACTGCATTGTGCTTACGGTCCTAAACCTAGACGTTTTTAACATGGCTTATGTTGACAGTTATGCAGAACCGACGTAGGGTCGTGATGGTTTGACCAATTATAAGTGGAAGATGTCTTGACCAGCAGAACACCAGCTCGAATCAACAAAGTTACATAGTCTTCATTTGCTGTCATCAGGATTAGAGAGTTGACCTATATGTACATGTACCTATAAACTAGTATGGGACTGACTGGTTAGAGAAAATAAGTTTGGAGGAAGGCGGGGACTCCGCATATAGGCAACACAGTTACTTTAGGACAAATAATTACAAATCTGCTCATCGTATACACCAATGAACAACAATTATGGGCTAAATAAATAATAGTACCTATGTGTAATACAGTATGTATTTAGAATAATGTTATAAAACCCCGAAGAAGACCACAGGCCGATGCACTGGTACCAAGGAATCCATTGTTTGCTATCTTTCAATGTTTTTTTGTTTTTCACCTACACGATATTAGTAATAGTTAGTGCTCCAATGAGCAGCAGGCTATAACAATGATACATGTAGGATCTGCGTACACATAATAGCAAGAATGTTTGCCCTACAACGATTAAAGAAGCAAAACATCAGTCACAACCAAGGCAAATGCACCACCGCCACTTCCACAACCATCACCACGACCAATCCACCGCTGTTTCACCTTCTCTACCAATGACCAGTATGATATGTCATTAAATATTCACACAGTAATTAAACACATATTACATGTAATATACAATAGTCTAATAATTTTAGCTTACGCATAGTGAGGACTGGAAGCAATGCTTGGTTGGTCTGTGAAAGAGATGTTGAGAAAAAAAATGTCATGACAATTTAATCGCCTTGCAAGGAAAAGGGAAAACAAACGGCAGTGGCTTGGGGAAGGAGGCGACTAGAGACATGAATGGAAGGGAGAGATAATGCCGAATAAAGATGAAAATAACATTGTCGAGATAGGATTTAGGAGGAGGGAAGGTCGAGAGAATCAGGAAAGTGTCATGGGTGTATCATCACAGATGAGCAAAGTAAGCCTAGCCCCGCTTTCAGTGTGGAAATTCCCGATATGAATTAATTGACAAATTCAACATAAGAACAACTGAGCGAATCTTTAAAGATAATCTTTCATATAAAGATAATCTTTGCCCTTACCTTTGCTGTAAACTTTTAGATCAGTGTTCTAGCATAAACATCACACATATCATTTTCTCTGCCGGTAAACCCGGCTACAAATTAACGAAAACTGCAAATCTACAGTACATTTAGGAATGATCGTACGTTAAATCACAGCTACGGGCTGTTATAAAAGATGTTCTTACGTGGTGAGGAAGTCACTGGTGGAACCAGAATGATCAACTACTCTAACCAAGTGACCGCTTACTAAAGAGGCGTGTTGTCAGAGTTTTACAATGGCATTCACTGAGAGAGAGAGAGAGACAGAGACAGACAGACAGACAGACAGACAGACAGACAGACAGACAGCTAGAACTTAAACATAATATGCCTGAGAAAGAGACAGACAGAGAGAGAGAGAGAGAGAGAGAGAGAGAGAGAGAGAGAGATGGTGGAAGAAAGTGCCAGAAGTCTATTCCTGTTGCAAGTCTACTTGAAGACCAAAAACATGACGGTCGGGAGACGAACGAAGAGGCAAGTGCTCCAACAGACACATCAACAAGAACAGGTGAACATAAACAGATGAGCCTACTAAGTATTGTTCCGCTGAAATGCATAGGCAGTAAGTTCATGTCCTTTGAAAACAACTATCAGGGAATTCCACATGTTGCACAGTTAAGCTCACAAATAATTATACTAGATGAATACCAGTACTTACACAAGAGAATTCGTTCTACAGGGCCACGGAGCTCGGGCAGGTCTACAGCAAAATCACAGAATACAGCTCTGGTTGAGCAAAGTGTCATCACTTTATGACCAATCAGTTCGGGAATTCTCTCATATTACTCATAACGTCATTCTCTTTTTTTAGTAACAGTCGGTACTTTGAAAAGGTAATGATGGGTAAGGTTGGATGTTCGGGAATTCCCTCACATTCTTCATAACATCATTCTCTTTTTTTTAGTAACAGTCGGTACTTTGAAAGGGCAATGATGGTTAAGGTTGGATGGTGGTGAGAGAGGGCTATTGGGAGGATACACCACCTCTCCCCCCTCTTCCACCCGAATTTTTCAAAGAGTACTCTCTCTCTTGTCTTCATTTTTTTGTGCGCTTGCAAATCATGAATCCTCTGAGTAGAACTGTAAAGAAGAATAGAAAGCATGGAGATGAGATGCTACAGAAGGCGCTCGGGAATTTCATACACCCAACACAGTGAAGCAGTCTGACAGGGACTGGATTGAAACTGAGCGAAACAATGAGAGCCACAGAGGACAGAGAGAAATGCAGAAAGCTGGTCAACAGATCATGTGTGGTGCCCCAATGAGTCAATGACTCCAGAGGTTTATGGGATAGGATAGGATAGGATAGGATAGGATAGGATAGGATAGGATAGGATAGGATCGGATCTATAATATATTACTATAAATTTCACCTTTCACCTGCCGGTTGTTCCAAAAAGCTGTTCATCGTGTAGTTCTCTATACGAGTATGTTTTTGATCCTTGACATACGGTAATCAAAATAGTAGAAAGAGATGTAGTGTAAATTCTTGTATACTGTGAAATTTAGATTGGTTTTCCGCAGTAATGTGCTGGGGAATCCCTGGGTTCCCTCCCCCTATTCTTGTCCTGGATCCGCTCCTGGGGGCTGGGTGCCGTAATGTGGCCATATTTAGAGTCTCCAAAGATTTAATTTATAAAGATAGACAGCTGTTTGTTTTAATTATTTCGTGTACTAGTATCTTAATTTAGTACATTGATAAAAGAAAAAAAATTCCTAGAGAGCATAATAGGCCTACTTAGAAGGATCACACTATTTTTATTTATTGCAAAACCCTGGTATCACCCACTGGTTGGTTTGAGGCCCAGTTTTGAATGAACATGGAAGGGATTTAAAGTCTCAGTAACTTCATGCTATCCACCTGTCTGTCTGTCTGTCTGTCTGTCTGTCTGTTCGCTCGCTCCTGTTGACTGTCCCCCTTGAGATTGGAACGGAAAGCTTGTGGATGCTTTAGTGTCAAAGCGGCGGTTTTATCTTAGTTCAAATTGTGTATTTTCAGAAGTTGACTCCTCACACGCCGTCTGTCTGACCCCCCTCCCCTTTTCCACCTCCATATTTTTTCTCTGGGATAAGTAAACGTGTACATCAGTGAGATGTTCTGCAAGGGGACCTCTTGGCCTCTGATGGTCACAAAGACCCCCTAATCTTTATCTGTTGTTTTATTTTTTTTTTACAGCATAAGTTGTGAACCACAAGTATTATCTCATTCATTGTCCGTTTTACGTTGCCCTAAGCCACTTTTATTCGTTATGATACGGCAACGTAAAGTTAGAAAAACCGTGCTCTATGTCACCAAAATTGTGGTGTATGACGTAGTCAATTCTAGTGTATGTACACAACTACCAAGGAAGCACGCACAGTACCAGTTCAGTCTGAATTCACATCTTCAAAATTGTAATTATAATGGTAAGACTGACATATTTGAATGTAGAAATTGTTAATAATTTGTCACTGTCGTCTTTTCTTGCATTTTCAGTCATTTAAGATTATATTTCATTAAGAAACTGGGAAGAAACTTCGAATTAGACTTGCTCACCTAACCGGAACTCATACCTATTAAAAAAGTATACAGCCCAAACCCTACCTCAAACCCCACCCCAAACCCTACCCCCTAACCATAACCTACCCTTTCTTAATCTTAGTGCCCATCATGACAGGAGCCCAGTTGAGGCAAGTCACTAATCCTAATGTCCATCGAGACAGGAGCATCAGGTGTGAGTCTCATTCAGAATTCCTTTTGTCATCCACTTGCCATCAGCAACCTGTAAAGTATTTATGCATCAATTATGAACAATTCCCTTATACTGTAATGATGGTACTAGAGATTTTTACTGTCAAGAAAGCACTCTATCAAGTAAATATTAACAGAAAATTAACATTCTCAAAATTTTGATTTATAGCATAGACTACATTAACATTTAGTCTAGTATGCCTAGACTGAATCTATCAACACTATTCAGTCATTGTAAAGAAACTTATTTTTAATCTTTTATTTTTTTCGCTCCTGCATTTTGAAGCCTCTTGTTCTCAAAAGAGAAAAAATGACAAGATCTTTCAACCACTAATTATGAATGCACTAGAGATGTACTTGCTGTGGTTAGCCCTTCATTAAAGCTGAGAGAGTATTATAGTGGGACTGACAAGTTTTGGGGCCCCAATCAAGGTTTTCAGAATATTTAATTATTTTGTACGCATTTGGTACTGATGACATTATCGTTATATTTTTCTTTTGACAGCCTGAGACTGTCAGTATCAAAGTTGTAGCAAAATGTCGACCTCTGACCCAAGATGAAACAGAGAAAGGAGGAAAATCAGTTGTGACAGTTTCTGGAGATAAAGTAAAGGTCAACTGTGCAGGGAAGGTGAGATTTGCCTTGATGGATTCCTTTCATAGCTTCTTAGATATGATCTTTCTTAGTCCTAAAATCTCTTAAACCTGATAAGTAAGAGTTCAAGAGAATTCAGTTTTAAAATATGGAAAACAGATAATGTAGGATATTGAATGACTAAGATAAGGTGTGATAAGATAAGATGTGTTTATTCATCCACAAGGGAAATGTGTCTTTGTTACAGGGATTACCATGAATATCTTTACAGAAATACATAAGGAAAAATACTGCAAGCAGATACTCGCATGTATACATGGACTTGCACAGACTGTCTTTTTTTTCTCTTCCTCTCTCACCCACCCACCCACACACCCACACACACACATATACACACACACACACGCACACACATGCACGCATGCACACACACATTTCTCTTTACTTCTCAAACACACAAATACACACGGTACACCTATGTCCATGTATTAGAAGCAGACAGGTTTGACATTTGGATCATCATAGGTCTACATAGCAGAATCAAGAAGAGTTGCGTTGCACTTTCACTGAAAAGGGTAGAAAGGAATTCTGATATCTTTCAGTTCGAGATCTTTGTGAAAGCAGTTTACTGCTATGGGCTGAACGTTTATAGCATGTGAATAAGGGTGACTTTGATCAGATAATATTTTCTGTATTTTCAAAGAACACTTTCCTACATACAAATCCTCAAAAAAAGGTAGTTCAGAATTTATTATTTTTGCAGTTCTTTTTATATGTTAAAACATGTCAGAACTTTGCTACAAAAGCTTTCAAATGTTTTCAATGGAAGTCCATAAGTTTCATATATGTTTTGATTAGTCCCTTTTTTTTAGTTTGCATAGACTGTCAGTTATTGTTACTTCTGCTTCTTGCCCATCAGCTGTGCACAGCTGGGTATCAAAATGACGTTCCGTTTTAAAATGTCATTAAGAAGTCATACAGGATGAATTTAGGATGAGGAAAGAGTAGTGTAAGAAGAGTGCAGATGCTGTGGAGGATGCAGTGTTCATAACTTCTTTTTATAAACAACTTGTTTTTCAATCGAAATACCACATATCTCGTTATAGCATAATGTATGCATGGCAGTCATAGAATTTTTCATTATTATTTTCTCATGTCCAGGAGTCAACATTTTCGCTGGATGGAGCTTATGGTGCAGATCACTCAAATGTAAGTCTTCCAACAGCTTATGTTAATGTGTCACTGTCAGCATTATGTGATTGCCTGCCTGTGAATTTCTTAGTCACACTCATACATTTGTTGGCTCATTCATGTGGTCATTCATTCATCTACATGCAAATATTGCTTTATGTTAGGTTAGAAAATCTCTTTTAAATATACTTAATGATTTGATTTTCTTCCCTTAACATTTGGTGTTAGCAATAGTAAAACTATTCATTCATCTTAGAACTGTATACTATGTGATGTTCCATTTTTCAGTTTCATTCAAAAATGCATTTTTGTCTCTTAGGCACAATGGTTTACAGCCAACACCCTCATGTTGTTTCTCCAATAACAGGGCTGGTGGATGAAGTTTGTATGTCGCTTCTGATTCTCCTGTTTTGCTCTCCACAGAAATCTCTGTATGAAGGATCAGTTCACACCCTTCTTCAGGGAGCTCTGGATGGCTACAATGTTTCTATCATTGCCTTTGGAGCTGTAAGACATTTCATACCCCCATCCTCCATCTGTTAATATTAGCTACTGTCTCCTATCATTCTCTTTGTGCTTTATACATTGTAAATCTGTGGGCAAAGTAAATTCACGTACTAGGCAAGGGACAGATGGATTTGTTGATGGTGAGTTTGAATTGTATTTTACAGTATGCAGGCATGATAACAGCTATACTGGAGATAGTAGGGATAGGTCAGTTTCTTGAGAGTCCTAAAGAGGTCAAGAATAACTGGATTTGTTGAAAGTGAGAGAAGTGCAGGGGATGGATTAATTTGTGGAGAATGAGAATGGTGCAGGTAACAGATGACTGACTTTGCTTAGAATGAGACAAATGTAAGGAGATAGAGAGGAAGGACTAGCTGGGAGAAGGTTCAAGGGATAAATGGATATTTTTGTGAGTAGAAAAAGTGCAAGGACCAGGCAGATGTGTTTAGAGTGAAGTAAGTGATGAGGATGCAAGGATTTACTTGAGAGTGAGAGAGGTACATAATGTAGATGATCTATCACAGGTGAGAGAATATGCAAGATAAGGGTCTGGAAAGTTACTTGGTGTATTATGTATAAAAAGCTTGACATTCTACTTTCAGTCTTGATTTGTATCTTATATTTTTCCCTTCTGACCAGACTGGAGCTGGTAAAAGCCACATCATGAGTGGAACAAGTGCTGACCCAGGAATCATTCCACTGGTAAAATTGCCCATCTCATCTTAAATTGATTTGTCGAAGGCCTTAGTTTTGCCCTTTCCTTATTACTAATCTCACTGGGATACAACAGTTGATGCTGCAATTTTAGCTACTGTTACAACCTGTCTGTTATAAACGAATGACCATCTCAGGCTGTCATCTTGATGCCATAAAAAATTCACTTAATTTGCCATGTCTGTGACAACCATGGCTCTATCTTGGTCACTTTAATATATTCCCATGTGTTGCTTTCTTAATCCCTTTTACTGTCAGGAATCACACATAAATTCTTCAAATCAAAGCCTAAAAATCAAGAGAATTCCAAATGTTGATACCTTTTTGGAAGTGAGGGACAGTAATGCACCAGAAATATACAAAGTGAAACAATAATGCAGCTTCCTCCATTTTATTTCTCATAAAATTATGTTATAATGTTAAAAGCACAAGAGTTTTTCAGAAATTAGGCAGTGAAGGAGTTGAACAGGTATTGACTAAATGATTATTAACAAAGTCTACATGTAAGAAGCTATCAGGTTTTAGGTGAAGTGTCTTAAGTCAGAGATAACGGAAATTTGCATTAGTATTCTGATTGCCCACGTTGCAACATTAATTAATTACTTCAAAGTTGTTATTATTTCAACAGTGCCTTTACATTCTTCTACTTGTTTGCTCACCCTGATGTATTTGCTAATGTGCCACTGCCTTGAGAGACTATGTAAAGCATCAGTTGTGGCTGTGAAGTTGATGAAGTATGAGAATTTGCAAGAAATACTACATGTATTTATATTTTTGTTACTAAATTTGCACAGATGACTCAGAGCCTTTTCCGTCAAGTAAGAGAGAGAACCAACAAGGACTTCATGGTAACTGTGTCTCATGTGGAGGTAGGCAGTGCCCTTTGCATTGTTCCTGTGTAGAGTTAGTGTTGCTGTGATATATCATATCCTAAAGGCATATCATATCCTACTATAATATTTGTCCATTTGATCTATGGGGACCTGTTGTTAGAGGAGCAATTCTTAATGCCCTGCAAATGTTCATGGCTAAAAGTTAGTGGATCTGGTTATATTCTGTGTTTTTGAGAAAGACAGTCCATTTCATATTTGTTGGATCATTTCTTTCTTTGAAGCTGTGAGAACCAGGGCATTGTGCCACAGTTACATTCAATTATATTACTGATTTTGATATACAGTTCAGTGTGTCAATAAAATAAAGTATCTTTAATGTATGCCAATTGGAAACATAAGGGATGGCCATGTGCATGAGGTTCCCAAATCGGAAACATAAGGGATGGCCATGTGCATGAGGTTCCCAAATCAGTTAGTCAAGAGTTATCTACCTAATTAAGAAAAAAGCAAACAAAAATCAAACTTGTCTCATATTATAGATTGTAGTTAGCTTGTTTCACACAAAAAAAATTGGAAACTTGACCATATTCTGTTTAGTATTCTCAGCAAATAAAAATTAAGTGCTTGTCTGCTTGTATGTGTCTCAGATATCACAAATAAGTCATAAACACTAGGCAGCCTTTGTGTGTGAACACAGATGAGTATTTCTTATTACTTTTGATTTTGCCTCTTTCAGATACTTGATGAGAAAATGACAGATCTTCTGAACCCACACAGTGGCACTATGATGGTGAGACAGCACCCACACAAGGGCATGTGAGTAATATCATGGGCTTTTTATGCTCTTACGAGTATCATGAGTTGTGATTTAAGTGAATATTATGTATGTTCCGTATATGAGTATAACCATGTGCTGTATTGTTATACAATGACTATACCGATGTGAGTACTTGACATACATGACTTTCATGTACAAAGACAGACTGTATGTGTTAAGAGTGTCATAATACCATCCATGTTTATTAAGAGAGAGGGTACGTACTTGGTTTTATAATTTTATGAAGCATGTGCAGTGCCCTTAGCAGCAAAGAACTTGTATTGTGTATGACAGGTCAGTATCAACTAATCTTAGACCCAATGTTGCCACTGGCCTGGAAAATCTGGAAAAATCATGGAAAATTGTCATTGGCATTTCCAGGTCTGAAAAACAACTGGAATCAGCAAAATTACCATTTCTTATGGTAATATCATGAAAAACTAATCAAAAAAAGAAAACATTGACTTGTTTCCTATTTGTTTGGAACTACTCTCCTATGCATCAACCATAATGAAAGCTTATCAAAGAGCACGTTCGTTTCATGTGACGAAAATTTATTGTATGGTGATTTTAATTATGTTCTAAATATGAAAAAAATGTTACAAAATGGTGAATAGCATCTTATTTTTCTGGTCATTAGCTCACAGAAACTCTTTCCCTTTTGACATAGAAAATGGTCTTATTCTTACTCAGTTGGTGTTGTTGCCATTTTCAAATGCTGTGTTTGTAAAAGCAATGCTTTTGTCTATACCAGATAGTTCTGTTTTTCTCAGATAAGTGATTTTGTGGTTCCAGATTCATTGAGGGTCTGTCTGAGTTGGTGGTAAAAACTGGGGAAGATATTGCCAGGTATTATGACCAGGGAACCAGGGCCAGAAAGTTGGGATCTGCAGACATCAAAGCTCATCGTGCAAGGTGAGGGACTTTGTCTTTAGATGAGTTGGTGAAATGTGATTTAGACTAGCAAACATCTTCCTTTGATTTCATTGCACTATGTGGATCTTTGAAAGTGCTAATTTAGCAGAAAACTGTTCATTTTAAGTTTTGCAGGAGATTAACTTGAGCCTTGATCTTACAAACTTATTAAAACATGACCTAAGTCTGAGTCAGGCCATTCTAGCAGCACAGTGATGTTATTAAGTTTGCTGTACATCAGGCCATTCTAGTAGTGCAATGATGTTATCAAGGTTGTTGTCAAATCTTCTGGTGCAGTGATGCTGGTGTAAATGATGGTGGAGGTGGCAGTATTTTGGGGGCCCTCGTGTAAATAATGTCATCCTAGAAATACAATTGTAATCACAAGTGTTTTTTTTCTGTTTCCGCATTTTCAATGCTTCATCTATATGCTATGAGTCTTAAGTCTGCTTGATAACAGAAGAGAAATGTAATTTGTGGTCTCTCCATGCCACCCAATCCCCTTCTTCCCCACCACAACCCTTTCTTATTCCTATTTCATACCACAGGGCAAATGCAGTCTTCATTATATGTGTGGAACAGAAAGAACGACAGTCTAGCAAGGTTGGGTTGAGGTCTACCATTATGTTGGCTGATTTAGCAGGTGAGCACCATCAATAGGCATACATAATAAGCATTGTTCATTTGGTTATAATCATTGACAGTTTACAGTGGCACTTTCAGCACTTAGATTTACTCTAATCAATTTTATCTCATGTCTTCACATAGGTGAATCTACACCGCCAACCAATAAACATAACCCCCTCCTCCTTGCTGTTTCTTTTTTAACAACTCTCCCTAACTCTCCCTCTTTCCATACCCTTATGACATCTGTGTTCCCACCTCCAACTTGCACAACAAGCTCTTACTAAGAACACTTTATTTATACACAGCAACCATACTTTACAGCATCAATATATACCTGTACATTGTTTACCCATAGCCCATTGTGTAACTCCACCTGGAAACAAATATGTTTATTACAGGCAAATACTTACTGTAGAAAGTCTCTCAGAAAATGTAGCATGTTTCAGCTGAGTCACCCCAAGATTGCATTTTATTTTCCATAGGTTGTGAGAAAAGCAGCAGTACTGAACCAGATGTTGTAGCTGGGTGAGTATTCTACCCTGCCAATTTCTACACTTTTTGCTTTTCTGTCTTTGTCCCTTACTGTGATTGATCCAGTTCATAACTTTCCCCTTTCCATACTTCATTCCTACTTCCTCACCCTTCCTCCATTCATTCCCTTTCTCCCTCCCTCCCTCCCTCTCCATTACCCAGCATTATTTTTCATCTCTTCTTTCCTGTTGTCATTTCATCTGTCCTCCCTCATTCTTTCTGTCTCTTCTTTTCTATGGTCCACTACCTACTATCCCTCTTTCCCTCTGCCCTTTATCTTATCCAGTGCTTCACCTTCCAGGACCCAGAATATCCTGAATGTGATCACAGCACTAAGTGAAGGCAAGAAGAAAAGTGGCCATGTTCCCTACAGAGAGTCTAAGGTCTCTAGGATACTACAGGTCAGAAGCTCTACAGGTTTCATGTTTTCTCTGTCTTTCTCTTTCTCTCTCCATCTCTCTCTCTCTCGCTTTTGCTGACTTCACCTCTTCCTCTTGTTCCACATTCTTACTTTTGCAGTCTTCTTTTCCTTAGTCCGGTTTTCTGCTCTTGTCATCTCTGCACTTACCTGACATATTGATGTACTATTTTTCTTTGACTCACGTAGAATAGTCTTTTCTATCAGTCAACTGCTCTGGCTGCCTGTCAGAGTGGTCTTTGTCTTTCAAAATCTCTTTGCTAATCTTAAGTCCAGGAGGCTTGCTAAATTTCCACTGAATTCAGTATCATTATGATAAATCTGTAGTTGACCTTTCAAATCTGTTTCTATGTCTTGCTTATGTTCTTTATGTAAAGATTCTAATGTAACAGACAATGAGAGACTTGTATGTAAATTAGACAGAATGATCAGCATTGTCAGAATTCACGACATCAGTAATACCATGTAATGTTTTTTTTTTCCAAAACCATAGTACTGATAATGTTGATGGGTGTCATATCTTGTTTTGTGCTTGCCCAGGTGAAAAAAAAAAAGGAAACTCTCTTACTCAGAGAGCGAGGCAACAGAAGATCTTCAGAGAAAGATACCCCCATCTAACACATGTTTCGGCCCTTTGACTTCCTGATACTCTAAAGGGGCTGGGTCACACTTCGGTCATGACTCCCAAGTGTCATTCTGTTGATTTTTGTTTTTTTCCAGCCTAGGAGGGATTTGAACCCTCAACCTCTTGATCCTTAATTTCTTGCTTCATATCATCTCTGCCACCATGAAGCCATAGTGTTGCATTTTAGGTATATTTAAACTTACTGTGCAACACTCCACTGCTCACTACGCTTGGTCCATATCCATGCTGAGCTGTTTTCCGCAGACTCTGCCAGATCTTTCAGAGTATGTAATCTCACCCATCTTCGTATTCCGAGCAACTTGAGTAGGTCGTAGACAATTATTGAACAGATCTTCTTGTTTCTCTCTGTGCAGGATTCTTTGGGTGGAAATTCTGCTACACTTATCATAGCAGCTCTCTCCCCTTTGGGTAAGGTTTGATGTTGTGTTGTGTCACTTGTTTTTCATGTTGCTCTGATGTTTTGTTTTGTACTTTCAGACATTTTGTGAGAAGATATCTTGATTTGCTTAACTTAACCAGGTAGGATGTTACCAGAAAATCACATTTTTGTATAAGGAAGTTTCACTTCGACAATTTATTTATTTTTTTTTTTTTTACAGCAAATCCATCGGTAGATCTATCTTGACATAAACAAATCTCACATGCAAACGTATCTTCTTTCAGACAAGTCCTATCATGACACTCTCACCACACTCCAGTACTGCTCTGCAGCCAAGAATATCAAGAATTCAGTCAAGCTCAACTTGGTAAGGCATGTGTTTGTTGTTGCTGAGGTTACAGGTGAACTGATGCTTTAACTCCATTCTTATGCATTTAATTGTGTAATATGATAGTTCTGATGTCATTTGGTGTTCACATATTTATACTCAATGTGTTAGAAACTGACACTGTTTTCTCCAGAGCTCAGAGTGACTTAAACAGGCACATTCTTGCAGAATTTCAGGGGGCCCAGCATTGGCAGAGATTCCAATCAGGGTTTATGAGATTCTTTGAACTCTCTGCATTTACTGTAACCTACATATTTTTATTGAAATATGCCCATTTTAGTAACAATTTACATCAGGCCAAGATTGTTATTTTCATTAAGAAATGTTTATGTTCGTAAAATATGCAATAATACAGAATGAGGAGATCCAGTGCCAGCATTCATGATTAGAAGAAAAAAAAATCAAAGAATGTCTTGGACTGATGGAAATAGACTTCTTTGACTGAAGGCAACATTCTCTGATTTCAGAGAATAACCGGAAGTGTGACATCTCTGGATCTTTTAAATTATTATACATATATTTCCTGGGCTTATTCCACAAAACTCACAGCCAACTCAAGGTTCTCTTGGCAGCTTCTGCCAGATTTGGAAGGAGCTGTTCAAATTATCTCATCTTTGCTCTCATCAGTTTAAACTGGTGTCATTGTGATCTTATCATGACAGGATGACACTCAAGATGTGATTTCCGAGATGAGGCAGGACATTGCCCGCCTGAGAGACAAAATTGCTGCAGCTGCTCAGCCAGACAGAGATGATGTCAGCAGGATGGAGGTGAGGAGCATTAGAAATCAAACAGGTGAAACAAATCCATATTTCATTGATTATCTGGGTCACATGTCACACTGCTACCTTGATGACAGAGGATTAGCCCATACATTTTTGTTGCTGTCTTCAGAGGATGTGATATGATATCAGACAGTCTTCATCTAGGTCAGCTTACAGCTAGGCCTTGTCCAGTGTCTCAAATAAACATGACATAAACTCCATAACTGAAGACCCAGATGAGTGCAATTAAAATGGGAAGTACAATAATTAGGGTATGATTTAGTACAATTCAAACAATAAGAAGAAGTTGAAAAGTAAGGAAAAATGGTAGTGGGAAAACTTTTTGATGGTGAGAAAGTGTCTCAGTTATAATCTTATCAAGTAAGTGTTGAAGTGGTTATAGAAATGGTGTTAAAACCCAGTATGGTTACTTTTCATGGTGTGGTTATGATTTGATTTGCTACTTTGTGAAATAAGAACAACATTCAACATTATCTTTCAAGAGAAGAGGCAGGGGAACATTTTCTAGAGAAAGTGTGACAATGAAAGAGAATACAACCCACTTTCCTCATTTTTGTGGAGCAGCGTAGCCTAATGGTTGCAGTGTTGGACTCTAGATCTAAAGGTCATGGCTTCTTCCTGACCATAGCCATGTGCCTTGGGAAAGCATTTCATTCACATTTTCCTCAGGCCCGCAGGAGTGATCAGGCCTGCTGTGCAATAATAGTGTGAAGTTGCTTGAGCTGGCATCAGCCTGGATACGGGAAACAGGAAACAGGAAACAGGAAAGTTTATTTATGACCAATTGTACATAAAAGTACAGAAAATGGTACACCACAGACACTTATGACAGGATATAAACTGACGACAGTGAAAACAATGTACTATAATATCAATAAATCTTATGNCCATAGCCATGTGCCTTGGGAAAGCATTTCATTCACATTTTCCTCAGGCCCGCAGGAGTGATCAGGCCTGCTGTGCAATAATAGTGTGAAGTTGCGTGAGTGGGCATCAGCCTGGATACGAGACTTATAAACCGCATTATTATTATTATCATTATTATTTCAACTGTACCAGCTGTGTCATGTATGGCTGCAGATACTGAAACTTACACTATTGTTATTATCTTATAGAACTATTCTATGCCATGCTGCTTTAGGACCGGACAATTTCTTAAACCTCCTATGCTGTAAGCATACCCTGTGACTAAGCTGGTGTTGCCACTCTGGTCATGTGCTTTTCCCCTATGTACAATTTTTTTCCCCTGCAATTTCCTAGGCATGATGTTGAAGCAAATTTATGAAAAAAATCCAGTTGTTTTACTGTTAAAAAGAAGAAAATCAAGCACTTTCTCCACTTTACCCAACATTTCATGATATTTCCCAACAACTTGCAAAATTAATTGTCTCCTTCATAGGGGAAATAGCTTTATGTATAGCCAGTTTACCTTACCATTAGGAAGAACTCCAACAAGTGGCAACAGTGGATTACCTTTAATAATTATGCTTCTCTCTATCATTCTTTTGTTGCACAGGATCTGATACAGGACCTGGAGATCGCCAAAAAACAGACATGGGCAGAGAAGGAAAGATTGTCAGCCAAATATGAGGAGGACAGGAAAATTCATCTGGCTAACAAGGTACAATTAGTTAAGGAGAAAATGTGCTTTCTCTTCTGGCATTTGTTATCAGCTCTCTGTCTATGCATTGTGTCTAACGTGGTGATCCCATGGTAGGACAGGAGTATAATGTATTATGAGGCAAAGTAAAAGCTGGCTTTCTGCCCTGAAATCACTCCACCCTCCCAACAACAACAACAACAACAACAACAACAACAACGTATTCATATTCTGCCTTTTGTCTTTATTTTTCTGTATGACCCCACCTTCTTGCTCTTCCTGCTTTCCTCTTGTATCTCTCCTCACTCCTGAAATTACTTCATTCCTCCCTTCTGTGATAACTATTTAAGCAAGATAAACTACATCTTGCTTATATTTGCTTATCTTCAATATATGACAACTATGACAGCTCAAGTATGGCAGTTCAAGTATTCAGTATCAGTATTTGCAAACAAAACTTTCATAAATACATGTCATGATCTGCAGCCTCACATTATGATGGTACGCAGAAATTAAATTATTTACATTCTTAGAGTAAACATAACTTTATCTGACCTGATCATCAAACAGGGAATTCTGGAGTGGGTGATGGACAGTGTGAGCAAGGGGAACAGAGAGCTGCAGGAGCAGATGATGTTATTGCAGAAGGAGAAAGATCAGGTGAGTTTACTATCCTTCAGCTGTTAAGAACTAAGTAGACAAACAGTGCATCAGTCTGGATTGAGGCCGATCCTGGTGGATGCGACTGAAGAGGTCAAGGGTGTGAACAGTTTAAGTTATATGATCATGCAGACGGAAAATTCACAGTCCTATTCAATCATGTGATTGTCCAACAAACTATGTCCTTTGCCCGGCAGTGACCTCAGCAGGAGAAAGCTTTACTTACTTAAGGATTATATTACTGTAAGGTCATACATAATCTATTAGATCATAAAGATATGTAGTACTGTTGAGATTATTATTATTAAATCAGGCACAATAATTGGAAAGCATAGAAGTCACGAATAGTCTGAGCCCCCAAGAAAAGAAAAATTATAAAAAATATGAAAAAAATATTACTGTGAGGTCTCACTGTCAGCCAGTTCAGCTGAATTAACCACTGTGTATCCTAGGTGGACAGGGTGAAAGTACTGAAAGACTTTGTTTCGGAAGACTGGATGCAGTCTAGGGTAAATATTATACTATTTCTTTCTCAGCTGAATGACAAGTACAAAGAGAAACGAAAGACAGTGGAAGAACTGAAGGAGGAGCTTCAGAAAAGAATTGCGGACTATGCTAAATTCACAGAGTCTGGTATGAGTCAGAACCAAATGTGCAGTCGCATGTGCAATGTTTAACACTTTTGCAGAAGAAATTAGTATATGCCAGACAGGATACCACTCTCTTTCACAGAAAGAACAAGTAGGTCTCTGGTAGTCTTTGACCTCCCTCCAGAACTGCAAGTTAAACTGATTTTTTTTTTTTTTTTCAG
>JAWQUT010000349.1:559425-628673 GCA_033807755.1 Ellobium chinense | reverse complement strand
GGAGGGGAGGGGTGCATTCTTTCATGTGACAAAGCTTTTGGATTGAGGAACACCGTTTAATATAAGGGATGTGAATGCATTTTTGCAGTAATTCAGCTGGGTTTGAGGACAGACTGAAATGAATCTTAGATTTCACTGCTTTCCTCAGCCTTAGAGTTATTTCAGTACATTATTTCAGTATTCATTAGCAGTGCTTAAGGAAGTATCTTGATGACCTCAGAGATTTCCTGATGTTTTTCACATCTTTGACCTCATTTGAAAGCTGAGAATGGTTATTGCCTTAAGAAAAGGACTTCGTGAGTTTTACTTGTCCCTCCAGCAGGGCATACTCAGTGCTCTACTGTTAATGATCATTCATCTTAGGTCAGTCGTAGGGGAGGATAAAAAAAGGAAAGAAAGCAGACTTGCCTGAGACTGGAGTCTTGTGAGACATAGAAGTACAGTGTATTTTCTGTTCTTTTAGAGGAGAGAGAACATAATATATTTTGAGGCATGAACAAATTGTGCTTGTCACAGAAATAAGTCACATGTGGGTCCACTTGGGATTATTTTGAAATGTGTGGAATGTGAATATGAATGTTTAAATGAATTATTCTTACAGCAGATAGGCGTTGTTGTAAATATGTCATTTTAATAATTATGTCTGATATGCTGTGATATTCAACTCTGAGAGTGATTCCTCATTTATCAAAATACTCTAAATAATGTATTTATGTTTTTAAAGTGGCTTTTTATATGCATTTGATCAGCATTTAATTTTTTTATGCAACACTGCTACATCTTTCTGCTGCTGTGTTCCGTCCTATTATTTCAATTTTATTTCATATTTATAAATATTTATGTATTTAACTTCATATCCTCAGATTTTTTTTACTTACAAATGTGCTGGGCACATGGGAAAGTTTGATGGATCTTGACATATGGAATCTGTTTCATATAATGATTATCGTACATATGTTTGTTTGTAAAGTGGTGCAGTGTTTTGGCAAGCATCAGGTACTGTTGTAAACCAAAGCTTTGTCTTCATGGATGATTATGAGAAATGGTGGGGTGTGAAGGTGGAGCAGGTACTAGTTATGAAATTAACAATTGTTTGGGAATCATTGTTTGGAAGGTGGCATTGGTAATGTAATGCTTCTTTGACATATCAATTCTTTCCCACATACATGTCATCATGCTCTAAAAATTTGACCCTGTTTGAAAGCTTGTGTTAAATAGGACAGTGTCAGACATTCTCATGATCTCTCTGACCAGCATAGAAAATGGATCCGGTCAACAGATCGCAAAAAAATGTTTTTTGTTCAAACATTATTGTATACATAAATGTGAATATAGTTTTTGTTGTCTGACTTCATGCACCTTCTCTCAGAGTTCTGATCTTCTTTAGCAAACAGTTTTACCTGGACCATGCAGAATATACAAATCTTGAGATCAAAAAGTTTTGCGCTTTCAGGGATGTGAAATCAATGTTTCTTTTGTTCGAAATAGGGACCATATTTTCAGAGATTTCATATCAATTTATGTGTTTCCTTTGTTTGAAGCAGGGGCTAAATATACAATGCTGACTAATACATTTTATTCATATTTTCACATCACTGGTGTGGGCCAGTTTTAACCTTTCAATACACAATGTACCCATGACACAAGGCAAATCCCTCACACCTTCACATCTCACCGCACCACTCGGGTGATCATGCGGTTTCATAACACATACTCTGTTTGATTTTATTATTTCCTTACACCAGTTTTCCCTGATATATTTAAGAACCATTTCACATCAGTTTTAATGTAACAGTAATATAGATGAGTACATTGTTTTAATGTTAAGAAGAATTCTTCTAGACTGCTAGCATCACATCCAATGTCCTGTCTACCCAGCATGGTCATGCATGATGTAAGTTGCTAACTGTCAGTGAAGAAATTTGTAGATGATGTGCCTTTGTAACGAACAAAAATTTCTGTATTCTTCTCTTAATAAACTTTCTACTGTTATGAATACTGAAGCTTTATCAGGAGATTTTTATACTCATTTTCAAAAACACCTGAAAATAGTGTGTATATACAGCAACTAACCACCATGAAATAAGAGTGTTCAATGAGCATGTGGGCACATTGATCACTGTGATATGAAAAGGTTAAACTATTTATTAATTGTTGGCGTTTCAGTGAGTTTTGATAAGCTGCTGGACAGTGCTTATATCAAAGGAGTTTTGGTATGTGTGTTGTCTTTGTCCCTTTTTTCTGTAATTTTCTATAATTTGTATTGAAATATGGGTTATAATCAAATGAAGGCCTTCTTATCTCTTGGCAGATGACAGTATATTGTTAAATTTGTTGAATTTCTTGTATTATGGGGTATAAACCAACTAACTTGCCTTTATGTGATGTTACACCTTTTAAGCATTGTTAACAGAATAGATGTTTATGTATTATAAGATTTGACTTCCTGGTCAATATTTTCTTACCAAAATAAGACATGGTGGTACTAATAAACCAATGCTCCAGCACAATCTAATTGTGTTATCACGTTCATTTATGCTGTTTGCCAGTTTGTATGTTAAGATTATATAAGCTGCTATATGTGGAGGCAACTGTCAACTCTGAAATATATCCATAGACTGTATCCCAGTTTCTGCGGCTTTATATGTCCACACAATTTTAAGAGGACTGAACTGATTTGCTATTTCACAGGCAGGATTGTTGTGTTAAAGCAGCAAATTTTATAATCACTTCACTTGTTCAGATCTAGAGATGTTTTAGGATTGTCCTAAATTACTTCCTTCAAGGCCTTCAATCTTCCTGCATGAAAATGAAAGGAGACAAAATAACACTGTTACTGTGTGTGCATATTTTGAAATGCACAGGAACTGAAAGTCCATTAACCCTGCAATATAATTGTTGGCTCCGTTCACAATGATCCATTACTCCATAAACTCAGGCGTCACATTGTTTGCATGTTGATGATTGGTGATGAGTCAGCAGTTGCAGCAACTGTCAAACAGAAACCACTGATGGGTGGCAAGCTATGCGGGAGAGATCACATGTGTCAAGTGTGAGAAACAGATTGTTGCTGTCCAGAGCTATTAGTGATAAAAAGTTATATGCCCATATCATTACAGAAGATGATTTTTTTTAAAAAGAAACAAATTCACAGCAAGTTTCTTATTAGGTAATGTAATAGGTTATGAATGATGTGAGATCAGTTGTAATTTTTCTAATGTTTAAGTGTGATTTTTTTTGTGAGGATCTGATTTTAATGAATTTCACAAGTTGAGCTTCACTCATGAAAATTACATTCTGTGAAAAAAAGTTTTGTTCTAAAGTTTTCAAAGGGTTAATTACTAGTAAGACATATGCTTAGGAGGCAGTAATCCTCATGGGAAATGCAAATGCCATCATAAGAAAGTTACAAACCCCTGTTATTTGGACAATAGAGATTATAGTATATATGTTTCTCAAAATGAATGAGAATTGCCAAATATGTTTTATTGGCAGTCATGTAATATAATTTTGGATTACTCTAGAATTATGCCTTTATACGTACATGAAAAGACCTGTCTTGCAGGGCTTATGAAAATAAGATTCTAGCAAAACACCGTTTCCAACTTTTCAAACAAAATTCGACCCTTAAAGAAAAATGAACAACACTTCTACAGTATGCCATAGTCTGGCCCAAAAATGCATATATGGGAAGTTAAAAACTGTCTTGCTACCAGTGAAAATGACCTCTTAAGTTGCTTTTCGCCTAAATCAAATTATTGGTATGTAATAATGTTTATGTTTTTCATTAGGTGAAAATACTTTTGACCTAGCGTTATTCTGGCTCAAAATACATCATACTGAAGTAGTAGGAGTCAAAAGTTTTATAACTTGCCTAACCAAAAAAAAAAAGTTGTGTTTTATTCACAACTACCAACCATTTGCCCATGAGATAGATAAATATTTTTGTGTCCAAAAATTATTTTACTTGTTATTTCCACAACAAACAAATATCTAGTATTGGATAATTCCAATACCTTTATAACCTGATATCTCAAGTCCTATCCATCCATCCATCCATCCATCCATCCATCCATCCATCCATCCATCCAACCGTCCGTCCGTCCGTCCAGCCATCCATCCATCTAGGCATAGACTATATTACTTCTTCATTACATCAAGATAGTAAGTAGTCACTAAACACAATACTAGGTTCCTCCAGGGACGAAGTAAAATTTGGCACTCTCTTCCCAGCCCACTCTATTTCTTTGATCATAACAATCAGTTTAGCCCACAATTTGTCAGTATTAAACTAAATTATGATACAATCTCTTCACTTTTTTTTCCGTCTCCTCTCTCCTGCACCCTCATTCCGTGCCCTCAAGCGCCATTCCGATTCAGGGACACTGTGGGATAGGGGTTAATGCTCGCGCGACTATCGAAGACGGGAGCATAACCCAGGAGCATAACTTACTGCACACAACATGCAAATGCAATCATAATTTTATCNGGGGGGGGGGGGGGGGGGGGGGGGGGTAGACACATGATAGAACTACATGAGGAATTTGGCGTGGCACTTGGCAGTTAGGATACTCAGGAGAAAATTTGCGAAATTATTCGCTGAAGGAGAGAGAACGTGTAGANTTTCCACAACAAACAAATATCTAGTATTGGATAATTCCAATACCTTTATAACCTGATATCTCAAGTCCTATCCATCCATCCATCCATCCATCCATCCATCCATCCATCCATCCATCCTCCATCCATCCATCCATCCATCCATCCATCCAACCGTCCGTCCGTCCGTCCGTCCAGCCATCCATCCATCTAGGCATAGACTATATTACTTCTTCATTACATCAAGATAGTAAGTGGTCAC
The DNA here is from genome assembly GCA_033807755.1 of Ellobium chinense. Lineage (NCBI taxonomy): Eukaryota > Metazoa > Mollusca > Gastropoda > Ellobiida > Ellobiidae > Ellobium > Ellobium chinense. The sequence continues at coordinate 623,812 of JAWQUT010000349.1, read as the reverse complement.
TAAACACAATACTAGGTTCCTCCAGGGACGAAGTAAAATTTGGCACCCTCTTCCCAGCCCACCCTATTCCTCTGATCATAACAATCAGTTTAGCCTATAATTTGTCAGTATTAAACTAAATTATGATACACTCTCTTCCCTTCGTTTCCGTCTCCTCCCTCCTGCACCCTCATTCTGTGCCCTCAAGCGCCATTCAGATGCAGGGACACTGTAAGATAGGGGCTAATGCTCGCGCGACTATCGAAGACAGGAGCATAACCCAGGAGCATAACTTACTGCACACAAAATGCAAATGCAGTCATAATTTTATCACGGGTAAGGGAGGTGGGGAGGGGGGTGTAGGCACATGATAGAACTACATGAGGAATTTGGCGTGGCACTTGGCAGTAAAGATACTCAGGAGAAAATTTGCGAAATTACTCGCTGAAGGAGAGAGAACGTGTAGACAGTCATCCTGTGCTCCCAGAGTAGTAACTAGCACCTCGCAATACGAAGTGATCAGGGGGTTGGGGACCCCAAGAAGGAAGAAGAAAAAAGGGAAGAAAAGAAAAGAGGAGAAATGAGATGGGGAGAGAGAGAGAGAGAGAGAGAGAGAGAGAGAGAGAGAGAGAGAAAGGAGTGAGAGATGGCATGTCATGACACACAATGCTGTATTTATTTATTCACTTAGTTGAAAGGGGGAAGGGGTGGGTTTATATTAAAAAGGGACAAAAGAAAAAAAAATATTTTGCAAAACTACTTCCTTATCACACTGTATTTTCATTGACAGCAGTTATTTTTTTTTCTCCGTGAGGAGGAAAAACAAAATGTACCCAATTTAGATTGTTCTGAAGACAAGTTTTATTTGCTTTTGAAATCCACGTGTGAAGTTTGCATAATGTCATAGAAAATGGGGTACAGTATTCAAACATTATAGACAGAAAGGTACCAGGGGTCAATCCCAGGCCACTCCTTACTTGGTTACTTTACCATCATGTTATTTTTCCGTATCCCTTTCCAGGTTATGCTGCCGTCTTCGATAGCCGCGCGAGCATTAGCCCCTACCCGACAGCGTCCCTGCGTCTGCCCTTGGTTAAAAATGTGCATTAATGTGGGGCAGATGGGGAAGAGGAAGGAGAGGGCCTTCAAGCGGTATATTTTGCGGAGGGAGGAGAGGAGGGAGGAGAGGGCAGGGCAGACGAGGTAGTTACGGTCCTATGTTTCTTGATCTGTTCAACTGTAATACGCCCAGATAAAGAAATCAGGAAACTTCCTGCTCTGGATTTTATACTATCACTAATCAAGTGATAACTGGTCGACTATGAAACTGAAATTAGTTAGAAAATCAAATTTCCAACAAATTTTGATAAATAATGATAGCCAAAAAGTTGGTCAGTGACGATAACTAGCATTGTCACATCATAGTTATCTCCCCTACTCTTTGACAACAATGGAGATTTCTTGATTTCCTGGGCTTTACTGATCGTGTTTTGTTTATGGTCCGTTGAGTCATTCTTGGATTTTTTGCACAATGAGTCAGTGGGCCAACTCATATTTTGGAGAGACACTCAAGTTTTGCTAAGGAGGAAGTTAATCTAGGAAACGGGAATTACCTGTCAAGGCTGTCAGTGGTTGGGGCATGGACGACAGAGATGGTGAAAATGGGGGAGGTGCCCCACTTCCTGCTAAGAGGCCCACAGTTATTAGACCCGCACCTAGAGCACCGGCAGGTACAAACATTAAGTGGTAGTTGGCTCTGTCAAAGATTCACTGAAGACAGCTGAAGACAGGTTTGTTTTTTTTTTCATCTACAATGTTGATGCAGTATAGCTACCAGCACAGTAAAAAAATAGACTAGATCTGCTAGTTGCTCTACAGACAAAGTCAAGAGTGAAAAGTAATATTTGTATGTTTGAAGCTGTAAAGTTTAAGTTTCACCATTCCTCTTACTGTGCTGAGACTGTGTTTTCATTGAAGGGAAAAGCAAGAAGCATTGCTGTTCTGCTGATATCTTTAGTCTTTAGCAGTTATTATTTTAGCAATTTGCCAGTAATTTGATAATTGCACCATAACCAGATTCCTGACAGTGCCATCTCAGTAACTTTGCGTTCAAGGACCCAAGAAACCATGACAATAATAACGTACTTTGCTCTGGATCTGCTGAGTTTCAGCATTATTTGCATTTATTATATGATGGCTATAAATTTGCACTGATAATCAGCATAATTGCATAATGAGATGAGAAAGCTTTATGATTTTATTTATGGCCTATAAACTTGAATCAGTGCCCCAAGCAAGTTAGCAGGAAGCATTGTAAAATGATAAAAGTTTTAAGGATAGTTTCATTTTATTTGCTGTTCCTAATACTATTAGCATTACCCATTGCCTGCCTTATGCCTGAGAAATTCTTTGGCTTGTGATATCATTATTTTATATATGGAAAGAAATGGAAGAAACTGCAGCACTTCTGCACTTTCTTTATTGATAGACTAGTATTGTCCTGTCTTCAAAAAAAAAAATCAGTTATGCAGGTAAAGTTCTTGAATCTTGTGATTTTTATGCTTAAGCTTTGTTATGTGATTTCTGGCATTGAAAGGGTTAAGAATAGTAACAGATTAAAATATTAACATAAGTGATGTCACAGCCAATAAAACATCATTCTAGGCATGAATTGCTTTATTAAATACTGTATCATACAACACCTGAAGTTAAAACATGGTGTGTAAATGTGGTCAATGACATGAGTATTACGCTATATTGTTTATCAGTGGATCATGATCATAGTTGGTTTTTTATCAGAGTAAACTGTTTGTAAGGTTACTTACTATACTTAGTGTAGAGCCCAGATAATATAATTTCAGCTCAGATACAGATTAGTATGCTCGAAAATTCCAAGTACAAGCCATATAAGATATCAAACTATTTGGCCTTATTTTTTTTTTAATGCGGATCTGTAGATAGTCATCACAGCTACCAGCATAAGGGATAAATTTGATGGAAAAAAGATAAATTGAATGGAGAGAACAATGACTGGTCAGTGAAATAAGATTTGACTGTACTGGTATCATGTGAACCATGTACCGTCTTCTGGTGCACGCGCCCATGAACTAATCACTCCAAGGAGCCTTACTTAGGCAAAGTAATTAAATACTGCTGCTAGCTTTCATGTAAATTACATGTCCACAACTCCACCAATTAAATGGAGAGGATGATTAAACTTGTCATTGAAAGTAAAGAAAGACAGAAGTTATTATACTGTTGGTCTTCACATAGGACCGACCACAATTACAGATGACGTATAGTCAACCTGGCTGGTCCTTTTTGAAAACCGATGATATGCTGGTTGAGACTGTACTCAACAGAGGTCTTCTTAGTGTAATAGCTCAGTTATTGAGCTTTGCTTTGGCCACAGGCTTTGTGCACAGCAGCACTTAGCCTTGCATCTAGCAGTCAGCAAAGGCCTAGTGCTTGTGGCATTGCCCTAATGACATCCCACCTAGTGCATCTGAAATCTCTTTTCTGCTTAATTTTAGTCCACAGTATACAGGTGTGAGTGGGAGTGTGAGGAGGGAGTGAATTAGCATACATACTAATACACAAGAGAAAAGAAAAATAATAATGTTCCCATGACTAAGTCATCAGCCAGGTTCTACTTGTTTGTCAGATTTTACTTCTCTTCTTCATGGGACTCAATGAATTGTTAAAAATAGCTACTAGCTATAGATGAGTGCTAGTGTTGCCAGGAGAAAAGTTCATTATTGTATTCAGAACCAGATTGGTGAGACAAATATTTTGCTCCAAAGGGATATTCTTTTTAACAGTAATTTTCTCCTTTAATAATAATATTCATCTTTCCAAAAGCACAAATTGGTCATACCAATACCAAGTACAGGTGCATATTGTTGCTATATCTTACTCAGTTGGACTGATCTCACTCATTTAAGAGGATTGAGTGCTTTAAAACAGAAGTTACAGTTTGGTATAATATAAGACATCCATTAGAAGTGGAAGACTACTGTCTTATTCCTCAAAAACAGAGAGGTACCGAAACTCATTCGTTCCACACTCAGTGCGAATAATCCGGGACTTCTCTTTTCCGTAGGTTAGGACCATTAGAGTGTTTCTAAAGTGCGCAGTGAACTGCAGTGTGTAAGTTGTGTGAGCAGTGAAGGGTGAAGACGAGAGCGTGACAGAGTGAGTGACTGGGGCGGCGCATGTATCATGTACTATGTGTGAGAGTGTGTGAGTCTGTGTCTGTTAATGTATGTAAAATTGTATGCATCACTGTAACAAAGAAAAATTTCCCCACGGGGATAAATAAAGTATCTTAGCTTATCTTATCTTTGTTATTTTATGTATTCATCACAGGTAGCGAAGAGCCAGGCCAGCGCAGTGTTCCAGCTCGACCGGCTCCTCCTACCCCAGGAAATCGACCTCCTCCACCAACTGGGCAGAGTGATTCCATCCAGGCAAGGCCCAACAAAGGTCAGCCATCAATTTAGTCATAGATCATCTTAAATAATGTATCAATGCATTGAGGGTTGTAATGTTTTCATTTGCATTCATTTTGGCCCAGATATGACTCTAGAAATGTGTGACTACTAAGAGATAACATTACCATGCAGCTTTTTGAAGAGGTCTCATAAACTGAAGTTTGTCAGGCCTGGGTTTGTGGGTTTGACTGCCTGGCTGGATGGTCTGTGTTATCGTGGCCTTGAGAAAGACATTTCATTCCTACCTTTGCACTTTGCACAGGTTTGAATGAGTTCCTGGCCGTGGAGTTGGGGGAGACCAGGGTGCTTCACTGTGGTCACTAGCAATGATTTTGTTAAGGATTTTATTTGTAATATATATATGTATATATATATAGATATATTCTATGTTTATATTATGAATGAGATTATAACATCATATGGCATTGTAAAACATTTCCTTACAGGGTGAATAAAAATTTCACTGAGAAAGCACTCTCTTTATGAATTTACACAGTGTTTGAGGTTTTCTGTTTCTTTCTTAGGCTCTGTACAAAGAAACATTATGGAGAGGAATAGGTATTATAGATTTGATTGTTTTAGCCAACTATAACTAATAAATACTACTGGACTGTGAAGTACTTGAGTTGTTTTGTTTGTTTGTTTAGAACCTCCTCCAAGGCCTGCAAGTGTTCATGGTGCAGTAAATGGATCTAGTAGCACTGCAAAGTCAAAAGGAGGACAACCAGCCAAGAAGTATGTAGAGGCAGAGGTGGTAAAGATATTTATAGCTTAGCTGGGAATTTGGCCCACAACCTGAATAATTATCCTTAACACTATATAACTGCCATGCAATGATTTGTTATTGTTGTTAACTTCTTGATGTTCACCGATGTCTGATGTGCATTTGTCATTTGTAAATGTGCACCCAAATAGCACATATTGGTCTGGGTTGTCCTTGACAAAATTTAACTCTTTAACCCCGAGCGGACGGTGGCACCACAGTGAAAGGTCACATATCCCCGAGCGGACGCTGCCACCGTCCGATGCCAGTTGATAAATTGAAAAATTACGTCTGATCGTGAAATAAAATTCCAGGGTTAAAGAGTTAAAACTTTGACGCAAACATCTGATCAGTTCTTTGGTGGAATTATGTTTACTTCAGAAGACTAGAGATCACCATTGTGGATGCAAGGCCCATGAGTGAGATGGGATTCAGAGATATGAAAGGTTCAGGCAGTCCGTCTCCTTCCGCCATGTCTCCCCCACCACCATCTCAGCCACCATCTTCTTCACATTCCACACCATCACAGAACACACCTGGTAGAGAACAGCCTCCTGGGGGACGCCCACCTAGGCCAAGTAAGAATGTAAACTGTTAGGCATGATCATCTATCATGACTTCTTTCTTCAACTAAGCCACTAAGCCATGGCAAGCTTCTCCAGTGCTGTCAATGAACACGATAATTTTGTGTAAAATGTAGGCAATTCAAGCTTTTGATTTCCTTACCAGTAATATCCAGTGCCAATTTTACAGGCACAAGTCTATTTTATTGACATCTTCTGCATAGCAAAAAATGTAACTGGCTGAGAATTTAAGAAAGAGTTTCCTCTTCTTTTCTTATTAATTTTAGCTTCAGCAGCACCACCAGTGCCACCTCATGTGCCCTTAGTGCCTTCTGTACCAAACACATCACCAGAGCCACTTATCAACCTGCAGGACACCTCTGCAGGTGAAGGTATTGGAGGCCACCAGGGAATAACTGACCAGCCGGGACCTCCTAAACCCAAGAGACCAACCATCATACGACCAGCTGCCTCCAAAGAGAAACAGTCAGGTCAGGAACACAAGTAATGCCTTGGGCTGTGATCAGTATCTGTGCTCATAGTTTATTATGTAGTACACCACATTAACACAAATAGATATGTTATAACAATAGGAGATATCATCATCACACCTTCTAAACAGAATAATGAGGAAGTTGTAAAGTTTAGTTGTTGGAATAGTTGTTATAATTTATAACATGTGTCCAATTTACCTTGCCTACACAGCTCTCTTGCTTTTGTAGCACAGGCAGTATTACCAAGTACCTTTCATTGTATGGTATAGTTCATTCTTTAGCTGGTTAACTTCAAAAGCATTTTTTTTTTAAGTACTTCATTAAGGATTGTTGAGATCTTGACTTACTAATATTGAGATAACCAAACAGGTATGAGTGGCATGCATGATCTTACTGCCGGTATTCTGATCTTTCCATTTAAATGATTCAAAAACTCCAGAAGGCAGGATAGCAACAGATCCTATCCAGTCCCAACCTCAGACCAGTGCTGCTCCACCATCCAGACCCTCCCGGCCTAGTAGGCCATCTCCACAACAAGCTTCTGTCGCTGGTGTTGATGGTGGTGGTGGTGGAGGTGATGATGCTGTTGGCCCACCAAAGCCCTCAAGGCCCACCATCATTCGACCACAGTCCAGGGTCCAGCAAGCAGCAGGTAACCAACAAAACATGTATGATAAACTGGATCCATTTATTTGTTCGGGTGCCACTAGAAAGTTTTTATGAAGGGAGAAAATCAGATCAACAGAATGATCCTTCCCAACTAGGGAAGGCTAGATGGGCTGGGGAGTGAGCAGGTACTTTGCATATCTGTGATAGTGGTGCATATTAAGTTTTGAGGATCGTAGATTTTAGGGGAAATTTGTGGAATGTATTGGTATGAAGAAAGCTTTTATATCCCCTTTGCACCATGGTTGATTATAAAGAATGAAAATATCTTCAGTATCATTTTAGAATTCAAACAACTTGTGGCCCTGAAAAGCAGATGAAACTTCTGCTTATATATAGAGGATTATTATCAAACCAATTCTAGACATCATAATTCCCCCATCTCATGTATGGAGTTCAAGAGTTATTATGTATTTTTATCAGCTTTATCATTAGTCTTGTGATGTTTTGTTTTCACTGTAGAACCTGAGCATACTGGCGAAGAATCTACAGCTGCCCCATCTCTACCACCTCCCTCTTCCAGAGGTCCACCCCAGGTACCTCCACCCCCTAGCAGACCTGCCAATCCTCCTCTGCCTGCTACCCCACCATCAGCTGTGCCTACCCCTGCTGCTCGTGTCTCTCCAACCCCAAGACCTCGAGCTCGAGCTTCAGTGGCCACACCCAGTGAACAGTCCAGCATGCAAGGGCCTTCACCAGAACGCAGGGGGGAAAATGACAGATCACACAGGTCAGATTTATCATCTCCCCTAACCTCTCCACCAACTCAGTCAGGTCAGGAAAGTGTGAAGGGGTTACAGAAAGACGAACATGACAGTCCTAGTGTGATATCTCAGCCACCCCGATCTTCAGCTGCAGGACCACCACCACGCCCAAAGAGGCCATCAGGACCTGTGGCTTCTGTTGCACATGGGAACCTGAAGAAAGACAGCCCTGATTCTGGGAATGAGATTTCTTTTACAGGCAATGAGTTGATCTCTGATAGACATGTCAGTTCACATACTGATGAACACATACAGATGGACACATCTGGGAAGTTGGATGTCTCTCATGTGAAAGCAGACAAAGATCTCAAGGATGTTGAACCTGTCTATTCTAGAATAAATAAATCTGAAAATAAGTCTCACTCAGGAGAAATGGATATCAAATCTGAAGAAACTGACTCAGGCCAGCTGCCCTTTAAAGTCAAACTACGATCAACAGTTTCAGAAGACAGTAAAAGTGATAGAACTTCTCAGCAGGGAAATGAAGGTCAAATTTCACCAAGGGATGCAGAACCTCTTAAGAGTCCACCTGCAGTTTTACCTAAACCAAAGCCAAAGCCCAAACCAAAGCCCAAGCCTAAATCAGGAGTAGTCAGTTCCCCCAAAGTGGAAGAAGGTCAGGAATCACCATCCCCTGCAGACAGTGGTAGAGATAAGATGCTGTCATCCTCTTCACCTGACAGTGAAGCTGTGTCTTCCCCAGACAGTTCTAGTTCAAATTCTGAGGTGGTCATGAGGCCAAAAACACAGCCTTCAGTTGTAACTGATCATGCCAGAAATGATCTTGAGGAGAAGGACCTAAAAGAAGAAGAAACAACTGAAGTTAAGCCTAAGCATATATCTGGAGCTCTTTTGGCAAGATTTGAGCAAAGTGACGATTCTCATGGGGAGAGGAAGACTGCGCCTGTTCCCGCCAAGCGGCCTGTCACAGTCATAGGAAATGTTAGACCAACCCCTAACCCTGCACCCCTTTCTGCTGATGTCAGAGTTGTTGAGTCCCATTCATCATCTCAGACTCCAAAACAGCCAGTAGCTGAGGAAGCTCCTGATCTGCTGGGTGCTGACAAACCACAACCACCTGTTCCAACAAAGAGACCTATCACTATGATTGGTGGCCCCCGGAGAACCTCTGTTAAGGCTGGTGGCACAGCAGCAGGAGCAACAGCAGCAGCAGCAGCACAAAGTGATGGTACAAAAAAGGAGGGTAGTTCTGACAGAGATACAGCAGTGAAAGCCCAAACTCAGGACGCGGAGAGTAATAAGGCACACGAGCATCATGGGTGAGTGACATGACTGACGAGAAGTTCCCTGTGTGATAAAGTGACAGTGGTTGACAGTAGGTTACATATGTAAGAGAGAGACAGCAGATTATGTGTACTGAATGCCATCAGAAATTATCCAATACCTCCATGATGACCATTCATGAACAAAGGGAACACTGTTAGTATTCCATCCCTTCCCATAAGTAGTTGCATTATATCATCTTCATCCTTATTATCATCATCATCATCATCCTCACCATCATTGTCATTTAAAACTGAGAAAAATTAAAAGCTCAACCTTAATTCAGGGAATTTATTAAAAATCTAGCAAAGAATTAAGATCAAAAATGATCATTGTCATAGTGAGTCTGTCTGGTTTTTTGGATACTTCCTAATGGTGTTCAGTATATTTATGATAGACTGAAATTATCCTCATGACAAACTAAAACATTACCTGTGTGATGTAATGATATCAATCATTAGTATGAATGACTTACAATAGAGAACCTATGTGACCTTGTGACAGACTGACAAAAAATTAGCCTTTACAGATGGACAGCAGATTGTTTTTGTGACATACAGACAGTGAGTTGACATTGTGACAGACAGAAGATAGTGCTTTTACAGAATGGAAGGAGTATAGCTATCAGACTTATCTCTGTGACAAACTGACAGCAGGTTCCTTTATGATAGACTCTCAGACAGTGTCCTTTTGATAGTGTATGTATATGAGAGACTTAACAACAATAGGCATATCTGTCCATTTGAAGACCTGTCAATATACATCAATTGGCGGAACACAAGATGCATTCACGGTTGAATTTTTAAAAAATAATGTTGGATTGCATTTAAAGATGAGTTTTTCTGTATACTTTCTGTTTAACTCTTGTCAGTCCTTTAATATTAAACAGTTGCTGTATAATTAATGTACATTTTTATGCAAATGTACATGTTCCTTTGTTTTCAGAATACCACCTACCAAACCAGCTTTACCCACATCCCCCCCATCTTCATCACCCAAGGATCACACAACCCATTCCATTCAGGAGCCACTTGCTTCTAATCAGCCTACTCAAAGCTCACCAGAGTCCATCTTAGCTAAGAAAGAGGAGTCAAAGCAGCAAGAACAAACAGGTAAGCATGTTTGTTCTCATTTTATTTGTGGATGTGTTTAGCTTTTTCTCTGACGATATTTGTTTGAGATCTGTGCATACAATATTCCTGTGTGTAATAGACATGGGTGGCTTGAAAGACGTGTGTGCATATGATTTTCTGTATGTATAAGAGACCTTTAAATATGAAACACTTGTAAATACAGTAACTTATGCATATGAGAGACTTGTGCTTGTGACAGATCTATGTGTATAGTATGCTTTTGGATATGAACAGTGGAGAAGAGATACCGCGTGCTTAAGACAGTTGCTGTCAGTTTGATGTTGAAATGGAAATCTGTATTTTGATTTACGCGCTCTGAGCCATTCACTGATGGGAATAAAAATTATTGATTTTTTAATACATAATAATTATTATTCCTCAGAAGAATTCCAGGAGTGATAATGGCAGTCTGAAGAGCAGACTGGATAAGAATGCTACACTGTCCACCAGAATAGACTTTGGGGTTTGTGTCACACTCAATATATGTTATCAGGAGAATACATAGTTGTTTGAGGCGTTAGCACAACATCTCTGTCTTTTTACATGCATCAACTCTCAGGGCATATCTTATTAATCTAAACTGTAACCTTCCATTTCAGATCACACAAGCCCTTCACAAAAACCTTCAAGACTTGGGGGTCCTCCACCAGCTCGACCCGGAGGTCCCCCACCCCGTCCTGGAGCTGCACCCCCACCTCGGCCCCCATCATCCACACCAACAAGAGAAAAATCAAATTCAATTGGGACAGGGGATTCTCCAGCCCAGAGCAGCAGGTTTGGCTCAGATGACAATTGGCTCTTTAAAGTTCATGAAGTAGACAGATATGATCTTGAGAGATGCCTCCACCAAATGTTTCAGATTTAAATCCGATAAGACAAAAATTGTAATAGCATGCTCATCATTTTAAAGTTTTAGAGGCATATTTTCTTGTTTGAATAGTTAAGGATGTAAGACTTTGCTCTTGGTTTTTTTCACATCCTGGCTAGCAATTCAGTAACTGTCAGAACCTTTGTGAAAGATTACTGTACTGAGGGTCTTGAGGGTAGGAGTATTGAAGCCATTACTTTCATAACTTTCAGTGTAAACACTAGTATCTTATATCATTGAGTTCAGTCTGATTTAGTCTAAGAGTGAGTTTGCTGACATAGCTGAAAAATGAACTCATTAAAATTTGCACTAGGGCTTCCCTCATAGTCCTATCATGTGTCCTGTCTACCCATTCTGCCAACAGTGTGCATCAACCTATACTTGCACAGCTTCCTGTCCTCACATTCACTGAATTGCCTATCCCCCTCATGATATATTTGTTCATGACTTTGAACCAGTTCCCCAAGTCCACCAGAGAAAGAGAAACCTGTTCGTCCCCAACCAGCAAGACCTGCAGCACCAAAGCATCAGGCCAAAGCATCAGGTAAGTCCGCACTTATATACAAGTTCATGGAATAAAGTGACAACTGAATGAGTTGCTAGGATCATCACTTAAGTTCCATTCTTGCTTGCAAGTACATGGAACTCACATAAATCATCCACCCTTGTATCCAGCTCTGAGAGTGTAACATCACAAAGATGTGTTGTGCATAAGTGTTGAATACTTTCATCCTCTTTGTTATACTTACTTAATATTTCACTTACATCTGCCCTCCATGAGACAGATGACTCACCATGTAATCAGAAAGTACCTTCTAACTGCTAGTTATAAAGATCTTGTGAGCAGTCTTAGCAGTTGGCAGTAGTTTCAAGAGTTGAGGCATTCTTCACAAAAGTTATCATGGCATGTAGTGCAGATGCCAGTGAAGATCATGAATGGTTTACAGGTGCTTGTCTGTAAGGGGAAAATGATGCAGTAATCATGCTTTTGCTCCTGCACCAAGACCCTGCCACAGCCAGCTCCATCTTACATAATTCAAGGAGCTTTATCAAAAGCTGAGTCTGTGCAGTGTAATAGAATTTTAGTTTATAATGCTGGTGGTGTAATATTACTAAGTCTAGAATAAAGCTAGCCATTCTGCAAACCTGTTATTCAGATGTATTTGAACCTGAAACAGAGAAACAATAATAAAACATCATACCTGAGACCTAGGCGCTGCTATGAAGCTGTAGATAAAAGACATTGTGGTGTTCTGTCAACTGCTTCATATGAAGAGCCTTGTCATATGTTATTGTTACCGCAGAACTGACTCAAGCCTTAGTAGAGCCTTGTATGTTATTTGAATTTCTTCATGCTTCTTCAAGTTTACTTCAGCCTGAGGCTAAACATCAGTGAATGTTCTTGTCTTCTCCAGGACCCCCAGCCATACCAAATCGACCTGGACCAGGCCACCCACTCTACCACTACTTGTCTCAACAGCCCCATGGCATTGCACTCCATGACTATACTGGTAGCCAGCCAGATGAGATCTGCTTCAAAGTAGGTGACACAGTGTATGTCTCAGCTTTGGGAAAAAGAAATTTCTAGTAGGAGGACTAGCATGTCACTGAGACAGAAATCTCAAGGAAGAGTGCTTGTGTGGATCACAGAGCAATATGTCAGCGTACACAAGGATAATGTTCATTACATCAGCATAGACTGAATACTTTCATTAACCCTTGAAAACCAGACCACCTGAGTTTCCTGTCACTAGATCCTTGAGTTCCAGAGGGACTCTTAGTTCAACTGTCTTGAACATTTTCTATTCCTGAGTTGAGAGACTGATAGCATATGCTAATTTCTTATCAAGTATCTTTGTGTTGTGCTACTAATGACAAGATTAGACACTTTTTGGAAATCTAGAAAGGTCAGAGAATGTTATGAAAAGTGTGGGGGATCTCTGTGTTTGCGATTCTTATCCCATGTATTCTAGTTTCAGAATTCTTATTGCTCTTACATAAGCAAAAACCAAATCAAAGATCCCTGTATTATTAATGCTGTAAATTCTTTATTTCATGACATCTAGGAGGGCGATACAGTTCTCCTGCTAAAGAGAGTAGATGAACTCTGGATGGTTGGCCGAGTGGGAAGCCAGGAGGGAATCTTCCCAGAGTCTTTCATTGAAACGAAAGTTCCACTTGGAGCTGGTGTGCAGGTAAGTCATGGTGATATGGCTAGAAACTGTAAAATATTTGTACGTACTACCCTACTTTATTTTCTTTCACATGTAGATGGTTTCTTAATCATATATGATTATGTATGTGTGGCTGTCGGGACCTTCATACAAGAGGACAAAGTTTCAGAGTCAGGGACTTCACTTTCATGTGGTTGGACATATTTGAGTCTCACATGATAGATTGTATTTACAATTCTTCCAGAATCCCTGACTGTTTATATGTCTATAGACCTCTATAAAAGCAGCAAAAAGTGGACATGCTGCTGAGTGTTAGCTCAAACTGTTCTGGGTGATGCAGCCAGCCAACTGTGGCTGACAGTTGTCAGAATGAAAGAAATGAAAGAAGGAGCTTCATAATATATCAGCTCATTACAGGATCTTTTGACATGTGTGTTCCTCTCCCCAGAAGTCTCAGCCCACTCCCACCTGGCAAGCAGCTCATGATTCCTGGCCTGTCTCCGCTGATGAGGATAAGTCAAACAATGCAAGTGACAGAATAACAGGGCCACGATGCCGAGCAAGATTTGATTTTGAAGGTAGGAGAAAATAGTATGAGGATATTAGGTTCTGAGGTGATGTATGTGTCAAATTGTGTAAATACAGTAGGCTGATCAGGATACCTGCCAAATACTTCAGCAGTTGGTGATGTGGACCTATTTTATCACAGTCTTACAGTGACAAATTCCTGAACTTTATTTTTATTATCAGATAATAAACTTTGTGCAGTGATATTTTCAAGGCTGTTATTGTGCGTCATACTGAGACCTAACGAGATGTTTGGTTGCTAGTTTATTTACCCTTCTTGCTTGAGTTATGGAAGAACTGAAGTGATCTGCTCTGAGCAAAAATTATTGGATCTGACAGCTTGACAGCTTTAAAGGCGCCACAGCTTTCGAGAGTGGCGAGCTTAAGAGGCTGGTCCTTCTCACTTTTAATGACATAATAAGAGACTTTATAGAACGAGTGTATTGGCTGACATTATATGTGTCTATGCATAGAGTGCGGATGTATTGTCTCAAGATCCTGATGTACCTCATCTAGATTCTTGTTCTAATCAAGGTTTGAAACCAATCTAAGTTTTGCCTAGAATGCTTTCTGGGTTTTGTTTGAAAGTTGCAGTATCCCTTTACAGCAATGCCTGGAATTAACAATATGTTACTTTTGATAGGGTGAACAACCAAATTCATCTGTAAAGTGTGCAAGATCTTAGATGAATGAATTGAATTAAATTAATGACTTTGTTTTTTATTGTTATCCAACAACTAGGTGAAGGGGAAGGAGAGCTTATGCTAGAGGATGGAGAGGAAATTCGCATAATTGAACGAGTCGGCACAGAGTGGCTGAGGGGAGAACGGCGTGGCCGGCAGGGAATATTCCCATCGTCATTTGTAGAAATTATAGAGGATCTTCCAGCAGATAGCAGCCCTGGTGTGGACATAACATCCAAACGTGTCTCTGCACTTTTTGATTTTGAGGGTCAGGGTGGAGAACTTAGTTTTGAGGTAGGATAATAACTTCCACTTCTGTCAGACAGCAGCAGGTGGGAATAAATACCACAAACACTTGGAATGTTCAGCACAGTAACAGTATCATATCGGATTAGTAAGAAGGACAGCCTAATAAAACACTAAAAAGTCACATCATAAAATGACAAATCAGCTTCTTAATTCTTCGTTTCTCTATACACGTATCTTCATGTTGTATCTTAATTCTTATCAGAATACCTCTCTCACTCTCTCTCTCTTTCTGTCTCTCTCTCCTACACATACACACACTGCCGTCATACTCTCATCTACCTGATGTGGCAGTCATATACACTTTGGTCTGACTGTTGTCGCTCATCCTTGAATCTTTTCTGATTAGCTGATGTGGCTGTCAACCACACCTCTGTCTGGTTCTGTCATTTATCAAACACTGGATGTCATTCCCATCTCTGACTTTGTCAGCTGTCATTCTGGTATTTGTCTGACATGGCTGTCATCCACATATCAATATCATCAGTCAGCCTTTAATCCCACATTTGTCTGCCAGTTCCTCAATTCATCTGACATGTCTTTCCCCAGGCTGGTGACCAAATCTCCATCATAAGCCAGGTGAATGAGGAGTGGTTACATGGAGAGTGTAATGGACGAGTGGGCCAATTCCCAGCCAGTTTTGTCTCACACATCCCACCAAACCTGCCAAAACACCAGCCAGAGAAGGTTGCTAAGGGTGGTGAAGGCAGTGTCCAGGGAAAGAAAAGCTCCCAGAGTATCCCAGGCGATGTCCAGTCTAAGAAGACCTCAGAGGAAGGGTCCAGGATGACCAGTGAGAGTAAGAAGGCCATAGAGAAACTCCTGGAGCAGGGAGAGGAGAAAGATCAGTTCCATACATCTAAAGAGGTAAAAGCTCTTCTCTTTTCAGACACAGTTGAGGCAAACATGATTAAAGTGATCAGACGTTAGTTTTTAATTGTAATGTTTAGTCCATGGATGAGCTTTCCTGTTAATTCACTTCTTTTACCGTTTTTCTGCAAGCCTGTCTGGGACGTTATACCTCAAACTTTTCAGACTAAGGATAATAACTCTTATGAAAAATTTGTATCTTGAAACAAAGATCAACAGAAATTCCCAACAGCCGGCCTCTGCAGTAAAAGCAGGGTTTATTAGTAATGGGTTTTGGCCTATTACTTTACAAGCTCCAAAAGTTGGGGGCCTTACAGAACATAGGTCAGAGGCATATTTGAAAGCATTGGTGTGAATGGTCTTTGCATGGTGTAATAAAAATGTGAGAAAAAGTAGAGAGGGAACTAACAAATATTTTAAACCAAGACTGGACATTTTCAGGCCATGAAATAATTTCTGGAGAAATTTCAGCCTTTTTTTTTAATGGTTGGATGGCTTAATGTGTTTCAGATGAAACCTTGTATGATTTACGGTTGTTAGAAGTGGAAGTTTGTCTGTCATGGCATGTTTAGCGTAATCTTAAGTGATCTGAGTTGTATTCTGCATTGGCATTTCCACTTGTATCTATGTAGAGAGCTTCATTATCATTATTATAAAGAAAGCTTAATTATGATGTGACCTTCAATTTTGATAGATATTGAGAAGCGTAAATATGATTTTTTTGTCTTGCTTTCAAAATTCCAGTTACCGGTGTCAAATGGTTGTCCGAGTATGACTTGGGTCATTATTTGACTATGCGGTTTTTGTATATGAATTGTTGGTATCATCTGATTAGTTCATTTAATCTTTGAACTTATGTTTTATGGCTACAAAATATTCTAGATCTTGTGACTTCTTGTTGTCACCAGACTGTGCTTGGCTACTGCCGAGGAATGTTTGACTATCTGGACCCACCGCTTGGCGATCTGGAGTTCAGGGAAGGAGACAGAATAGAGATTCTGGAGTTTATTGGGGAAGACTGGGGCAGGGGGCGGCTGGGCAACAAAGAAGGAATGTTTCCGCTGCGGTTTGTGGCTGAAGAGGTCAATAGCCCTCCACCATCACCAGGTGAGTTTCTGATACTGGCTGTGGCTCAGAAATTAGATGAGCTGATAGCAGGGAAAGAGTAATTGCTAACATCAAACTCTTGTTCACAAGCTTTATGCTTGGAGATATGGAAAGAAACATGGGGCACATGTGTATTGTTGAATTTGCAGGGCCAGCTGTGGAGCTGCATTCTGAAAAATGTCATTGTTAACTTCTGGATATTTCTGGCATACCAGGCTTCCAGAATTAGTGAGACTGATACACGCAAAATCTGTTGTTCTACCTTGAGAATCAGGGCCTTTTCAAAATTGTTTGTCAAGCTTGGGTGTTTCTGAAGCTTTTGACATTTGAGATGCATGGGATGGAAACCTGCAGTTCTACTGTCTACTGACAAAGGGCGATATTAGTTTTCCTGCCACAGTCATTTTTCTACTTGTATATATTCATGATCTATATGTCAGTGCTCATCTCCCGGTAAAATATTTGTGTGAAACTGGGGTTGTCCTTGATATATTTCCAAAAATTATGCAGAAAGTTTGTTGAAGCAAGGAACTATATTCCCATGGAGCCATTTCATTTTCTCAAAGATAAGTTATGTTAAGAGAACCCTATTTATCAGAAAAAGAGCTGAAACACTAGATTTGTTGGAGACAGTGCTTCAGGCCCTAAATTAGGGAATAAGAGGAAGGCTCCAGTCTTGATGAAGTTAACATTGTTTAGCTGGTATTCTTGCCTGATTCTCAGATATACCTGCCAATTTATTTTTCAGAACCTGAGGTGGTAGAAAAAGTTTACGGGCGTGTTCTTCATGATTTTCCTGGAGAGACAGCTGATGATCTAGAAATAAAGGTGTGTCATCAGGAATGGTCTTGCAGCCAATTAAAATGAGGCCTGTATAGCTAGATAAGAAAATGAGATAATCAGGCTCAGGGAGTGAATAGGACCAAATATCAAATTTTGTTGTTGTTATTGAAATATACATTAGAATAATTTCTATACACAAAAACATGACTTTTATGGGCAAATGGTCAGTAAATGTGGATAAATTTGAGTTTGTCTGGGGCAACATAAATGAGTTTAAAAGTATAAAACGATTCTTCATTGTGATTTTCTCAGAATGTTTATTTCCATGGCACAGGGTGACCCCTACCACTTTAAACAAGTATATCTTGAACCAGAATAATGTTAGGTCAAGAATTATTTCACCTGTTGAAAGTAGACATATTAAGTTGTCATGTCATACCAAAGCGACTTAGGTCTCATTTTGATTGGCTGCAAGATAAAAGGTATTTCACTGGTCACTAAAAAGTCACTGCAGACTCCTGCCTACATCCAACAAGAAAAACTTGCAGAGATCAGTCAATCCTTAACTCTTGTTCATTGGGCATTTGTTTAATCACTCTTTCTTTCTCTTTTTCTGTGAGTCTGGGTCACCCCAAGTCCCAGAATGTACCAGAAGCCCAGCATGATTGACATGTGTGCATGTGTACATTATTACCCAGGAGCTGATTGTTACTACTGAGTCGTATTAAGCACAGTTTCATTTTCCGCTTGCATTAGTATTGTTTCACAATAGCATTATTGATCCGAAACAGGCTCCATAGATCTTTTTTTGTAATAAACTATGTATTCCCCAGTGGAATTAACCTTTTCAAAATGGAGCTATAGCATTTTCCTAATAGAAGTGACCTACATTTCTGAAAAGAGTTGACTATTTCATGTGTTTTGCTTTGGCCATTTGGAGTTAAAACTTTCTCTAAAGAAGTTGACCTTGTCATAGTAAAGTTAACTTTTCACTTGACTAATAGTTTTTCTGACAGTATTTACCTTTTCATGAAAGAGTTAAAGTTTTTCATAACCTCAGCTTAGTGGAGTCTACTGTTTTCTAGTGAAGACAGGCTGACTTCTTACCAGAACCCATTCCTTATTGGTCATTCTCTGTTTCTCACTCTGATAATTACTCAGGTAATGGGTGTTCTTATGAATATTACAGTGTATGTTTTGCATCATACTGTAATAAAGCTGAGAGGACAAATTCATGTAACCCCCTATACATTTCATAACACAGCCATTCACACCTATTAAAATTTGACATGCCACCATTTTCAACAGTGAAAATTGTATGGTAGGCTTAGTTTTTCCGTTTAGAGAGGCTTTATATGTTTAAAAACTAATTCTTCCTTGTGAAGCTTTGTACAACCAGTAGTTGTTGTTTAGAATTTGTTTATAGCAAAGTTGCAGTACTTCACCTGGTTATTGCAGTTAACGGGCAAATATCCTGCCACACTTTGTTGTCTGTCATTAGTAGGCCAGTGCCCCATTCTGAAATTCGTTGTTCAGGCGTAGCAAGCCTGTTCACTGAATGGATGTTATTACGAGTTATAAACATTGTTTACATCTCTTCAGGAAGGAGACGTGATTGAGGTTGAAGACTTCGCTGACATCAACCACAACTGGAGATGGGGACAGCTGAATGGAAAGAGGGGCATGTTCCCAGCAGCCTTTGTGGAGATTATGTCGTAGAACATAGTAAAATAGTAGGCACCACTGGATTCCTACTGTATAGTTGTCTCAGATCAGGTTATGCTCTGGGCATAACACAGAAAAATTATCTGTTAGAGACCATGTAATGTTGAGTTCTGTTTGCTGAGATCATTATGTTTAGTCCTGTTTGTTGGAATCATGTGATTTTATTATATTTTTTGTAGAGATCATATTTAAGTTATTGTATATCATATGTCGTGCAGCCAACTTAAAATGGGGCTTAAGTCACATTCTGGCTAAATTATGTTAGTGGAATGATATGGAAACTTCCCTTGTATACCTTCATTATGTGAAGAAAATCTGCCTGAGATATAGTTATTTTAGGTGGCTAAGGGTCATCCCAAGCAAAGGTAAAAAGTTCCGAGAAAATCTGTATCGAAGAACAGTTTTATACTCTATCATTCATCTGATATGCTTCACAAAAAAAAATCAATTTGTCCATAATTACTGACCATTTGCCCATAAAATTAGTGTTTTTGTATTTAGAAATTTTACTTTTGACTTCCGCAACAAACAAAAATTCGATATTGGATGACCCTGTTCATCTTTAGAGTCTCATTTTGACTGGCTACAAGACATTTTATTGCAGCTTATGAAGTTTATGGGGAAGATTGTAGCTGCTTTGCTGTGCTTTTGATGTCTGTGAAAAGAAAGTTATGGGTGTAAGGAATGTTACATTAATATGTTTATGGTAGGCAAACTGTTTTGTTAGCAGGCTTTTTTTAAATTGGTGTATAGAAATGTTATGAGGTTGCAAAGAATATTTGCTTTGTAGCTTTGCTCTGTCTAGACTCTAACCTCTCTGACTTGCTTTGACGGAGGATTTTGTTCATAGACAAGACCATCATATTACATGATTTAGTGTGTGATGTTATATGTCCCTGCAAAAACTACACAGTATTGATCCTGAGGCTATTCCTGCATTAGCCTATGGAGAATTCAGAAAGCTGCCTAGAAAATTTGGTATTAAGACTTTTTGCTCAAAATGGCATAGCCAGAAAGTTGAAGTGTTTGTAAACATCTTATGGTATAACTAAGACTTTCATCTTTTCTCTGGTCTTATTTGTTGCGCATATTCCATCCACATTTTAGCATAATGCTAAAGTATGTGTTACTGCTGTGAGATACTGAAACTCCTGTTCAGGGTATGCAATTTTAACAGTTTTCACTGGTAAATAAATTTCTGTATATAGACATAATATATGTCATTGCATTCTGAATTATACTACTGATAAGGGTCAGAGGTGGACATTGCGCCATTATGAAAATGTTATCTTTGCTGCACATGCATGCTTACGCAAAAACTTCATTTTTTCATGATACACTTGCACCAGTCACTTTAATGACATATTCCTTTCATGCTCACATAAGTTGCTTCATCACAGTTCTCGAAATGAGAACAATGCTCAGGTAGCTTAACTGTATTCAGTGTATTTTTTGTTTACTTTTTTTGAGTGTTTAGTCAAACAGTTGGTCTTTTTGGTTATTACTTCACTATACTATCATCCTCCACGGCCCCTGTGGTTACTACTTTACTATACTGTCATCCTCCACACAATGCTAGACATGCACAGGCACAATTCTATCATTTACAAATTTTTGTGAAAGTTTTAGAAAAAGAGTCCATCTCCAAGGTTGTTTGGGAAGGTGTAGTGTAGCTTTTAAAGCTGTGAATATGATCAAAACCTGGTCTGATGACCACTTGTATATGGTGACCACCTGCAATGATGACCGCATCTCAGATTTCTGATAGATCTGTCCTGCATATGGCATCCCATCAGTTTAACTTGACCACCCTTTGTCATGTCCCAAGAAGTATAAAATGAAAGGAAGAATACTGTATAAGGTGATCATCATTTGGCTAATCTGGATCCTTGTTAGAGCTTTCCAGTGGTTTTGATACCAGCCATATTGTGAAAGTTCTTTTTTTCATAGTCAAGACTACAATTTAGTTTTTTTCAGATGGTTATTGTTGTGACAGGCCAGAGCCTGAAGTGAAGCTGTAGTAATAACTTGAAAACTAAAGGAGGAAAGTTTTCTTTATGTCTTGACGCTGAAGTCTAGCCAGCTGTGCTGTCTGAAATGTTGGAAATGCTTGGAAAAGAGCAGATATTCTCCAACAGCCATGTGAGAAGATAATGGAGGGAAACCAATAACTATATGTTGGTATTATCTGGTGCCTTGTTTCTTGATATTCTGTGGGAACTTTTGCATAGTCATAAGTCCATCAGTTGTAAGTGGTAAATTATTGTCCCATTTCTAAAAATATTGTTAGGTGGTGAATAAGATGCAGTAGACAATGGTTAAGAAAAACCCAGTCAAACTGAGAGTACTGCTGAAATGAAAGAAAACAAAATGCCTGTTTTTCTCTTGTGTAAGGCTTCTCTTTCTAAACTGAAGCTCTCTTTAAATGAAATGTTAAGTCTTTGGTTCTGCAGATTTCATTTTAACTATTGTCTACTGTATTTCTGTATGATGATGTCATGTGAAAGAAAATGTGATATTGTGCCAGTCTTTACCATCCATAATTTGTTGCTTAATATATTCCCAATTGTTTTAAGGGCAGCCTTTATAAGTGCTTCTAATGGGTTATTAGATTGGCTAATAATATTGTACGTGACATGCACTGTCTTTTATGACTTATCTCGTGTGGACTGATACACTTGAACAAGTTTATTATGGAAATTTAGTAACTACAGCTGTAGTGAGATAAAACATTTTGCGAGTCCCAGCAATCGCTCACAGAGTTTGTTATGCCTAATACGAAATAAATGCAACTAGCAATAGTCCAAAATCCACACCTCTCATGAAACATTTCTGAATTCTCCATCACCCATTTTTTTTTGTTTTTTTTAATTGAACGATAGTCTCTCTCACTTGCAATAAATCAGCCTCCATACGGGAACCCCAGCCCCAACTTACTCAAGACCAGACAAAGACCCAAGGCTTGTTCTTCCTTATTATAAAGTGCAATTTGAGCCTTCCCTACGCATAGTCCTGGTCATGGTGGTATGAAATAGGCCTGTGCCAAACCTGGTTTGAGAAGTAATCATTGCTAGTAATAGAACTCATAGTAATCATATTCATGGGTACAGGATACTTGTCTATTTGATAACTTGACTACCTGAATGGTTCCTTGTCCTTAGTTATAGACCCTTATGCGGAATTATCTTGTAAAGTAGTCACTCATCAAGTCTAGTGCCGTGAGTTAGCTAGCAATAGTTTCTTTTTGCTGAGAGAGACTAGTAAAGGACACAGAGACTTGCATAATGTGCCTGCAACTCTGTTTCTTTAACAAACAATGCATTAAATATTTTTGAAAACACATCCTTTGTTTCAAGCCCGATAAGACATAATTACTTTACCAGCATCTCCTCTGGTGCGCATGTGATTACATGTAAATTATTACTACTTCCTGCTGCCTATCACAAAATACTCATGATGCCAGAAAATGAGTAGTACTGCATGAGTACCTGGGTAAATTACTATTTTTAGGCCAGGCTTGATAAAAAGTATACAGAGGCGGGTGGTTTTAAAGTACAGTATATTGAGGCGGGTAAAAACATTCTCCCATACAAAATTATTTGCAGGTCTCGTGAATTTTGTAATAGGCATGTTCCAGTGTATGATGTAACGTTCCAAGAGAGCTGGTCAAGTGATTGTGCCATTGGATGAAAACTGCAAGACACTTTCCTCGGATTTTTCAACCAGTGAAAGAGGTGGCAAGAGTGGGGAGGAAACCATGGTGTAGCTAATTGGATATCGGGGTTAAATTGATTACCAGGAAGCCTTTGCAAAGATTTTTATGATGTTGCACAGACGCACATTTCTCATAACTGATATTATACATGTCACAATCATGCTGATTCATTATCTCAAGGAATACATAATTTCCCTTTTTTTTTTTTTTTGGTCTAACATTATTTTGGTGCCAGGATGCAAGTTTGTTTCTTGCACTTATCATAGATCTCCTTAGTTTGTTACATATGCACAACTGACATAATCAATATTCTATCGTACTCTCATCAGCATAATGCCTGATTATTTTGTTATTGCCAGATATAATCTTTCTGCATTCACTAGACCATGCTCTGTTGCCATTGATGCTGATCACTGTAAAATTTAGACTACAAGTCTTTCTATAACCATCACTGCTTCTTCACAGTGCCTTGCAATAAATCCAACTTTATATCAACCATTTGCTTTTCTATTCTAGTGCAGTTTGTGGAACATTTTTTCTTTTCTTTTAGTTGACTGACTACATCTGGTCATCAAGAGACTGCAGTTAAGAGCAGTGCTTGACTGAAATGGTCTGCAGGCAAAAACAATATTATACAGAAATCAGTTGTATTTACTTACCTGTCGCATATTATTTACTATTCCACATAACTTGATGTGCCACATTGCGCCCCCCCCTAAAAAATTGTCATGGTCAGTAACTCCACCTCACTGCCAACCCAATAAGTCAAAATGTTATTCTACACAGAGTAGGCTGCAGCCAGTCGCATCACACTCTGTCACGTAAGGATATCACATTGTACCTATCCTGTCGCATTCAGTATATCAAGCAACAAAAATTTTGTCACAGTTGGTCTCATGGCGTCACATTACACAGATAATGTTCCAGTCAATATTTCTCGCCACAAACAATTTGTCACAGCTGATTACTGGACATCACATTTTACAGCTAACGACAGCCTGTCAAGCAAGCACTTATTCTCTAGAATCTGTCATAGATATCTCGTTGCCTGTCTCACTAAGGGGTGTATACATTTTTGATGTTATGAGCAGGACTCTTTTCAAAAGCCCAAAGTAAGATCTATGTTCTCATGAATCGGCATATCAATAGGGCTAATGGTTACAAAGATATTTAACATTACTTGTTGGGTATATGTTATCAACCCTAAATCTCCGTGAAACTTTAAAACCCTCTCCTGAAAAACTAGCAAATGTCGAATATGCCCCTTTGTGAGATGGGCAACGATCTGTCTGATGTATCCATCTAACCCAGACCAGAAACTAACACTGGACAATAGGACAAATAAAATAACACAACTGCCACACAAATAACTGTAGTTGATATTTTATTTGTTTTTTGTTTGTACAAAATATAAATATGTCCCAGTCACATAATTCATGAGTACAGTTTCCAATCTTTGGGCTGTGCAACTGCTCAGAGAAATCAGCTTTGGGGAGAGGATAACTACAGTCACCCCATAGCTAGCTTTGGTTTCAACTAATTTTAACATGGAATTCCCTGGCCCTAAGCATACTTCAACAATCATTAAGTCACCTCTTGAGATAAGGCAGTTGATACTCCAATAAAAACATAAATTTACTTCAGAAATGTGCACTTAAACGTTTCAAAAAGCCATAAAATGAGGACCCAACATCCTGGTAACCCAAAGAAGGCCAGAGTTACTGTCTTTATGCACTGTCTCCATACCAGGGCTTAGGTCGACGGTGGTGATTGGGGGGAAGGAGTCAAATATAAGTAGTCTACAGCTGAAGACAATGACAAGTTTACTGCCTGGATGGAGCTAAGCTGTATAAAAAAAANGAGAGTTTCGTAAAAAAAAAAAAAAAAAGGAATTTCAGCAGAGGGCTCTTAAATTAGAAACTCAGTGATGGAGCAATGAGCAAACAGGATAGTAATGGTCCTAACCGTTATTCTCAATCACATTTCTGTCTCGAAGTATAAAGTTATATATCACTAATTAATGGGGTCTGTGCAGAACTTCCCAATGGTCATGCGACAGGAATAAAAAAAAAATCACCATAACTTAGGTATGATAATGCACTTTGGCGGGCAATCTTCCATATCAAATCCAAAGATAGCAGCAGAATTGCATACCAAGGCATGTTCAATGCAAACTGATTTATTACAAAAAAAAGGATTTTTAGATCATTTTGCATTGAACATGCCTTGATATGCAACTACAGTGCAACTCTCTTTGGATCTGACATGGAAGTTTGCATGCCAAATTGCAAAATAGTGCCTACGTTATGATGATGTATTACTCTTGTGACATGACCACAATGGCTGACACCTGGAAGTGCTGTAAAGACTCATTTCTCAATCACTTGTATAGCTCAACAGGGACGAAGTGTAACATCAGATCATTTGATATTTGCATAGATCTGACACCACACTACAGTAAACTGAACCGAATCTATACTAGTATAATGATGGAGTACAGAAAACTCAGCTTACTCATCTGAAAAGAAGTAAGAGAAAAATAAAGTTCTATAATTATTTTTCCCATTGTTGCTTGAAAAGCCAGATAAACAGTTTTGTACCACTTTGTGTGTTCTCTGCTGGGTGAAGTTCCTTGAAAATGCTTGGGAACATGCCTCTAGCCATTTTATTTGTTGAGAAACTAGGTCTGTGTGTAGTAAACCTTTGTTTTGAACTACTGAAGAGGCAAGAGTCCACAAAAATCATGTTTTCTTCTTGTTAGGGTGTCTTTCTTAAGCTCAGCATAAAAAATCTTGAGACCACTTAGGCTGATGGAAGTGTCTGAACACTGAAACAGTGTATGGCAAATCAAACAGCACTTTCACGACTGATGAAACACTTGTGGGTTTGGGCAGGGAGTCACTTGAGCTTTTCTGGCACTGCTCGTCAAAACTATTTACGTTAAGTGCATACAGTCTTGAGAAAAAAAAAACTTACAACCTATACTATGGCAATAATGTTAATTTTCTCATGCCAGTCTGCACCCCTCCCATTGTATTATAGTGTGATAAGGGTTTTCAGCAGGGGGTGATCACATGATCTGCAAGGCGCACAGCCAAAATGCACAACACAAAAATCTTTGTTGAGGAATGCTGGCGTAGTCTGTTCAGATCCACAGCCAACACAATAAGCTAATAGGAGCCGAGTATAGAGTGAGTATAGTACATAGGCTGTTCAAACAAGCAGATTCTAGTGCTTATTTTTCAATCAGTGATGCCATTTTTTTTTCTCGAATACAAACACATTCTAATTGCGAGAAAACATTTTTCCTTTGCAATTATGTGCCAATAAATCTGTCAAAAAGGACATATTGCACAGGAACAGTGAAACAAAAATGGGAGCAACCTTTTCACATCATGTTCCCAATAACCATAGCCTATCACTGAAGCATCCTTAGTTTGCTGTGGTAATGGTCTTCACAAACTCCCAATACATTAAGAGCATCTTTCAACTGCAATGCTCTTATCTTTGCTAAAGTGAACTATCCTATTACAACTTCTTGATATCACACCATAACATTTTAATATTTGTACTTGTCTAACCAGTACTTGTAAAATCTTACCAAAAAACAAAAACACAAAAAAAAACAAAACCCTCCAAATTTTGATTTCTTCTTTTTCTTCTAAAATTTGATAAGTATTTTAATCACTGGCACTTTTAGCTGCGACAGAATGGATCATTTTCACCCCAACAGCATTAAGAAATGCAAAGGCAAGCACTGGTAGAAAAAATAATTAATTATAGCATGTATCTGACATCACTGATTTGTGTGGGGACAACTCACCAATAAAAACTAGTCACACAAGAAAATGAGGACTGCTTGGAACCTATGCCTTCAGTTTAGTAGCTACAAATAACAATCACAACACTTCTCATCATTACCTAGACTTGTCACTATTGACTCTACCGATCAAACTTAATCCTACCTTTCATGACTCTTGTTATGTGGAGGAATGACTCTTCCCTTACATATTATGGTGCTTTACCATAGTGCGCACTGGTCTTTTCTTAGTCTGTTCATACTGCATATAATGTTGTGCACCAAAGTGTTGCACTTCTATGTGGGAAGTGATCTTAGAGAAAACTGTATCTCAAACTACAGTCGTTACCACCACCAGATTTTCACATGTATCTAAGACTCATTTATGCATAACACCACACAACAGTTTTCCATATTTGTCTCTCAAGAATAAATTACAAGAACTAAGGGAAAGGAATGGAATAAACGAGAACTGAACTCAGAAAAACAAAATGTCCATGTAATGATATGCATTAATGTCCTTAATTGGTGGTCATGTAACAAACAATAGTTGGAGAAAAATTTTAGACAATCACCACCCCAAAGCAGAAAAAAATATACCATTTAGCACTTTACTTTGCAATTTTGCATGCAAACTGTCTGAATTAAAAGAAAGAGAGCGCGCCCTACAGTAATGCACTATAATCTACAGGGGAAAGCCCACGCCTTTCCTTAATCAAAACAAAAGAACTGTCATATCTCAAACAGTTTCATTATCAAATCTCACAGTCACTTTTGAGTGTTCAAAGTTTGATAGATTCAGAATGTACCTGTTTCAGGCCAATTACTGTTTGATTATATAACAGAAAGAAACATCAACAAGTCTGTAAGATTCCCATCCATGCCCAGACTTAAAAAAAAAAAATGGTTATATTTTGGTTAAGGAGATGAAAAAAAAAAAATTCCAAGAACACAGAACCCGATATGTTACTGTACATACTTTCAAGATCTGATGCTGCGACAGTGCCTTTCTGTCACAATATACAAATTCCATCATTCTCCATCACAACCCTTCCCCATCTCACCACAATCACTACCAACTCTCACTGCTCCCCTCACCGAATAGTCATCCCATGCGCCCCTTCATCAGTGGCTTTATTCACCTCTTTATACACTAACTACACCATTCCTCTCTGAAAGGCTGACTCTTGGTCTTGATTCTGTGTCTCACTCCCGCTACCCCAACAACCACGTAGAAATATAACATCTTGTGACAAAAGGGCTCAAGTTGGCTTCCTGCCAAAATCAACTCTCGCATGTCCATGATCTATATGTCAAGACTCACTTCCCAACAAAATATTTATGCAAAACTGTGAGTACCCTCAATACTGAAATGAGTGTAGACCTGAATTTTGTAGCAATTTTCTAAAAATCACTGTGGGCAAAGATAAGCCCTTTTCTCATGAGATGTTAGAAATGCCGACCAAATTCATGGGCACGGTATCTAGCAGTTCAACACAGCACATATTTTCACTCAGACTAACCAACACATAATGTGCAGCACAGGTACAAGCCAGACACTTGGAATTGTCCACACTTGGGTTATAAATAGGATCCATACATATTTATAGACTTGTTAAATAAATGGTTGCAATAGAATATACATTTGTCTCTCCAAACTGAGTATTTAAGTCTTCACATACCTTCTTTGTTCTTTCCATCCACACATTCTCTTCAATGATACATCATTCATTCCTTATGACATACAAATTCCTCCTTTTCCACTTCCTCCATGACTTTACTTCAATAGTTTTTGTTGAGACCAGATGAAGGCAACTGTTGTGTGAGGAAGAAGCGACCAGCACATCTATAATGACCATACTGCACTGACTACTTGGACAAGGGTCTCCAGTGATCATGGCAATGGCCAAAGTCACGACCCTGATCAAGGCTGTCACTGGCTGTCACATGAGGTCAGAATGAAAATGATGTCAAGACTCATATGCCCATGATTCCTTGTTCCTCACAACACACATCACTAACCTCTTTCCTTATCACTTGGGACATACTTATTCCCCATACCCCTTCCCATTAAGACCCCAAACCATCTACTATATGCTTGATCACATGCACTGAGCCCTCTAATTTTAAGCTATCTCATTCATATTCACACACACTGCGGCACAGCACTCGGGTGAATCATCCCATGTTGACCAAAGGTCAACCAAATACACAAACTATTAAATTTGACAATGTGAGGATGTGGTATTTTACAACATGAGAATCTTACAAATATTACATGGTTATGTTACAAACTGACCAAAGTTAACAAAATGCAATGTCAACAATCAACAAATCATGGTTGCACTATAATTTTGTCCAGCAAAATCACATGGAGGTATGAATTATCAGGAAGTGATCATTAGGATGACGTGAAGATTAGTCTGTGGACAAGTTTCGCACAAAACAAAACAGTTTGCATATAATATACATGTCCAACACCTCCCTCACTGCACCACTACTACAACCAAATCTCACAATGCGTGGAGGATGCGATCACCGGTGTCTAAATGCCCACTGACAAAGGACTGACACAACCAATTCCACACGATAAAATGTCTAGGAAATGTATGCAGAGAGCTGGGCAACATAGATGAAGGTATATCGCAGCAAGTGGGAAAGATGGTTCGCACCAATTATTCATTGAAATGTTGACTCAACTGGGTAAATAATCACAAAAACTAAGCTCCCAGCTCATGTTCTCCTGGCTATCTAGAGATGCTACAAATGTCTAACAGCAGTGGACAGGGGAAATTATACCTTTCAGTCCAGAGGTTTTGCCTGATACTAGTGATTTTCATGCATCACAATGCAAAGCCAGATCTATGTATTCATGTGAATTATCAGGGCTTTGCCATCAATCTTAAACAGCTTCAAGAGTCCCGCATATCTCTAAACACATGATTATCATTGAGGGTATGCAACAATGCTGTCCACAAACTGGTATATGGTGTGCTGAGATGCCAAAATGTTACCTGGCTACATGTTGTCCAGCAACTTTACGCTGTCATAACTTGTCGGAAAACTCCATACTATTTCACTGTTATCTGTGTATAGACACAGCAGTTCAGATGTCTCTACCCTACATCCCAAGCCACTGTCCAGAGATACTGTACGAGAAGTGTCTGTGTATGTTGTTCCATCACAATGGCACTGATGGCCATAAGGTCATGTCCTGAACTTTTCTCCTGCAAGCCATGGTTATCTGATCTGCTATCATATACCTAGAATGACATTCTGGGGACAAAACAGCTGCACCTCCATTTTATACTGAAAGCAGAAATAAAAATATCTATGCATTTTGGGACTTGTATTTAGGAATCTAGTGTGTGATAACAACATTTATATGCAGACTAGATGTGGTCACAGGAACCATATCTTGGTTCATCATGCATAGTTTGATGTGTTTTGTTTTTTGGAGGGGGGAATCACATAAATGTTGTGACTGGATACAAAGAGAATGGAGGTTCTCATTCTCTTTCAGTCTTAACCAAAGCAGGACCACAAGACAGATGGTGAAGACCACTGAAAAGGCAAGATAGACAAGTAACCAAACTGTGGCTAGATGGACACATCCCAGTGTAAAACAACATCTTCTTATGTGAACAGCAAGGCATTCAAACCTGAACTGGTTATTGAATGTACCATAACACGAACTTGCATAGAAAGTCAATTTCAAGCATGTTCCTCAGACAGGTCTATTATATAAAAATACCACTTAGCCAAGGCAAAATTTACAATCACATATTTCACTTTGCTGCTATCTTTTCATTCTTTTCAATCTTAAAGCTTGATCACATTTATCCCATTCCTTACTGGCCCTAGAGAACATCACTGATCTTTCTGTTGCTTAGAAGCTGGGCAATTTACTGGTGCCGGGGTTAATGACTGCAGTTCCAAGCCAAGCATTCATGACATCACTGTGAAACTGTTCATGCCCGTTTCCAGACTATCATCCAATTTGCAAATCATGCTCACTCAGTTCTGAAGACTGGGAACAAATTTTATTTGGATGAAGGGCTGTGGCTGTAAACTCAAAAAATCTGCGTTATCAGGTTCACAACCACTTGTCTTGATAACTATGGTGTAACAACATAACTGCAGCCAGCAAAGATCAGCGAAACTCTGGTAGCTGGACCCTACAGAGAATTTTAAACATCTTCACTTGAAGCTCCCATCCCTAAGAGATGACCAATGTATAAAAATGGGAGTCAGTGGGCACACAAGAGACCTTATGTAGTCTCAGCCTGCTTGAATCTCTCAACTGTGTCTGTCCCAACACTTTCAAAGAACTCCAGTCTGTCCTGGTGGTCTCCTTCTAAGCTCCTCAAGATCTCTGAATTCCAAATGCTTGTCACAGCTGCATCCTAGAGATCTTCGAAAGACTGTCCTAGAGACCTTAGAAAGATTGTTCTGCAAGCCTCCTGGTGAACTCCAAATTCAAACGTCTTTCCTGATTCTTTCACGCCTTCTCATACTTCTTCCCCTAACCTGTTATCCAGGAAAAATGGACCAATTGGTGGGTCCCTACGATCTCTGCCCTGACTTCGGTCACTGGCAGCAGAGCCTGACCTGCTCAAGGTGACCACACTACTGCCCACGCTGGTGGTGGTGATTGACACTGACACCTTCTCTGATAAGTTTTCAAGAGTATGTCCAGTCTTCTCATTTGCAGTCTTGACTTGAGAAAGTTTATCATAGCTTCCAAGTTCAGCAGTTACTAATGAAGATGATGGTGAGGATGATGGCAAAGGCAATGCATTGATGTTCTTTGAGGAAAGATGGGGCACAATTCTCGAATTTTCCAGATCACTGGATACATGATGAGCAGAGCCCAAGGCTGGAGCACCGTTCTGTGGAAAGTTTTGATTGGAGGGGGGCTGGGGCGAAGATGCATAGGATATCAATGGTGACGATGAGTTTGCATTTGAAGAAGCATTTTGAAGAGTAGGGTCTGAATTGTTTGGCATCTGCACCAACGACGAGGCTGACGATGAAAGTGATGTTGTTGCTGATGATGATAATAAGACAGAGTTTGAATCAGAAGGCAACAGTCTGTCATCCTTTTCATTTCTAGACATCTTGCGAGGATCTGGGGCTCCTTGCAGAACATCTGAGGGTATAACTGGGACATCCATGTTTGTGCTGGTGAAGAAGGCCATTTTCTCCCTGTAGAGAAATACACGTTGCATTTTGGTAAGTCAGATATACACCCAATATAAGTTTTCAAAACTACTGTGAAGTTTGCTTTACCTTCTTGAACTTGATAAAATTATGAGTTAGAAGTTAAGCAGAACCTTGGTATTTGGTATTACATACTAAACAGATCTTGCTCTTACGTATCCATTTCACATGTATGGGTTCTATGCTGTTTTCACATTTCATTATTTAGTAAGGCCGCGATAATCAGTACACTTCTTTATCAAGAGCATGAATACTTTTTATTGTAACGAGAGCATAATTATTATCAAGATTATCAAGGCTCCACTATTTTATCTTTATTTATATATCAGTGTCTCTAAATCAGGACTGAAAAATTAATTTAAGTGGCAGAGCGTCACAAAGCTGTTGGCATTCAGTATTCTCTTAGACACCACTCAAAATGGGAAGCTGCTGACTATGTATGACTGCTAAATGCCCTATTATCCTACCTGAAGTTAAACATGCGTGACTGCTGAGTGCCTTGCCTCATCCTGTGCACATCCTTAGTCACCTTTCTCATCAGATGCTCCGCTCGCCTGTCCTGCTTGGATACATATTCTTTCCTCTCTGCTCCAGTGGAAGCCTGCCAAAGATATATTAGGTATGTTCAACTCAGCAGATAACAACAATCATCCTTTGAAATTTTATAATAACCATTCTTTGAAATTTTTGGATCAGTGGCTAAAACGACTGGTAACTACTACTGTAGAAAGTCTACTTATCTGCAGGAACATTAAACTGCTTTTAGAGGTTTTTGTACATTAATGACGCTCAGCGAGGCTTTCATATATTTTATAAATTCTTCCAATACCAGGGTGGATCATAAAATATTTTTCTGCTGATTCTGACCACTGAAACATATATCTAGTATTAAATGCTTTGATGGCAAGATGTGTTAAAACGTTAACACCAAGTTTTGTATAGGCCATGTAAAAATAAAAATTGTAATAATTCGTGTCTTACAAACTGGTAGGGTGTAAGGCAGTTTCTAAGGCATGAATTAAAACAATCTGGAAAGTATTCTTTCGCCTTACATTTCTTAAGGGTGGAAGCACTGCCTCAGGAAGAGACAAGTCTTCACCTGGAACAATTCAGCCACATCCTAAAGTGTCGCACTGTTTTTAAGTACTAGTAACTACTGCCAACCTGATCAATTCCTCTTGCAAACACAGTAAATAGTGGTCTGTAATATTCAGGGATGCCAATCACTTTTCTTAAAATTCTCTGTATTTTCTATGGTGGGCAGTAGATTATATAAAGACAACTTAAATGATGCAGAAAAAAACCAACCCTGTAAAACTTCACATATTAATTGTGATATAAACAAAGAATGTCCAAAGCAAGCATTTATAACAGAAAGAAAGGAGATAAGAATTCAGAAGTCTTTGGATAATGGTCTTTCTGTCTGGGCAGTTACTTGGACTGATGTCGGATAGTTTTTTTCTGTAGAGAGAGAGAGACAGTTCTTTTGATTTTAGAATTCAGAGTGACATCCCTGATCGTGATTTGAAAGTTACTGCTATTCTAAGCTGGCATTCAAAACGGAACACATTCTCCCAGCCTCTGACTGCATCCTGCAAACACAACTACATTACTTACCAATTTTTCAGCCATGGACATCAAACGGTGAAACTTTTCATTCTCTGAAAGCCAATCGGGCAATTCCCATTCACCTGCAGAGAGACACATAAACAGATCACACTATGAAATCAGATAAGGTACTAAAGGAAGATATGAAGCTGAATACAGAATATTTGCTGGAGTATGAGAAATGCAAAGAGTCAACTCCTGAAACAGGACACAAGGTTGGCAAAAAATCAACTTCTGAAAGGAGGTCTGTAAGGCTTCTCAGTGTGGCTGCTTTGGTCACATGACTAAGATAATGCATCACCATTACTAATTCACTATTTTGCATTTTGGCAGGAAATCTCCCTTCCAAATCCTGAGAGGGATGCATCAGAGTTGCACACCAAGACATGTTCAAGGAAGCTGATCTAAAATCCAGAGTCCCCCCCCCCCCCNATTTTTGTTATCAGTTTACACTGAACAAGCCTTAATGAGTAATTCTGCTGCAGTCCCCTGGAATTTGACATGTGAAATTGCGCACCATGGTGCGAAATAAAACAGTTTTGGTGATGTATTGCCCTAGTCCTGTGATCATAAGGAAGCTCTTCACAAAACATGGAAGTTTGTTGAATGTCATCTCTTAAAAATGAATCCTGAAGTTTGTTGTTCGAAAACTGTCTGCATAATTATTATCAATTCTGTTAAGTCCAACAAACTGAAGGTGTGACAACGGCTGTTCTCTTAATTCCAGAGATTTCCTGGTTCCTGCGCAGCACATGATTATTTTCATTAAGTAACTAATAATATATAGATCCAACAATATGTTTACAACTTCTAAACATGTCTGTGAACACACAAAATAAGACAGAAAAGTGTATCTACCTTTGTTCTTTGAGTCTTCCAACGCCCTCTTCAGCTCCTTCAATCGTATGATTTCATCATTCAGATGGGACAGTTTGGTGTGCGAGGCCTGAAGGTCAAGTTCAAGGTCAAGGGAGGTACGGAATGGGAGCTGTCCTGTTATTGGCATGATGCCTATTGAACCGTCAGCCTGAAAAATAACGTGTAAATTTGAACACCAGTTCACGTCCAAACTTGGAGCTGGCCCTATGATACCAGTAAAACTTCAACAAACCGTTTATACTGAAATTCATTGTTTACTATAACCTCAACCACGTTTGCTCACTATGAAAACCCAAACCATTTCACACAAGACATTTAACTCATTATTTGATATTATCTATTCATCATTTGCTACACCATTCACCACCTTTGTAACAATACCCATGCAGCCAATGTGCATTGATAGATTTGGTTCAAAACACAAACCAATAACATTTACAAAAAGACAGCTNGGGGGGGGGGGGGGGGGGGGGGTACCTACCCTTTTCCACCTCAAACTGCGTCGGCTAACTGTGTTCCTCTGGAAAGGAGTTCTTTTGTAGAGGGGCATCGAACTGTCACTATCACTGCGGTTCAACTGAAATACACAAGACAAATAAACATGCACATCATAGCTTCAGATTAAAGAGCAAACATTAGGAACTTCAACACCAACAGAGGTAACCCAAAAGAAAAATGAGGATATTGGGATCACTGATCTCATCAAATCTGATGTGTCATGATAGTGGGGATTGTGATTTCCATTTGTTTCACATATTTCCTTTTCACAAGAGAAATCATAAAACTCTACATACACAGAAAATGAAATATCTGTTCATCATGCTTCCCAATTTTCAATCTTTGTATGAGGAACCTGTCAGGTCAGCAGACGGAACCAACAATGGTTAAATACAGCTGTGGTTCCAGACCTAAGCACTTTAAAGTCTAAAATAATCTTGTGAGCCATATAAGTGAGCTTCTGACCCATGAGACAGCAGATCGGTGCACTTGCAGCAAAGAATGACACTCACCTTGCAAACGTACACTGGAGGAGGTTGTCTGCATGCAGGAGAAAATGTTTGTGAGCGCCGGATGGTGCTACTTCTCAAGGTGTTTGCATAGCGTTGTGGTTGTTGCTGCTGATGATGATGGTGATGATGAGGACCCCTGTGTTTGACCTCTCTCAGTCTGTAGTCCCCCATCTCCGTGTTGGTCTCTTTGTCACACTTGGCTATCAGCTGTCCCTCCTCAGACTCAGTGAAATCGTCGTCATCATCAAAATTGTCCACTGAGTCAGCAAGCTCATTCAAGACTTCCTGGATCATGGCCTCATAGTCCTGATCCTGCAGATGCCAAAAAAAAATAAAATTGCATGGTCATGTCTGCTGAGGATGAAAGCCTTCAAATGAACACATTTTTCATAAACGATAAAAGTTTGGTAACAGCAAACAAGAGTTATTGAGGAAATTTATAACATCGAGAAATCCAGTATTCTTTCCTAGACAAAATTAAGAGAAGTTTATGACCACCTTCAATCAATCATACTTTGGTTTATTTCATACCTTTCTATTTTTGCAGATTTAGTGACATATCAGTATTTTCCATGTCATAATATTTTTAATTAGTGCAAAAATAGAGATGGTGGACTTGACAACATTGAAAGCAAAAGTCCACTACAGAGTAGAAAAATGGGACCAGTGTGAAGTAATGTACTTGAAAAGGGGATATTCTTTTCCAAGTAAACATCCTCAACCAAATTAACAATTCAAGGCTCTGTTTAGCGTATGTACCTGGCAAACTTGCATCTGCTACATCTTCAATCAGTCAAAGATATAATTTACCTTTTCATCATCATCATCGTCATCATCATCATCTTCATCCTCCATTCCTTCATGGAAATGTGGACTATCCAGTCTATGGCTCTTCATGTCCTCTGGACCTGAATCAGAAAAGAACCAACAACCACTGAGTATCACTTCTAAGAGACTAGTCTAAGCACCTGGAAATTTGCACGTTATTTTTGGGTGAAAGAAATGACCAGATACACTGCACACAATGGCACTACCACTCTGACAGTGAAAACTGCATCAAACACTTCATTCTAAATATATATATAGCGGTCATTCTGAGAAAAAAACAAAACACTGAAGGATTCTTTTATAATGCCAGCCCACTTACAAACCACCAAATCTGAGGAATCTGGCTTCATAATGCCAAACTGAATATAGCACCATAGGGGGTAAAGTCACGCGCATGAACACCATCTTAGAAAATGAATGGAACAGGTCATTCCTAACAAGGGTTATCTTCAGCAAATTTGTAAACTAATGTAGCAAATTAGAGCACAACAGGCAACTCTGCACAAATTATCAGAAGTTTCTTGTGTTTTTTAGAAGAGATTCTCAACAGTCAAGACTGTCAGCATGAGATGTGAGACATTAATAGTTGGGATAACAAAAAAAACACTGGCTGCCGTGACATTGCCACCACACCGTGGCCCTTTCTTTCTCCCCTTTAAACCTACCAGCCATCAACTGCACAAGTACACATCAGGAACAAATATAAAACAAACATCATAATATTAACAAACCGTCCTAATATGTACACGAAACACACTGTGAAGGGAAACAAAGAGGGAACATACCATGATTCCTAGTGAGTGTAGAGGTCTGCGAGGAGATGATGGTGGATTCATCACTGCTCTCTTCCTTCAGTGACACAACTACTGGGTGCTGGGACCTGCCAGAGTCCCTGGAAAAGTATTAGCAAATGAAATATTCAGACTGACTCAAGAAATCAATGAAGAGAAAACAACCCCAGTGAGTGTACAACTCATATGTGGGATCTATAAAACAATCTGCTCCTCCAGTGTAACGTACCAACATCTCACCAAACTTTTCTACAAATCATCATCAAACCTGTTTTGTGACTTCATTATCATCACAACTGCACCTATGGACAAATGTAAGGAGCTCCTGCAATCCCATGAGCTTTGCCTCGAAGTGTTTCATAAAAAAAAGGAGGACCTGTCCATAACTTGTCCTTAATATTTGAAGGTGGTTTTATAATTTTTCCACAATCAAAGACATTACCAACAACCCCTTACTGCATGAAATTTATCCACTGTTCAACAAATTTTCATTTTAACTGACACATGAGAGAATAATTCTTGGTCAGTGTTGTACAATTTTCCCAAGACAGTTGGCCATTCTTGCCGATTCCAGGTATTTTCCAGACCTAAAATTTAACGGCCATTTTCTGTTCTTTTTCCTAATTTTCCTGCCTTGTGACACACCCACCCACATTTCTCACAGCTCAGAGAGACAATGCACCAACCTTCTCCCTCCAGCTGAATCTGGCCCTGAACTTTGATCATCACTGACTGAAGCAGCTTGTCTAAGTTTGGCTGAAGACGCTTCCAGCAACTGTTGTACTCGATCGTGAGACTGTTTCTAAATGAAAGCATAAAACATTAAAAGATGATTAGCATGTGTCAGAGTACAAATGCAACCACTGGTCAGTTTGAGAGGCTAGAACATATGTCTGATGGAAAACTGCAAATATCCGACAACTGAATATGTTCTGAAGTGCAAAACAAACATTACCAGACCGCTCAGCAGAAAGGAACATCATGTTTCTTTCTCTTGATTAGAGTGCAAGTATCATGTGCTGCCATACTCACTTATAATGATGAAGAGGACAAAGTGTTCTGATCATAACCAGATGTGTGGTGTAAGCTACAGAAATATAGATGTGTTGACTGTTGACCAAAGCTGGTGTCATAAATTATCAAACCATGTACTATTCACAAGACATGAAAAGACTAAACACACTAGAGTGTTGTGGTTAACAAATATCTCACCTGTTTAGCCCTGGAGTAGCTGACCATTGGTTTGACTCCCTCTGAGCTACTACTAGATGATGGCAGGGATTGTCTGCTTGACCACTTGTTAGATGATGACCCCTGACCTTTCAGATCAGACTGCATGAAGCGGAAACTCAACACATTGTACCAGCGCACAGAAACATCTCTGGGGTTAAAGTCTGCTAGGCTGACCTGAGCACATCCCTGAATGAAACATAATAATATGACAATGATCTTTAAGAAGCAGCTTTCTATGCTTCCTTTAAGGTCACTTCTCATTCTCAGGATATACTGACGATAAGATCTTACAGTGTCCTTGAACATAATTAGTATGAAACCTAATGCTATTCTAAAGATGCTTGTATCTTTTTTACTCAAAAGCTAGATTACGGCATATGTGCCAAATTATTAAACTGTGGATGTCTTCTGCATCCTGGCAAAAACTCATGTGCAGTTTGTTCCCATTCCAGGAGACCTGCCTAACACAGCAGCCAGGAGCAACTAACACAGAAAGAATGTATTCATATTCCAACACCTTGGCCTAACAAAAGTCTATAAGTGTGATAGTTACCAAGCACTCCTCTCCTTTCTCCTCACTGAGACTCCAGACATGCACTTGAAGAGTCTTGGAGTAGAGCTTGTTTTCAGGGATGCTCACTTGAAACATTTCAGAGAATTTTGGGGACTTGAGCTCGGACACAGGCTTGGTTTCTAGACACATCGTCTGGTTAGGCAGTAGTGCAGCTTTGATACATCTGTCAAACACATCCATACAGTTATTGTTAAAAACAGAACCAGCTCAGCGTATTACTGTTTCAAAACTGTTGCAGGAAAGATTCATAAACCCCTGTAGCTTCACAGCCAGATGAGAAATAAGATTCATTAACCCTTGTTGTGTAAGAGCCAGACTTAGTTGCTTTAACTACTACATATATAAGAGATTGCTGATGAAGGTTTTGGTCATCACGTCCTGCCCAACCAAGACAAGCCCAGGCTGGTATATCAAAGAACTTAGCAGCACCAGCCCAGCAAAACAATAACATGATGTAATCTGCTGACACTGTCAGGTATTCTTGCCATATTGGAGATCTTGTGCTATCAAAAAAAAAGCAACAAAACAACACCAAAGTGTTGTCCATTCAAGGCTAATTGTCACATTTACCCAGTCTATGGGTCTCTAAAATGGGCATCTGGATGTCAAACATGCTAATGTTCAGAGTTTTATGGCAGTGGCACCACACTCCAAGAGCTAACACAATTTTTGAGTACTCAGTCCTGTTGCAAAGCGGTCCACATGGGATCATATGGACCTGTTGCATTAAACTATCCCCAAGATATAAAATATTAAAAAAACTGACAAATTACTTACACACTGCTGTCTTTAGGGAAAGGTAAAACAGCCAGGTTTCTCGCCTGCTCTATGCCCACCAACAGATGCCTTTCCAGTCCTTCATACCTAGCCACAGATAGAAAGATGAGAATAAACATTATAATCATACAAGGCTGATCAACTGAAAGCCCGCCTTCTTTACTTCATGAATTTCATGCCTTTCCCTCCTACTCCTTAAAATTCTGACAAGCTTTTTCTTTCGGCAAAGATACAATTTCTTGCAATTTTTACTGAAATATAACATTTTTCATAACTTTGAGAGTTACAATGTTACTCTCATACTTCTAAAAGGTACAATATAGCTGTAACCATACCGATGCTTCCTAAAACCCCAACTGAAACACCTCCTACACAATTCTAAACAATTTTCTCAATGTAAGCCCAATATAAAAGA
This sequence comes from Ellobium chinense, assembly GCA_033807755.1. Classification (NCBI taxonomy): domain Eukaryota; kingdom Metazoa; phylum Mollusca; class Gastropoda; order Ellobiida; family Ellobiidae; genus Ellobium; species Ellobium chinense. The sequence goes on along the minus strand of JAWQUT010000349.1, from coordinate 583,738 downwards.
TACCATACCTACAATCATAAGTCTAGATACATCATTCATCTTATACTTTACTTACTTGAGTTTTATCTGAATCTGAGCACTTTCCATGTTGCTCTCTAATACTTGATCAATGTAGCCTGTCCTGTTAACAGACAAAAGAAGAGTCATTTCATTATCTCATTGACATTCAGCTTTCATTTCAAAACACAGTGACACTCCAAAAGTTGAAAAAAGTTCATAGTGCACACACTGTCAGAACCATGCGCTCTAAAATTCTGTGAAATCTGGACCAAGGTCATGGAGGTGAGCTCACACCTTTCAAATAGATATGTTCACATGATTCTTTGCAAAAATTTCAAAACTTGTGAACACAAACAAGATGTTAACCAACATTCATGGGAGAACTGATATATAGTGATGACAGCTGTTGGCAATTTTGTTTCCCCCTCAAACTTAGTCTAAATATATTAGCAACAAGGAAGTAAAACACTGCTATAAAATCTCCACTCTATTGTAAAGTACCATTAATCAGTCTTTTTTTGTTTAATATGCCTATTTTTCCTTGCTTCTCTTTCCAAGCATTGAGCAGATAAGTGCTGAGGTGAAGCACAAGTCACATGGATGACTCGGAGACAGAAAACAAAAGATTACCTGCGAACTGAGGCCTCAAAGACACCGCTGTCTCCAGCTACAGACTCATCACTGACAGCAGCTGAAACACTCCTTGTGTTCCCCCCAGACAGATTGTTCCCCACACCTGAACTGCTCTCACTAATGGGGCTAAGAGGAGGATTGGCCACTGACTCCATGTTGTGGCCTTGCCGGGAAGTAAAGTTGTTTGAGGCGGCTGTCTGAGAACTATTTGAAGGGTGAAAGGTTTCACCAGATGCAATTTGTGTTGGTAAAGATTTTGGAGTTTGATTCTGAGCAAGACTGGATGGCATGGAGGTGGGTGGTACTGCTGACCACTGTGGGGTTGATGACGGCTGGTGTGAGCCAAGTGTTTGATTTGTGGTGGGGCTGTCACCTGCGGCAACGATATTTTCTGATGGGTGCGAGGAAATTAAATTGTCAGCCATGTTTTTCAACAACCCTTCTATAGAGGAAGATCCTGCACAGCCATCTTGAGAGACACCATTGGTTAAAAGCCCCTGCCCTGCACTGGAAGTGTCCTGAACACTGGGAACTGCCCCACTATCTTCATTGACTGTACCAAGCAGAGCAGGCTGGCAGGATCCGTCTCCTGTGACTTTGGACTGATCAAAGCTTGAATTGAGGGTAGAGTTGGAATTGGAGAGGCTAGCCCCAACCACCCATTGAACATTGTCACAGCCACCACCAACGTTGTTTAAACTGTTACAGCTGCCACCACTGCCACCACTGACTTGGTGCTGATGCATTTGATGCTGATGCTGCAAGATCTGCTGAAACGGTATATGGCGCTGCTCCAGGGCACTCATATGCTGTTCATAGCTGGGTGGAGGACCAAATCCGTATACTGGGGAGATAGGGGGAGAAGCAGACGAGGTGGTCAAAGAGGACTTTGAGGACAACGAGACTGCTGAGCCTTGGTGGGGCAGGCCAGAGCCACCTAACAAGTTGCTGTTGTTGATGTTTGACAGAATGCTAGCCAGGTTGCTGTTGCTGTTGTTGATGTTGTTGTTTGTGAAGTTGTCATGAAGCTCCTGGTTACTCCCAAGGACAGACTGCATGTAGTTGGAAGTGGCAGCCTCTGTCACATCATCCTGAGGTAAGCTGGCATGGGCCTCTTGGATAGGCGACATACAGTGCCCTGGAATGCAAGGTAACAACTTCATTAAACAAGGCATGTAACTTAACATATCACAGCTGACTTGGCTAGGGAAATCTTAGGTCAGGCTGGTTACTATACAAGGGCAGCCAAAATCCATAGGCAGTCGTCACAGATCTGACTTCAGATATCCCCATCAAATATTGACAAGTTATCACACTTACATCCTACCTTCAATCTCTGAACATTTTTTTTTATTCAGTTTCTAGAAAAAGTGACCTGGCATTAATTTATGGTCTGCATGCTAGTTCTGCTTTCATGACATTGCTGACAAAATAATTCTCAGCTAACCAATCTTTATCTCCTTACTTCAAAAATTATTTTATTCCCCTTGCTTGCACCACCATTCATCTTGCCAAAGTTCCTTTGATACGCATTTACCTATGAGTAAAGGTATGTTATTGCGATAGGACTCTGCTTGTGCTAGGAGTCACTTGGTTTTTTTGGCTACTGCTGATCTTGGTGGAAGAAAACAAAACGACAGTTTTCAAATTCTGTATACACTTTACAAGATCACCATCAGGCTAATGGCTAAAAATGTTGGAAGCCCTTGTGCGAGCATGGCCCTATCGCAATTTTACTCTATGTAAAAGTAAAAAAAAAAAAAGAAGCATAATATTGTAATACATTTTCAAAATGTTTCTCCATTCTTGTCACACTTTCTCTCACCTTGTAAGAGTTTCTCTACCCTCTGATGCAACTCTTGTAGGTTGTGAAGATTATCCTCCCCTGCAGCTCCAGTCAGCTGACCTGCACCATAGATGTCCATAGTGGACAGCGAGTTGAGAGACCCTCGACTGCCTGCCGAAAGTGAGCCTAGGGAACCCAAACTTGATCCCGACGACACAGACAGGGTGCTGAGGGACAGACTAGATAAAAAAAAGCAGCTGGTTATTTAATGTTTTCTTACTTATTCATAACAAATATTCCCAAATATATTCTAGAATAATTAATTCAAAAGCACCTTCACTGGTTACGCCACCAAATATTCTTTAACATCTCGCAATAATTCGAGTATTCCCTAAAACACTGTCCTTGATTTATTACCAACTACCCTCTCACATCATCTGAAGAAATCTGAAAGACAACCATAACTAACAGTCGATCAATCAAAAACCTCAACTATCAAATAATGCCTCATGTATCTGTCAAGAGTTCTTAAAGTCTACTAACCTTATATCTCCCTGACTGCATCTTGCAACTATTCCCTCCCTCTATCCCTTTGACCTCCTTTCAGTTTATGACTTTACACAAAAGCATCCCCGTTCCCATACGGCTCATGATGCTTTTTATCAAACATACCTCCTGAGCTGTGACTCTAGATACGAAGTTAACTTTGTGGTCTCCGTCAGCTGATGCATGATAGCAGCTTTCTCATCATGAAGGGTGATTCTGTGAATATACATGAAGTATGTCATTTGTCAATGTGAACATTATTTTGTCATCTCTCAATGCCATTTTGTAACAGGCATGGAGCTATCACTTGTGATTCTGTGAACATACATACACCTGTGATCATTGTAAATATGTAAGGACCAGTAATGTTCTGTGAAATATATGACTCTATCCTTGTCAACCTGTAGGTATATATCTTATAAGTATCTACATGTAAGCATGAGGAAATAAAAACATCATTAAAATCTTTAAGGACTGAAACAACTGCAAAAGTGCAGCAAACTGCTTCTTAACTTGGTGAATATAAACCTTAAATCTTTACAACAACTGACTTTGCAAATATCAGTAAGTTAATGTCAAATTAAATTGCTGCTTACAAAGATTAATGACATGAAAACTAGTCATCATGCACCCCATCACTGTCTTCTGTAATAGACTTGGTTAACAAGCAATGCAATCTTAGCAAATCCACCTAACCCTGATTCTCACCTTTGCTCAATCTGTTTGTTTGAAATTTCCTGTGCATGTCTTAAGTCATGCTCCAATTTCAGAATTCTCTGTCTAATTGAAGCCATATCATCTTCACTACGACCTTTGGGGTCAATACTGCGCAGTTCCCGAAGCAGCTGTTCTTTTTCTTGAAGCAGGAGAAGTCTAACAGAAAGAAGAATACAGAACTAAAATATTTGTGTCTATGATCAAAAAGTATTAGGCTGAAAGACCGATAGGCAAAAACTTTATACTATATGAACAGTTCCAATGTCTTTCAAGGTTTCATGACATTTCAATAGTGGGTAAGCTCATCCCATTCATCTTTCTCTGTATTACAGGCATATGTATACACTGTAAATGGTACTACCTTATATTATAAACAATATAATAAAGCAAGATCTTAGCAAAACCACAAAATGTTTCTGAACACAATAGTGCCTCTCTACCAAGTGAGTATGCCAGGTAAAGACAGTATCTTAACTTCACAGAAAATAAAGATGCATCAATGGAAAAAACTGCTCCTTTTACAATTACAGATGTGAACAAGAAATCACCCTTGCTGTCCTGATGTATCTAGATGCAAACTAGATCACAATTTACCATCATTCACAAACAGTTTATTGGAGAGGATCTTATCTGTCTTGATCAAACCATACCACAAGAAGGACAATGGCCCACCTGTCTTTGTCAGACTCTGGTTGCCCAGGCAACATCTTGTCTTCAATATTGGCCAAGCGACACTTGAGTTCTCCCAGCTTCCTCTGAGCCTCGTCATATTGAAGTCTCATTCTTGTTTTCTCAGCCAACAGTCGACTTTGGTTCAGCCCAAACTGACAAGGGACAAGAAATCATGCATCCTGGATCAGAGATACTCTTAAAAGCTCTTACATCAGGGCTAACTTAAATCTCAGTTGAAGGATAGCAAGCCACAACTGGCCATAGTGTTGTCTTGAAACAGTATGTTTAGTCTTAGTGTTACATAATATGCTCTTTATAAACCGATAGCTAATCCAATCAAATGCAATGGCCTAAACAGCCTATTTGTTCTGTCTATCCCAGCAGTTGATTTCTTATTCCCACTCAAAATTCAGTCCAAACATTCCTCTCTTCCCATCACACACAAGACATATCCATCCTCATAATAAACTTACCTCCCCTCTGAGGTCAGTCTGTGAAGCCATATCTAGCCTGTCCTGGGCCAGGGAGAGGGTGGACACATCAGGTGAGGAGCCACTGGCTCTCCTCATCAGATCTTCTTTCAGTCTGGCCAGTGACTGTAAGTGAAAAGAAAGAAGAAATTTCACATTACACCATGACAAAGAACCTTATATCAATTCTAATCCAGAACTGTCGTAATGACATGACCTATTGTCAATTATAATCTATCTGTACAATAGCTATACGAAACTTCCAATGGAATTTCCTTTTTCCGCAAGTTTTCTCGGGTTCTTGGATGGACCATGCACGGCATTCTCTGAGCCACCAATATTCTCTGATTTCTGAGAATTCTTGAAGAGTGGCATCTCTGCTGACATCGCAACATCTAATGTCATTATAATGGAAGCAAATTCCTACAGCATGGTAACTAAGACACAATTCATTGTCTTCACAAGAACAGCAGTTCACACCACAATAATGGAACAACATTATTGTTACAACATCCAAAGCAATATCAACTAACAGTAGAACTCTGTTAACTTGAAACTGAAGGGACCAGCCAAATCATCGCTACTTAAATGACGTTTGTACTATTCATTCACATGCCCACAATTCTGGAGCCACATACACTGGAGTGATAAGAATTCCATCTCAAACAGACAACTCCTTGAACTCAGAGCAAAACTCTGCCCCTTGATGCAGATAAGGAAAAATCTTACTTTCCTGAAACATGGCACATGAATGAATTGGGCCTATGGGATCTCCTTGACCCCTTCAAAATCCAGGTTAACCTAATCTTCATTTTTTCCTCCTTTTTTTTTTTTCCACACCTGGGCAAAATCTGACATTCTCTATCTCAAAGCTTGCTTCTCTCCCTTGCAAACCATTTTCTGCCTTTCGATTTTTAGTCGCAAACTTCTGTGGATGCCTATTATGTTCAGCATTTTGAAACAAAAGACTGACACTGGAAGGAAGTGATAAAGACTGTATTAAAAAATTTTAAAATAAAGTTTGTATTTTCACTGGTGTCAAGCTAGGCAGACAAGGTCTCAGGGAAAAAAAGGAACAGGAGGAAAGTATGGTCATTACTGACACAAGCTCAAGTGAACCATCCAAAAAGCATGACTAAAGAGGGCTTTACATCATACCGAATCTTGCAAAAAGCCCCCCAGCACAAAAGTCACAAGACTTTCAGATGCAGCTGCAATTCTCCAATCCACGACTATAAATTACATTTCTCACAATCATACTGATATCTTTCCCATTAAATCTCTCCAACCTCTTACATTACACTTCAAGTATGTCTGCCCATAGCAGAGACAAAGGTCACAGGCCATGGCCACTCAAAAATGTAATAAATGTACAGTAGCTATACTCAAGATCTACAAGATCTGCCTCAGCAATTATATAAAGTCATGTCCAGTATCCAGATAGTCTTGAGCAAAACTTAAAGACTCCACACACAATGTATCATGAAACTGATAATTTCCAGTGCCTCTCCCTATCAGTACTCAAACCTCTTATAACCTCATGTCATTACAACTCACTAGTAGTGAATAATATCACTGCTTACTCATAGACATTCCTTCAACAAAAATATGTCATACATCCCCACCAACATTCTTTACACCTAATTAATATCATCATTAAGTCTTAAATCAGTAGCCCTCATTCACATTCAGACATCAATGCTTTCTCACAAGCATCATTTACACCAAACTGTCATTAAATTCTTATCAACATCTTTTACACTCAAGAGTCATCACATTCCAAATCAGCAGCCTCACATTCAAATATGAATACATGCTCAGATACACTATTTACCCCAAAATGCCCTCACCAGCATCCTTTATACCATGACATTGCATCCTAAACAGTGGCCCTCAACACAAATATATCATTGCAAGCTCACCCACATAATTTACACTTGAAAGCCATTACAACTTCATCAACATCTTTACACCCAAGTGTTATTCTACACTTGCTAATTTTCTGTACCCAAATGTCCTTTTCCGTGCCTCTCCGACCCAAAGGCTGTTGCACCCTACCCAACATCCCAAGCCAACATCCATTACATTGCCACAGAATATTTTTCTTCTGCTCTCCTTCCTGAAGCCGATCTTTTATCAAGCTGCACCATCAATTTCTTGCTGGCTTCCTCCTTTCTGGAATTTCCTAATTATCTTGAAACAATTTTTTCATACTGACAGACATATGAGGGGCAGAAGAATGGGGTCAGTGAGAGAGGAAGGCAAAAACAGTGCAAAAAAACAAAGTCAGAGGAGTGGGAGTGGAGAGATTGTCAAAGATGGAGGCATGGAGAACAGGCAGAAATAGACAAGCAATGATTTTGGGAGGGGGGAAGGAATAAAACTACTGATGACTTGCAAGGATAGGATCTCTGAGACAGCAATGAACACCATGAGGGAGAGGAAGGTGAAAAAGAATGGGTTGAGAGAGAACTATGAGCAAGAAAGGTGTTGACACTGGTATGTAAGCAGCGCATGTATTGATATGACATTTTTGGAATGAGTTGTGAATGCTAATGGAAAGATGACTCAGAAGTGAAATGCAAGAAGGAAACAAAAAGTCAAAGACCACAGCTCACATGAGAAATGAGAAGTGCAGTCTGATGCCAATTGGCTAATGCAAAGAAACAGTCTAACAAACACTATCTCAAGCCTTTTTCTCAATAGTTTCACAAAACATTCACAGCTTCAAGTGAAGAAACAGCCCATGATTGATGAGCAAAATTTCCAAGAGATATGAAGCCTTGGTGAAAATCTTGAGACAAGAGAGGCAACAGCAAAAAACATGGAAAGAATGTCCCATGAGCCACACAACATCAACAACAACAAAATTCCTGAGGATAAATTGTCTGGTCTGAGATCCCGAGATCAAGATTTTTTTTCTTTTTTTTTTTGAATAACTTTCAAACAATGAATAAATGAAAAACTGCCATTGAAAGTTTTTAATCTTGAACCTTCTAAGCAACCTTCAATGATGAGACACAATCAAAATCTCCACCCACTATTTTAAGGTTAGTTGCTGGACAGACATGTCCATTTGGTAAGCAAGACCAACTGGAGTCACAATAGAAGATGACTACCATCGCCATCTTAGGAGAACATTTTTTTCTTGACTTGGCCATAACTTTCAACTGAAAACATCGTCCTAAGCCGATGGTGTCACTGCCATCCATATCTGCACCCACTATTGAGGGTCAGGCTGTTGTGTTACAAAATCGCTAAACAAAAGTGAGAGAAGGGAACACTGAAAGACGGAAAGTCTTGCAAAAAAAGAGGTACTAAGATGCAGAAAAAGACCACAGGGAAGGATACTGGGAGAAAAGGAGATGAGAAACATGATATTCAAGTGTACTGTGGAACTAGAGAAAGAGATACAGATACAAGCCATAGAAAGAGTAAAATGGAATAATGACAGAGACCTTAAATGAGATATTTTAAGACTGAACACAGGTCATGCTGAAGAGGAGCAGGAAAATAGTGTGACTGAAGAGAGAGATGCATGCTGGATAGCAAAGACGGGACAAGGGCATCTTGCGCTTAACGGCTTAGCAAAATTTGGCGCTTCCTCTCTACAGGGCTCTTCTCCTTCCCATTCTCTCTCTCTACACCCTTGAAACTGTGTCCCTCCCAGGCTTATGCCTCCCTCATCCCGCAATAGCTGGATAGAAGTAGATGAAAGAGGCGTTCAATTAATGTACTTGGTGACAGAAAAGCTTCAGTAATAGCTTTTTGGGGGGCAGTCAGAGACAGTAGCAAGTGAAGATATTGTAAGGCAGCAGGGGATAATGGAGACATGAGATGAGAAGGTCATGCAGTATTATTATGCTGCATTAGTGAAGTATGCGAATGAGATAATCATTCTGTTGGCACCTCTTCTGTTCTCACGCTAACGTGCGTGTCTTACCCGATTTAACCACGTGGTGCTTCCCTCTCCCCCTTCTGTCTCTTCTCTTCCTCCTGAATCTCCCATTCTCTGTATACAAACTTTAACCCACTTCTTGTTTCATCTTTTAAGTCTTCCTTCAATACCACCCCTCAGCAGTTCCCCCACTTCCCCCTTCATTCTTTGCCCACTGCTTATTTCATTATTACCAACTCCTTCCTCCCACCCTTCCCCAAATCTCTCCTTAAAGTCTTGGTCACATTCCTGAGTGGAAGTTCCTGACACCTGAGCTGCCAGTCTGGCACCAAACACCGTACAAACATTGGCCCCCCCTCCCCCTCCATTCTCCACAGCGTACAACTTGTGCATGACTCATAGCACAGTTATGCCAGGTGTGAGAACTAAGGAAGCCAGCCTGGGTCAACTCTACCTCATGGCATCATGTAAACATACCTGTGCATCCAACACCACCCCTGCTCCCACATGTTCAGATTTTTCTCCCTTTTTGTTTTCAGTATTTGTTCTACAGAGGATGTAAATGGGAGATGGAAAAGAATCAAAAACACATTACTGAATAAAGAGAGAGAACAAGTGAACACATTAAGGAAAACAGAGCAGGATGTAAGGTATTCAGATTTTGCAAGAATAAAGAAAAGAAGTGAGAAATGTGGTTCATATCCTCAATGGTGCAGTGGTCCTCAATAATCACTTTTTGCCATTCTTACCATTCATGTAGTATATTTAAAACTGTCACACACTGAACATTTATCAGCCCAAGACTACTGTACTTCATTTTCATTCCTTATTCCTACTTCATTATCATAACAAAGAGACTGATACTCTGTATCATTGTTTCCATCCATTCATAAATAACACTCTGCATTCACACTTCCTTCTGAATTATGACTTATACAATCTTTGTTTTCAGTTCCTTCCAAAATACAACATGCATATTCAAGTTTATTACTTCTAATCTAACATCCTGCATTTTACTTTTATCACCAAATACTTCCCAACATTCCATGCTCTAGCAAAACTTTATTACTGATGCTACAGCACTGCCAGTTTACAGTTACCATTCATCATATCTTCACACTTTCTACAGTATGGCATGATTCCCCTCTAGATCAAGATCTTTCATCAAAAACATGATGACATCCAGTGCTAACTGAGACCCTTTGGTTTTAAATACCATGATACCCTTTACATCAGGAATGCCTAAAGGCCAAAAAATGGCCCACCAACAAGGATATGAAACATGGCCCGTAGAAAAAAAGACCCCCACGAAAGTTTATAGAGCGCCACACATTGGTATTCAGTGTTACACATTATGACGAAGAATGCATTCACTTTTAAGATGTGGCCCTCCATACACTGGTATTCAGTGTCACACATTATGACGAAAAATGCATTCACTTTTAAGATGTGGCCCTCCCGAATGACTGCATAACAAACATGCCCTCCATTTTGACAAAAATTGGCACTCCTACTCTGTACACTATGCTAATAATACAAACAGATCCTATATTTTGATCGTAGCCATCAGGCAAAACACATACGGTTCCACTCACTCAATATCAGAACCAAAATTACTTCACCAAAGTATATGAAAATCATCTGATCTACCAAATCAAATAACATGACATTCTGTACTAAATGCCACAATATATTTTACTGGGTGCTATGACACTTCTACTTGACACCATGATAAACCTCTACTGCATATCAGGACACTCTCCATAAAACATCACGGCAATATATATCCTACAGGTGTGAATTCCCTCTGTAACAATTTACATATCATTTGTACTGACATAACACTAACGGATCTTCTCCACTAGAATGAAGTTTGGAGATTAAAAAAAAAAACTGGATCCCAGTGAACATTTTTTGTCAACATCAAAATAACTCATCACTCATGATATGCAACTAACCACCATTTTGAGCTCATTCATGAATTTCAGTTAAATGTCATTAGAACTGGTTATAGTCTGTACAAAATGATACTACTATTTTATCGTTTGCATTTTTCAAGGACTATAATCACCTTATAAGTCAACACTTATAAGTCATTATGTTTACTAGACTCCTTTCTAATTAAACACCATTTCAGAAAGTGCAACATCTGTGTGATACAGATCTCAAGGTACATGGAACTTGTCTGAGAACATATAATGGCTTTATTGTAGGTAAGACAGCAACCAAAGTCATAATATTCCAACAACATGATTAAAAAATGGGTCTCACTCAGATCAATATTAAAGTTGTTTCATCATTCATCATGATCTAGTAAACCTCACTTTTTTTTTTTCAAATTTGATTTTCAAGTATTTCATTTTCCTGAAAATTTTCACATTCTGCCTTCTTTGCTTTGTGTAAAGGTGAAATATGCTGATAAAGACTTATAAAAGACCTATTTAATGATGGATTTTGGATTGGAGGTGAGAAGAAGAGGTCACAAGTCTGAGGAAAAAAATTCCCCAGGGAATGTGAGACAGCTGAAACAAGTATGCTGAGAATGTCCTCATTATGACTAACAGGATATAGCTCAAAGAAACACATGGGCAGTACTCATAAGGGCGAACATAAAATATCCATCAAACCACAGACCATGAGCACATGACACTAAGATAATCAAGGCAATATGTGAGCGCTGTTACTCAGCCAACTTCAAATAAAATATCAAAACTGCTTGCCGGTTGTGAAAAGATATTTCCTACGACTGAAATATCTTCCACCACGGCAATCTCTCAGTCTCCATCAAAACATGAAAGAGAGCTAAGAGTGCTGAGCGTTTTCCATCAAAACAGCCTTTCCATTCATGCAGAAGAAAAATATGGCATAAATATGCACGTCCACTTTGCTTAAAACACATTTTTCACGCAGGTGTGAATTGAAGAACTTTTAATAGAAACATTTTCTCTGCCTGAAAGCAGAGTTTCTGTTAACTTACAGCAAAGGCTGTGAGTATGCAAATTCACTGCTTCTATGATCACAGCAATGAGTTATGCCTATTGGATCTTGCAATGACATTGCGTCTCTCTATATCCTTATAGTCTGTTTGACCATCATAATTTACTTAGTAACAAATTTCATTTAAACTCTTGCTAAATTTTTAAGAATGCACTTACACAAAATTGATGTAGTGCTCAATGCATATTTAGGATGCCACTGCAGACACCCATGCAAAAAAATATACTTTCTGCAAAGATTGGTAGAATACATGAAAGGGTGAAATGTTCCAAGACAGCTGATCTCAAGTTTTCAGAAATGACAGACAGCAGAGTGTGCCCTGACATCTTTTCTCAGTTAATGTCTAAACACAGATTACTGTAAAATGTGTCAAGGTGAATTGCCTTGTCTTCGTTTAAATAAGTAAGGGTGCAAAACACACCAAGATTCCTTGGTGTCAAAACATGCAAGGCTGAAATATATGCCAAACTACCAGTCTCAGTTTATATTAAATAAGTAAGACTGCATTGCATGCTGAGATGAATAGCTTCAGCCTGCATTAAAACTTGTACAAAGGGTGAAAGGAATGCCAATACTGATTTAATCCAATCAATGTTGTGGCATATAGGACAGCACATTTTGCCAAGACTGCTGTTTGTCATACACCATATCAATATAGAGGAAGGTGCAAGACATATAGTACCAGGTTACTTGCTGCCAATAGCTTTCTGATCAGTCTAACTCAAATAAGTGAGACAATAAAGTATGCCAAGTTTACTGTCTCAAACTAGATTAGAAGAAGTGTGAACGTGAAGGTGTCACACTGTTTGTCAAAATATGTAAGAATGTAGAGTGTGTCAAGATTATTTGTCTCAATCAGTGTCCAAAGACCAAATGACTTGCTTTAAAACTATTTCAAAAAAGAAAAGCCAGAAATGTGTGACAAAACAATCTGTCCCATTTTATTTCACAATATAAAAAGCCACAAAGTGTTCCACTATTATGCATCTTTGTTTGCTCAAACATGTTAAGACAACAAAGCGTGTCGATACTTCTAGTGTCCATGTCCAAACAATAACGAAAGTGTGCCATGATTATTTGTCAATATCCTAACTTGTAAGGCAACAATGCTCATGGAGACTTGGTTCATATCAAATATGTATACAATAAACTGTGTCAAGAACACACGATTTGGTATCTGGCAAAACTAGTAAGAGAGCAAAGATGCCACAAAGTGTATCAAAGCATGAAAGGGTACTAATGTGAAGACTGACCTGCATAAGATTGCTCTTCTCCTTTTCCCCCTGGCTCAGCTTGGACTGAACTTGTCTGATCTCTGATAAAATCCTTCTTGCTTGGTCCAAGCTGTAACCACCTGATATTGACTGCAGTTTCTGACCAACACTGAAAGGGAAAAAGGACATTAATTTATAACTTCCTACAGACCACAGCTTTTGATCAATGCTAAAAGATAAACATAAGGTTCAACATTTTTCTTGATAAACTGAAGATGCTAACCAAGACAGGAGGGAAAAAAAACAGACTTAATGTGCAAGTGAATCTATCCCTTTCAAAATTAGCTAAGTCAAGTTTCTCTTGATTCAAATCTGAATGAAAAGTTGTGATCCTTTCCTCTTTGTGATCCTTTCCTGTTCAAACAAATTTAAAAAGTCATAATTTGAAATATTAATGAACATGCCAGAGTTCTGTCAGGGGTGTGATTCCTGATTTTTGAAAAAAGCCATGGATTTGTGGCTATCTTGTTTGCTTTTTATAAATATAAGTGGCTCATATCATACATATATAAAGACAATTTGGTGAAAAGGAAATATCTGTCAACACAAATATCAAACAATATGGCCTTCAGCGTAATGACTTTCATGCCTTTCACAATATTGCAGAATTTTGTCTTAAACTGAAGACACAACACTTATCTTCAGGACTTCAAAACAGACAGACTCCAGAGTACAATCACTACTTAAAGCCAGTAGCTTTCTGACCATTAACTGATAATAACACGAGACATGAAACATAAATCACTGGGAATATAGAAAATTTTCTAATCACTGGATAATTTATTACTCAGCCTGTAAAACCTACTTTATACTTACTTCGACAATGTTTCCACTCCCCTCTCCTTATATGACATCTCTGCCCTGATCTGCTCCAACTCTCTCTTCAGCCTTGCCACACGACTTTTGGCCAAATTCACATCCTGTTTGAGAAGGTCGGGGTCATACTTGGTGCTGCCAACACTGGAGTTGGAATTCACTGAAAGAATGGAAATGTATCTGAGGTTAACTAATCATGAAAAGTTGTCAGATGGGGCTATTCAAGTTTCAATACCAGAAAGTCATCTTCATCACATGAACACAGTAATTGTAGGATAGAAAATTTCTTAATCAAGTTTGCACTGAGGAACCGCTTAGACTTGATATGCTAATTCCATCTTCACCAGCAACTCCTGGGAAGTGGCACTTCCAACAATATTTTGTATAATGAAGTTAAAGAACTGCAAGACACTGAACACTTTTCTTTTCCACAATGTAATGGCAAATATTCTGATAGGATTTTAAAATTCTTACATTTGAAATAATATATCCCAAAGATTTTAACAAAAAAAACCAAAACAACTCAAGCATGGAGCCTTGGCAGTAAGCCATCTCATTCAACAGTTCTCCAAAAGTAAAGAAATTGTCTACCAGTTGAACAAAAATGTTTAATTCACAAAAGCCCAAAATTAAACAGCAAAGGCCCAAATGACATCAGGAAAACATCCTAAAATGTTAATGATGTAACAAGAATGATATGGAATGCCACTCACAGCTTGTCCGGGAGGATTTCCATCCTGTGAGGGTGTCATTCAGGTGTTGGTACTCATCCTGGGCCAGCATCAAGCGCTGCTCTTTGATTGAGTAAATCTCCTTCTTGGCCTGTGGATATAAGCGGTATCCAAGAAATGAATGGCATACATACATGACATAAACTTATCTTTTCTTGACCTTTTGCAAGGACGGGAATTCTAAAAGTACTGGTAAAGCAAATAAAGATCAGCCCTTTGCAATCAGTATTACTATTAAATTGGCAATTGAAAAGCCACATATTATTACAGCAATTTCAAAGGCAAGATGACACAATAGCATTCATATAAACTTGGGGACCACTGTTCTGAATTTCTGCACAAGTATTATTACTCACTACCAGAATTTTCAGCCATTTCACTCATGTAAGCAGGTAAAAATCTTCTATGCCGCCTTCTAAAATGGTAATTACATTATGCATATAAAAATTCCTCAATGCCAGACTTGTCCTTGTGTATAATCAACAGTGACCGTTTCAAGGACATATAAACCCAAAACCAGTTACTCTGCCTGTCCTTCAGAAGAAAAGCAAGCTGAGCCAAAGTTAAGATGATGACAAATATAAGAGTGCTTGGATGTAAAATTCTGACTTATGCAATACTGAACTCGTACTTGAGACAACTGACATTCCCATACATCCTCTTCCTCCCCTCTCCTCCTGCCCTCTTTACACAAACAGATGGTGAACCATTTATGAAGCCCATTATTTTTCAAGTATCTCAGATTTTAATTCCCTACAACATGTGAATCTCAACTCACCTCTAGGTCCTCCTGAGCTGTGACCAGATATTCCTTGAGCATATGCTCCTGCTCCTGCCTCCATTGTACACGGGGATCCTCCAGCTGGTTGATTTCTGCACAGACAACATTAATGTGTCAGTATGATATAATGAACCTGTCACTGTCTCTTGCATTAGTAATACTGAAGTATTTGTCATGAAGTGCCTGCCTGCAGGTCCCCAGAATATGATGTTTTGGTTTTATCACTTCTATAACGAGAGTTGATAGCATGCAAAAGCATGGCACAAGTTTTGGGTTATATATAAACGCAAAAGCTATGTTATTATCCAGACAAGTGATATTCAACTTATAACTTAGGCAAATTTGGTGTCTGTACCATGACACATTGTCTTAGTTTCTGCCCACTTGTCTCAGTTTCTGCCCACTTCTATCATTCTGACAATGTTCAAGGATGTAATAAAAGTTCAGTGTTGAAGTTCTTTTATTTCTCCATGAGCCCATCAGACAATAAACAGCCATCTTGTACCTTATCAGCAGCAAAATTCGCAAAATAAATTCATCACAAAAACTACTGTTTCCAAAATTTGAATGCGTGTATAAGATACCGAAATATTAATAGCTATTTTATATAACTTGTGAATATGGTCTTGAATTTGACAGAATGCTTTCTAAACCATAAACTAAGAGTAAGATTCTTCATGTGAAATTGCTTACGTTTGATGTGGTCTATGTAATACACTCCCACATTGGGATCATAGGCTTCCTCCCACCCGAGCGGCAACTCATTTCCCACACAGTCAGCAAAGG
This sequence comes from Ellobium chinense, assembly GCA_033807755.1. Classification (NCBI taxonomy): domain Eukaryota; kingdom Metazoa; phylum Mollusca; class Gastropoda; order Ellobiida; family Ellobiidae; genus Ellobium; species Ellobium chinense. Next base: position 567,631 of record JAWQUT010000349.1, on the reverse strand, counting down.
TCTGTGGCTTGGTGAACCTGAAGAGAAGAGAACTTAAAAGTTTTACTATATATATTCATACTACATGATCATTTTCAATTCTTATTCAACCAGCTGACCAGGTAAGGTAATCGCATCCCATAAGGTCTGGGTAAGTGCGTGTGTTCAAATTGAAGCCTGGCACAGAGACAGATAAGGTTACTGGGGACAGAGATTTGAATCTCATGGATCAATTGAAGACACAGCTACTGAGAAGAAATGGCAAGATTTCCACATGCACCCTACAACCTCGTCCTGTAGACATTATTTCTCTACACTATGTAATGTGTGATACTTGTAAGTTGTAATAGGCCTACTTGTTTTAGAGGGTGGGAATCCAACTGACTTTTGGTGGAACTTGGTTTTCTTAAAGTTAGGCCTACAGTAAACGGTAGATCCAGCAGGTCCAGTTCAACAAGTACCTCTCCTTCAAACTTATCAGTACACAGACCATAGCCACTACAGGTAAGTATCTTTACATGATACTTACAATTTACATCTTCTAGTTATGGGGGGCACATGTGATTGTGGGAGTCTTTTTGATAAAACTTACATTCTTTTCGGCTCCATCCTAATTCAATCTAGACTAACAGTTTATATAGAGACCTATATAATCCCTTTCCCGACCCAGTCCCAAGAGCTTAGACATGGTCAGACAGTCCATCCTGATGAAGAGACACATTCTCTGAGGACATCCACACACTATCATTACACTAAATAAAAGTTACAAAAGTAATCCCAAATACATAAAGATTATAAATATGAATAGGACTGCTTTTGCAGTTTGCAATGATGGAACTTCTAAAACTAGGCATATAATCTTTATTGTATACACTACACGGTCATCCCCCACTAGCTGTGAAAACCATCCTAAACACACGCACACCGAAATGTCCGAACTTCAAACAGGACGAAAAGCAGATCTCTACTCCAATAATAGAGCTACTCATGTTGTCCTAGACTTCGTTTTTAACCATCAGAAACCTGCTGGATCACAGCAATCCACGAATTTTTGTCAATCTTTGCCGCTTCTATATGATATCAAATCTACAGGTGTTCTTGGTGCTTATGCAGTGCGTCGAACACAGTACAGTGGACACCATGAACTCGTGCCGAAGCTCGGTTATGGATGTGTTGCCCGTTACTTGCCGCTACATTCCAATCTTTTACCTGTCGCGAGGGTCTATCCATGTCGTCCTGCGATGTATGTGGTCGATGAAGAAGCTTTTCCCATCATAATCCACCGCTTTTTCCCATCCCTCGGGCAGGGGGAGGTCCCCGTTTCCTCTTTCTGGCATATTTCATAGATAGTTTTTAGTTACTACCACTCTCACACATTTTTGTCCTCCATATTGCTTTCATACTTATTAACATATGTGACGTCACGTGACCTGGGTCAACCAATGGGATCTTCCTCTCAGACCTATTCTCAAAGATTGGCATGCATACCTAAATAGCAAAACATTCAGAGGAATAACAGGCAAATATTTGGCATGCTACCCGCAAGGTCGCCTCAATGAAATCAGAGGATTGTCAGCGCGTAGTCTAGTGGCTGCAGTCTTAAAGAGAGGACAGTGTTGCGGCCTACTTTCCCGACAAGAACACACTAAACAATGGATGTGGCACACGGGGAGGGGCTAAATTCATTTGAGGGACACGGTATTTGTAGTCTAGTCGCGAGGAATGTTTTGACACACAGATCGAGCTTCACGCTCTTTCCAGCTGATATAATCCTTACCCATACTAGACCCCATTTTGATATTATGCCGTACTATGTTATGATCACTAATGCCGTAACTAGCAACCCGTAGTGCTGGGGTGGGGGAGGGGAGTAGTCCAAATAAGAAAGGGGAAAAAACGGTTGAATGTCGATAAAGAATGCGATAGTTTTGTAGGTGAATAGAGCGGGAAGGGGAGGGGGTGGCGACCGAGTCACGGCCCTGGTGGTCACCGAGATCTTCATTATCAGCACAGGTTGGCTACATCTACGTGTACTTCGTATCCATTTTTTGAGAGTCTGAGCATTAACGGTGAGATCTCTTACCATCGTAAGAATTACATTAACCTTGCACGTTGAAAATTTCAAAAGGTGCATTCAGCACCGATGCGTTGGTGCATTTCTTGCGATGGTACGAGATCCCATCATCATAGTGCAAGTTCTCAAATATCGGCGGCAAAAGGTCGTCGTTCAACTTTATTTACCACAGTGAAATTTTGGGTATGATTAGCAGGAAGTCTAACACCACTAACGAAGTTTATTGACTCCTGTCCTTGTATCAGTAGTTAATAAAGAGGAGAATGGGGTGATGTCTTCTAGACGGAGAGCTGTCTGGCATGCAGCCAGAGGTAGACTATATCCAAGGGGATGTGTTTTGTGAAGGTGACGTCTCAGAGGACAATTTGTTTATAATATAACCACTTTGAAAAGTGACTTCAATGATGCTATGGAAAAGAGAAGGCTATATGTCATAAAGGCTTAAGTATGGTCTAGATAGGCCTTTGCTCTAATTTGCAGAAATCTTTGTGTGTTTGTAGAAGGAAGGGGGGGGGGAGGGGCGAGGGCGAGAAGGCTTCCAACAGGTCTTAGTTTAATTGTTACAGTTAATTTCTAAGTGGCACAGAATAGGTAGATTTATCAACTATTAACATCCACCGTGCTTGTTGGCCATTTCGACCTTATTACATCTACAACGTAATCAGAAATGTGTTTGAATAATCAATAATTGAATACAATAGATAAAAACATACAAACAAAGGGGAGAAGAAAAAAAAAAAGCACACATGGCTTATGATGCTGCTGTGTAAAAAGACTTCAAAGCCTTTGTTCGACAAAACAGGGGAAGCTATTCGTTAAATGCAAGCTACATACAAAAAAAGCTGTTTGCTTCCCCTGAAAGTGCATTTTGACCGTTGCATCATCCCACAGACCCCTACGATACCCTGTTATTCCCACAAAACAGTCTTCCATGTGTTTGAGTGTTAACATTATATAATGCCTCTGCCAGCCCCAGAGGTTTACGCTATGCAAATTCTTACCCCCACTGTACGTGTGGCGGCTGTAAGCTTACGTCAAGCACGTTCTACCCGCACAACCAAGCTGTCTAGTCGGTGCTCTGCAGACGAGTGATAATACGTCTGTATGAATCTTTGTACTCCATTATAAACGGCAGCTGTGTCAAACAAAATCATGCTGAGGCAATAAAAATGCAGAATACTTTACCTAGCTTATACAGTGTAACTTTACTTTTGAATTTAGATGACCAAAACCTTAACTGAAAGCTAAATAATAGCCTACATTGTCAGATATAGATGTTTGTCATTGCTGGAACTTCATGACGTCATAATTTTTGCCACAAGCCGCTGTGGTTTGGGGAAGGGGAATAACTCCAGCTATTTTTATTGCGTCATATTACATACGCATGCAGTAATAGAACGAAGCTCTAAGTTTCATCGCCAGATTGTCTCGGTATCCACCATAGATCATTTTCAGAGGGAAAAGTACTGGCAAACAGAGAATTACATTTGAAGTGCGTGTCCACGTTTGAGCTAAATTAATTTGGCTGTTATGGAGTTTACTGATAATGATTATTGGTTAATAGTTGTGGCTTGAGTTCTTGAGGTCCCAACACTGACGCTAAGACAAAAATCTACTTCCTGAATCACAGCTGCAACAGTTGTTATAGTAATTTCCTTCAATGCTAACAATTTCTTTTCTTGATATTTTTACGGTACTCTCTTTTCATGCTGTTGAAGCGGTCACTTAGTGAAAAATAAAAGACAGTGTTGAGGACGAAGCAATGGATAACGGTTTTCTTTGGGTTGCACGATATTATTTTATATTTTTGTATTTTAGATTATCAAAATAGTTAGGCCTTGGACGTGATACTCAAGCACACTCAACGATTTATCATTGATTGATTGATTGATTGATTGATTGATTGATTGATTGATTGATTGATTGATTGATTGATTGATTGATTGAGTCAGTCAGTCAGTCATTTAGTTAGTCAGTCAATCAGTGAAGTTTGTCCAAGTAGGGCTACTGAGGCTTTGTCCAAGTAGGGCTACTGATAAAGGGCACATTATGATTAAGCAAAGTGAAGCCAGAAGAAGAAGAAGAAGAAGAAGAAGAAGCCAATGCAGTCTCGCTTAGTCAGTCAGTCTCTCATTCGGTCACGCATTCAGTCAGTCAGTCAGTCAGTCAGTCAGTCAGTCAGTCAGTCAGTCAGTCAGTCAGCAGTCAATAAGTCAGTCTGTGTAAGCTAGTCTAGGTAAAGTATTATGCATTTCTATTGCCTCAGTCACTCACTCACTCACTCACTGACAGACTGACTGACTGACTGACTGACTCACTCACTCACTCACTCACTGACTCACTCGCTGACTCACTCACTCACTCACTCACTCACTCACTCACTCACTCACTCACTCACTCACTCACTCACTCACTCACTCACTCACTCACTTACTCATTGATACGTGTTCAGTTGACTGTTGCACACCTTTACACCGGAAATTGTAATCATTGGGTTTTCCCTATTCCTATCTAGAATTTGAACTGAGATGCCGCACAAAGGCCGTTTGTTCAATAACTTGTTTGGCTGGATGTTTACATTCTGCTGAAGCATATGGCTTGGTTCGTTTACTTTCTTCTGTGCGCGCAAATTACATTAGACCTTGGGCATTCAAGCCTGCATTCAGCCTTCAAACATTTCGAAGAACTCAAGCCGGAGCATATTTCGGTTAGAGTGAAAAGAGATGGCCCCACAGGGCGTGTTGCATCTAAGCTTGTTTCCTTCTTGGCACTGCAGAGGAAGTTTGTTATTGATCTTACCCCTGGATCTCCTGTCCTGCATCCGCAATTTCAGGCAAGTCTCGTGGACGGCGAAGGTAGGATGACTCCATTCAAAGTTGATCGGGACACTTTTTACGCCGGATTTCTGAATGGCAACCCTGAGCACGGCGTAGATGCGGTCTACGTCGAAGGCGTGTGGATCGCTCAGATACACGCCCCTGAGGGCGGGTACTCCATTGAACCGCTCCGACGCCACGACCCTCGGGCCTCCCCTACGTCCATGCTCATTTACAGATGGCAAGACGTGCAGCCACTGAATGACTCGAGCCCTCATCATGGAGATGGTCGTCCGCATCCGTTTTGTGAGCAGGTTCGATTTCCGGCGAGTAACCTGAAGTTTGAACCAAACACTACACCTCCTCACGGCCACTTATCAGACAGTCTAAATGCAGAAGCATACACAGGGGTTAGTACTGACACCCTTGAAAGCAGGCGCTACATGAGAAACCTGAAAACAAATCCTGACTCGACTCATCATGGTTTGGATCGATGGCTTCACATCAAAGATCGACAAAGCTTGCGGCGGAGACGTAAGACCCCGAAACCCAGCAACCCATACATGAATACTTGTGAGATGCTGGCCGTGGCGGACTTCAAAACCTACCGTGGTATTGGAGAAGGCAGCGCCCTCAAAGTCATCTCATTTCTGATCAACGTATACCAGTCGGCAAATCGGATTTTCAGGGCCACCATATTTGGAGAATACACCAACATGGGCCTGGTGGTCAAGTCTTTCCTCGTCTTCAGCAGCTACACCAGGACTAGTATTCCCCACTTTAACATGGCCAACAACATGATGGAAGGCCGGGAAACTCTGATTTCTATGACCACGGTGCCCTACTTCTCCAAATTCTGCCTCGTTCATCTGACCACGGAGCGCAATTTTGGAGGAACTCTGGGTCTCGCTAGCACAGCAAGTGAGAAGGATGAGAACTGGGACAACGGAATCTGTTCTATGACCCAAACCAGCGAATCACGGAACATTGGCCTCAGCACTCCTATTACCGCATCAGACTCCCCACTTTCACTTGCGGTATATCTCTGTTTGTCCTTTCCAGCAGTTTGCCTGTGAGCCTTAGACCTTCCTCTGCTTCATCATCATCATCATCATCATGATCGTAATCATCACCACAACCACCACCACCACCACCACCAACATCATCATCATCATCATCATCATCATCATCATCATCATCATCATTAAAACTAAATATGATTCTGCCCAATGACACAAAATTTTCTGAAAAATGTATAACGAATTTATTAACAAAATAGTCAACTTTTCGTGTTAAACACTTTTTCAAGACTGACAATGCAAGTTTAAGACATACAAAGAAAGGCAAGTGAATACATATCCGAGAGTCAGAAACAGAAATAGGAATAGAGCAACTGAAAGGGATTGTGATATGTTCATTGTCTGAGTTATTTAAAGAAATTAAAGCAACGGTATACATAATCATACAGACAAAACCACACGATTACACACTCATGTACCTGCATAAATACTCATTCACTCACACACACACACAACACGCACACACACACGCGCACACACACACACACACACACACACACACACACACACACACATCCATCATCATCATGATCATCACCATCATTTTCAAATTTATAGAAACTCTCAAACAATTTAATAAAAGTTCCAAATGATGATGGACATGTGTCCATGATTAGGGAACAGAAAAATCATCATCATCATCATCACCATCATCATCATCTTCCTCTCTTTCGTCTTCTTCTTCCTTTCCTCTTCTTCTTCATCGTTGCTATTTGCGAACATCCATATTTTCATGATGATGTGAGCTTAATCCTGAAAGTCAGCTATGTATTTCTGAAGATGTCCCGTAACTGTGTCTCAAAAAGGGGCATCTACTGGTCAGGCTTTTCTATCGAATTGTTCAAAATATACAGTTTAGGCACTCGTGCAGAACGTGGTAGACAATATAATGAGCTTGATGCCCAGTTCGATCGAATTTACTGTTTCTCGTGTGTTGACCAGACAATGCCGGTTGTCTGAAACTTGTCACTGTCACATTAAACAGGGCGTCAACCGTTCTGTGTCACCTCAGCCAATGCTACAATGCCATTATACACAAAATGGAAGCTGCATAAAGCTGCTGGCATGCAGAGAGGCAAACTATTGTTTACTGATTACTTCAAACTTGACGCAGTTTAAAGGGGGAAAAAAAAAACGAAATCCCTTAGCTGTCCGTCTTTAGAATATCGACATGTATATGATTGATATGTGTAGTTTTGACTGCCCAGTTGCAAGTTGTATGCTATTGCTAGTCGATATGTGACCACAAACACTGACGACTAACTTTAAGTTGAGACTACTTACCTATACTGTATAAATTCGTGCTGCATGTTTGGATTATTATGTGAATGATCTCATGTTGCCAGTGACTCACACCTTGTCGATGGCATGTTCTTAGGATGCTTGTTCGCGTTTGACTTTCTTTGTGTTCGGTGCCTCTTTCTTAAATCACTCAGTGGCAAAGCGATGATGTCATGTGCTAATAGGTTACAATCGCGCGAATCCGTTTGCTACATATTAGTATGTAGTGTCGACTGTTGTCAGTCAAGTCCTAACTTTCGTTGGCCATTTGCACTGACCGGTACTGGAGATAAGCATCTGAGTTTAAAAAAAAAACAAAAACAACCAAACGAAAAACATCATTACTTATAACAGTCCATGACAAGTAACATTTTTTCCTGAGTCCTTTCATTTGGCCCACTTCCATGGATACCAAGTCTGGGCCTCAGGCTATGTCCAGGGAATAAAGATTACCTCAGTAGAAGTCCTGTCTATGTAAATAGTGGTGCTTTAATCTAATCTAAACTGGCCAGAGAAGTGACACATGCATTAGAACAAAACCACAGCTAAGGTCACTAGGCCCTTGGGAAAGGAGAAAAAAAAAATACCAGAAAATGTTATCACCCTTAGCGGTAAGCCCAAAACAGATGATTTCAAGAGTAATAATAATAATAATAATAATGCGGTTTATAAGTCTCGTATCCAGGCTAATGCCCGCACACGCGACTTCACACTATCATTACCCCAGCAGGCCTGATCACTCTAGAACTTTCTCGACTCCCTGGGGAGCATACGGTGCCGCTGCCATTTATAGGCGCTGATCACTTGCATTCTGACAATATCTTCCACTGCCTATAGCCAGGTACCCATTTTACAGACGGGTGGACTGAGGAAAATGAGAATGAAATGCTTTCCCAAGGCACTTACAACATGACCGTGGTCGGGAATCGAACTCACGACCTTCAGATCTTGAGTCCAACGCCGTAACCATTAGGCCA
>JAWQUT010000349.1:538264-550498 GCA_033807755.1 Ellobium chinense | reverse complement strand
GGGGGATGACAAATATACACAGAATTCTATTAATGGCTAGAGGGCTTACTTGGCCGTGTGCCGCGTATAGCAATATTTGGGGGCAAACCGGCTCGCTGAAGAGAGCCTTTGTTTACATATGCTATCGGTCATTGTCTTCAGTTCCTCGCATTAATACCCCAGCGGTCCATTGTATCATAACAATAGAAACGCGAGTGAGGGAAGCGGACTGCCCCTGCCCCCAAATGTCGGCCATTATGGCTGCTCTATGCGGCACGCTGAGCCAGCCTCGCGTAAGAGGAAGTAAGCCCTATAGCCAATAATAGAACTCTGTGCAAATATTATATAGTAAGATTTCACCAGCTCACACACACACACACACACACACACACACACACACACACACACACACACACACACACACACACACACACACACACACACACACACACACGCATGGACTTGTACATAATACATTTAGTGCATGCAAGGAGCAGAAGTCTCAGACCAGATAACTTATAAAAAGTGACATTTTGCGTCAAAAGCCGTGTCCAGTGATGACTGAATTGACGTAGACGAGATACAAAACGATGACTGATATAAGATGATGTAAGTAGAAAGATGTGAAGTGCTGAGTGAAAAGATCCAGTATCATAAATTAGAAAATGCGAAAATACTGTTGCCATTCTTGAATCCATGGCTTTCTCTAACAACAGCACCAATTTAGTCGAAATATCGATCTAGTCCATGACCTGTCTATGGTTAAATGAACTGTATCAGGGTTGGGCGGAACTCTCCACTTTCACTCCAAGCGTATTTGAGACATTTTTCGGGGAAACGTTACGGTCAGCCCTGTTCATCTTGCTGGCGTGTGAGAGGTTATTATTATGGTTAAGATTAAGTGTAGGCTGAAAGCATGCATATTAGAATAAAACATTATATGAAATGATATATGAAAAAGAAGGTTGATTTTATTAATTCATTCAATTCGGTACGATAATAATCTAATTTCTTTGTTTGTGTCTATTTTTCTTCCTTCCTATTTTTCTTTCTTTCTTTTCTCTTATTTTCTTGTAATATGAATTTGTACACCACAAAAACATTCAGGATTTTAATTTTTTAGGAATAAATAACACCAAACTCTGCGTTTAATGGGCTTTGGACCTTCACACTTTTTTTTTTTAGAAATTGAACGTGCGGCGGCATTAAGGTTTGTTGTTTTGGGTTGGTTTTGTTTTTTTTTTGGATTTTTTTCTGTTTTTGATGTTATATAATTTAGAAAAAAAACAAACAACTGTTGTTTTCTTCAAATCTGTGGTCTAAAAACTCTTTCCGGACACTGGTCGATCTCGAAGTTGTTGATGGAGTAGGGCATGGTTTGACACCTTTCTCCAAACACGGGGGGTTGTTGGAGCGGAGCTTCATTCTGGCATGCGATTCTATGTGGCTGCAAATCTTAAGGAATGAGAAGATGTTTGGGTGAGGTGAATTAACTTACTCTTATGATTTCCCAAAATTCCTACGTACCACCCTCTCATTCGCACCAATTTCTAAACTTTGTCCATGTTGCCAGTTCCAGCCTCAAAGCTGTACATATGACCATTACTGTTAGTCTGTTACAAACCTCCCGCCTCTATGATCATTCACACAGTGCGCACACTGCCAACACAACTAAAACTCTTGCCACTACCAATTCAATATTATCGCTCTCTCATCACTGTCTGGTGTACATCATCAAATCACTTATTACCACAAACACCACTACAGTTGCTACCATTTTCCCCACATCGTCCATCACTAATCCTCTGTAATTCCCTTTACATTTGTTCCATAGAGCAATTTCGCCACCATCAACGTCGTCTTTCCATATCTATGGGAAAGTAAATTTTTTCTTGCATTTATTTTGAATGTAGATCTGCATTGTAAAGTCGTTGTCAATGTACAATCTCAGCGCAGTTGCATGTGTCATTCATATAACATTTGATTAATATTCTGTTGCTGAAAGTAAATTCTATGTCATATTTTCATGACAAGAACATAAAGAATAGATTATACTGTATTTGTCAAAGTTCACCGCATGTCATGTTACTGTATTATGATTTTGAAAATAAAGTCTAGACAAATGGTTATGACATTGTTTATTAGAAATAGAACGTTCGGCGGCATTGAGGTTTGTTGTTTTGGTTGTTGTTGTTGTTGTTGTTGTTGTTTTTGATTTTATATATAAAAACAAACTGTTGTTTTCTTCAAGTCTGTGGTCTAAAAACTCTTTCCGGACACTGGCCGACCTCGAAGTTGTTGATGGAGTAGGGCATGGTTTGGCTCCTTTCTCCAAACACGGGGGTTGTTGGAGCGGAGCTTCATTCTGGCATGCGATTCTATGTGGCTGCAATTCTCAAGGAATGAGAAGATGTTTGGGTGAGATGAATTAACAGTTCCCCAAAGTGGCGATGGAAGCTTTCACAGCCGTGTACGATAAAAAATAATCAGTGTATATTATGAATGCTGGGATGATTACTGTCAGTGTTTGTAATTATTGGAAGGGTTAGTGATTTTAATGAACGTCATGCCTTTTCAGCACAATCATATTGATTCTATTAGAAGGAATAAAACAGCCCCTCTATTTACCAAATATAAGGGTTCCCTTTGCAGTCAACGCAAGCTTTTTACTTCTGAAATGTGGCGCCACCCTGCCTGGACCATTTTGTTAGTGGAAGACAAAACACTGTCACCACTGTAATCGTGTTGAAAGGGAGTATTAACATTCTCTACCACTAAGCTGCTGAGCCCATTCATTGTGTGAATATGAATAGCGGCATCATAGGGAACTCTAAAGATAATATTTCAAATTTACCTAACAATTTGGTTTGAATTTAGGCCACTTAATCCGGCCGGTTGTTGTTGTTGTTGTTGTTGTTGTTGTTGTTGTTGTCGAACCAGCGACGCATGGGGTTTCGCCCTTCGGTCCAGTGCCATGCTGTGGAAGGTACAGGTACGTTGGGGTTGTTGTTTTGTTCCATAGAGTGTATTTTCTGTGTTTGGTCTCGGAGGGAGAAGGGTAGCTCTGATATCGTTTAGAGGTGCACAGTGGAAAAGATGATGATCCACAGTTACGTACGGGTAGTCACACAGAGGGCACAATGGTGGGTGTTCTGGGTTGATTCTGTTCAGGTGAAAATTCAGCTGTGTGTCCGCAGGCTAAAGGTCGTGGCCTGTTCCTTTCTATTATGAAGTTCGTTGATATTGTCATTCTGCTTTGCTGTTGTCATGTATCTGAAGACTGTTCTGCCTGTTTTCCCTAAGGCCCATCCGTCCATCCAATCTTGTTTCAAATTCGTTCTGATGATTTGTTTTGGGCCGGTAAACACAACATAGTCCAATGCAGACTTTTAAGACTGAGTCATGCACATACCGCAATATTTTGTGACTATAAAATCGATATATAAAAAAAAAAGCGTGTTGTTATCGGATGTCATGAAAATAGAGCGAGTTTCCTATTTAAAAAGTGTTTTGTCATCTAAAAGCAAGGGAAGACAAGTCTTTTTCTTTGAAAAAAGTACTGTGTGGTAGTAAACCTAGGCACACGAACGCCATTTTCATAAAACAACAGTGTTTTTATATTCGAACATTCCTTCAACGTCATATTTCAGCTCTTTCCGCACCTATTCAAATGCAACATTCCACACTATCAAATGACATCTTATTGCATCACTTCACTTTTAAAAACTACATTTTGCTCACTGTATATTAAACGAGGGATCGCAAAACTAAATCGCGATTTTCGTGAAACAGCATTTTCATGGAAAATGCGTTTTGTCAAAGTACGTTAGATCTGACCTTGCAGGATCGCTTGGTGCAGCGCCAAGTGGAGCACAACTGGCATGTTCTGTCTTGGACAAATGAAAACCCTGATGGCTTCCGTACCTCGCTGGGTGAAGAAGGTCTCAACGATCGGTTCCATGTTTGGAATGGTGCTCGTTGTGCCTTGATTTTGCAGATATATATAATAAATCTACAGCTTCAGGCCCATCCCTTCCGTTGTCCATTGCCGCAAGCGATATACCCATATAAGGGCGAATTCCCTGTTCCCAGGATCGCAATAATTTTAATACATAACAAACAACTTCAATTTAACTTCAAACTTTACAAACTGTGTCATAATACTTAATTCCCTGACCATCTTGGCCTGCATAGGATAGACGGGAATTTGTCTTTGATCCCTTTGAAATATCAATCCCCTTGATTCTGATTGGGGACCGTCTGATTGTAAAGAAACAGAAGTTTACCGGCCTTGCCACGTGGTTTTAAATACTCGCCGTTGTTTTGTTTTTTTTGGGAGGGGGGGCTAGTAAGGAAAGATGAATAGTATCTCTAGTATCATTTTTCTTCATCGCTAAGTAACAGTTGCATACGCTGCAAAATCTTGCCCTCCTGTCCATGAAAAACACTCACACATAAAGTAACATTTATTAAACATCAGAATCCTTGTTTCCCGTTGTGAAACCAGCTGTCTCGGAAACGAGCTATTTTCGGCGGGAAAAGTAAACGGAACGGAGATCGGAGTTAAGTTCCTCAGACGTGGAACGGATGAACGGAATGGAATTTGATAGGCTCGGCTGAACGGGGAACGGAACGCAGTTCCCCATTTTGGCATAGAATGGAGAACGGAACGCATTTCTCCATTTTTTCGTGAACGTGCCTAACCCTGAACTGTATCATTATCATTGCGGTGCTGTCCTTCGAGATAGCCGAATCCATATAGTCTAATATGTGTATATAAAGCTCGTAATGATGGATGATATTGTAATGTTGCAAAGTTAGGATGTGAATGTTGTAAACTGAACTACAAGAGGAGATGAATGATTTCATATATATGATGTGCATAGTGAGAATTGATATGATGTGGCGTAGCAACAACGTCAAAAATACCAGCACTAAATTGCAAAGAACAGCAGGAATTACTGTGACTGATTTTATGTATGAGGTGCATAACGAGAACTGATTTGAAGTGACATCACAGGAACATCAAGAACGCAAGCAACAAATTGCAAGAACCGCAGGAATTATTGTAATTGCCCATACCACAGAGACATCGTTATATATAGGCTACGACCACTTCTTTGTAGCTATCATTCCCGATACCTCTCTACTCTCTTGTTATTATAATTCCGAGATCAGTACCCCTCTCTTGTTACTCTCTTGTGTCATCAATTTTGAGACCCATTACCACTCCTTTGTTACTCTCTTGTTATCCCTTCCGAGATCACCACCACTCTCTTGTTGTTATCATTTCCGATACCCTTACTACTCTCTTGTTGTATCATTCCCGATACCCTTACTACTCTCTTGTTGTTATCATTCCCGATACCCTTACTACTCTCTTGTTGTTATCATTCCCGATACCCTTACTACTCTCTTGTTGTTATCATTCCCGATACCCTTACTACTCTCTTGTTGTTATCATTCCCGATACCCTTACTACTCTCTTGTTGTTATCATTCCCGATACCCTTACTACTCTCTTGTTGTTATCATTCCCGATACCCTTACTACTCTCTTGTTGTTATCATTCCCGATACCCTTACTACTCTCTTGTTGTTATCATTCCCGATACCCTTACTACTCTCTTGTTGTATCATTCCCGATACCCTTACTACTCTCTTGTTGTTATCATTTCCGAGACGAGTACCGCTCATTTGTTATTGTCACTTCCGAGAGTACCACTACTATCTAGTTGTTACCATTTTCGAAATATTTACCATTCTCTTGTTTTTATAATTTTCGAGACAATTGCCACTCATTCGTTACTCTTGTTCTGCTATCATTTCCGAAACCATTACCATTCTGTTTTTGATATCACTTCCGAAACCACTATCACTCTTTTGTTGGTACAGTATTATTCCGAGACTTGCTCTTATGATTTCCCAAAATTACTACGTACCACCCTGTCATTCGCACCAATTTCTAAACTTTGTCCATGTTGTCAGTCCAGCATCAAAGCTGTACATATGACCATTACTGTTAGTCTGTTACAAACCTCCCGCCTCTATGATCATTCACACAATGCGCTCACTACCAACACAACTACATGTACAACTTTTGCCACTACCAATTCAGTATTATCGCTCTCTCACCACTGCCTGGTGTACATCATCAAATCACTTATTACCACACCACAAACACCACTACAGTTGTTACCATTTTTCCCCACATCGTCCATCACTAATCCTCTGTAATTTCCTTTTATATTTGTACCATAAAGCACTTTCGCCACCACCAACGTCGTCTTTCCAAATCTATGGGAAAGTAAATTTTTCTTGCATTTATCTGTGAATGTAGATCTTCATTGTAAAGTCGTTGTCAGTGTACAATCTCAGCGCAGTTGCATGTGTCATTCATACAACATTTGATTAATATTCTGTTGGCGGAAGTAAATTCCATGTCATATTTTCATGACAAGAACATAAAGAATAAATAATAACAAAAATACTGTATTTGTCAAAGTTCACCGCATGTCATGTTGCTGTATTGTATTTTTGAAAATAAAGTCTAGACGAATGGTTATGAGAACGACACTCTTTTTTTTGTTTGTCTCGAGTTAATAATTTGTATGTTCATCTGGATGTTACGACTTGAGATAGCACTTACAACTTCTATAAGATAGAAGATAAATATTAAACTTGTTTTTTCCTTCTTGAATGTCATTGTATTTTCATTTTGCAGGGAACTGTGAACATAATATCAACTCGGACATGACTTTTACTAGTAGCCATTTTGTAAAAATACGCCCCAGATGTCAGAGATCACATCTAGAGATCCCCAATACATTTATCTACTTTTGTACCTAATTTTTGCTTTATAAAAATAACAACAACAACAACAAAAAAAAACAAAACTCCTCATTATATCGAACTGTGCCGTCATACTTAAATATGATGGTGGGGAACCAGCGAATTGAAGTGATATCACTTGCTTGTGACGTCAACAACAAGTACAGTAAAACACCCACATTTCGGCTACCATTCCAAATGGATTTAAAAGTTTATACAATCTATGTAGGAAAATTTCCAGAACTCACGACTGAACGTCTTGCAAAGAGTATATCACGGAAGGAAATATAATTCTCAGCAAGATTTCGAGGCATTGGAGCTTTCTAGAGGAAAGATGATGAAAACGCTGGTAATGCCAAATGCGGTATTTTGCTATGTACCTATGGTACCAAAACCGGCCAAAGTTTGTTTGTCCCAACGATTGCACGTCCTCCTCCTCTTCTGGTTGTTGTTATTATGCTAGGGTAGCAATTTCTCCCGAGCTGAGATTCAATAATATTGACAATTCCACAGCGAGACCTTGAAGAATTGTACCTTGTTGCGATTGGGTGCCGATGCCATGGTAATCGGTGGCATGTCCTCACGAAACAGTTGTAGATTACTTATCTTTCTGTTCATGTCAGATTATTTATCTTGTTTTGACGTATGATATTTACCATATTGCCATACAAGTTACATTCATTTATTTCTTATTCACCTGGTCTGCACAGAAACACTTTTTAGAATATTCATAAAGTGACCGCTGCCATCTGTAAATGGCAAAAAGGGCTGTTTATAGGAGGTCATTTGGGAAACTCAAAATGTCGACATTAATATTGAATACTAGCATAGACACCCATTCTATGAATAGGACGTTGGATGACAAAAATATTATTATCTGCTACATGAAGAGCCTTGCTTTATTACTATGATGTAGAAGTAGCAATAATATAGTAAACGTGGCACTACTGGATGGCTAAGTTTACGGGTTTACCCGCTGATATGGTGCTGGACGACTTCACAGAGCAAAGCGTCATCATTGAATGGAAAGCAGATTTCGAAATTTCAACTTCATCCTTTAAAAACGATGACACTGAGCGAAGCCCGTACATAACTAATGGAATCTTGCACCCTTTGTGAGCACACACTAACGCTAAATCTCTTTTGTCGAATTTCATACAGGTTACCGATTTTGGACCCGAATGTTACGTGTAGCAGGTTATGAGTTTATCGCGTTCGAATTTAGCGGTTCACGCCCCTGATCCAGCCTTATAATTATAATATGGATAACAGAAAGTTCACATATTTACCGCTTTAAAACACGTTGTGAATTGCGAGTTTTGAATTGATTTGGATCTCCGAACTGGTATCGGCGTGTGCGTTCAAATTTCTAGTGGCAAACGAAACGCAATGTCTTTCCGGCACGAAATTTTAAAGTCTTATTTGGAGTCGACGAAATGGCAGAATGAATGCCGGAAACAAAGACAAAGAGAAATATACGGCACATACTTTATAAATTGATTAATCAAATCTTGCAATTTCCGTGAGCAGACAGAGATGTATTCTGTATTGGATATTGTACATGTTGACGTTTTCAGCCGGATTTTACAAACAGCGGTTTTGAAGGTTATACGTTAGGAAGGGAGCGTCCCACGCCCCCGATCCAGTCTTATAATATAGATGTTATTGAACCGACGTTATTTTGAGAGGGGAATGATTTGTCCTCATTCAGACCAAAAGTGAAATCAATTACATACATGAAGTCTGATACTTCCAGAGGTCCTCAAATGCAAAAGGGGTCACATAGAAGATACAATTACCTGAATCCAAGATTACCTGGATTGTTTGTTGTAGGTAGTGGTGATCTTAGGAAAATTGTATCTCAAACTGCAGCTAGGCAGTTGCTTGGCCATCATATTTCACACATGTATCTGAGACACAGTAATGTATATCCTTACAGAAACATTTTATATTTGTGAGTTTCATTCTCGTTCTGTTACTTAGAGTTAGAGAGACAGCCTTTTCCCTTAGTTCCACCAAACTTTTTCTTGAGAAACACACTTCTGTAAGTATGTAATGTGCCTTAACGTGTCTTTGATACATGTGTGAATTCTGGTTGTGAAATAAGGAATGTACTTNACTTAGAGTTAGAGAGACAGCCTTTTCCCTTAGTTCCACCAAACTTTTTCTTGAGAAACACACTTCTGTAAGTATGTAATGTGCCTTAACGTGTGTGGCAGCCTTATCTGTACAGTTAGCCTTATCTGAACAGTTCTTTTCAAAACACTGTTTTTTTATTTTGTTTGAATTTCATGTTATTTGTACTCATTACTGGTAAGTATATGCAGCTTATAAATTGGGTGTTGTTAAATAATTTGTTACGAATTTAGTATATTTTACATTTCTTTTGTTTTGCATAAATAATAATACCTCCCGATCCGCGATTTTGTTTTCGACCTTATACCTGGGACATGACTAAGTCTGTGCGAGCGAAAGGGGCTTTTCCAAACTTCCAATCCTGGGCCCAAGAGAGTGAGGCGATAATGGAACCAAAGTTAAGAGAAACAGGAAAAACGGTAAAACCTTTCTATGAGTTGAGGCCATGTCGATTTAGATTTATTTATTTGCTCTAATGGATTTCAGTGATTGACTGTTTGTGAAATACTATTTGATGGCGAATGTGGGGCAGGGTTGCCATTCCTCATATCCCAAAATAGTTTTCAGGGAATCTAAGCCAAAGAGAGGCCAAAGGTGCATTTTTTATGAGACCAAGTGAAAGTAAAGTTTTCAAAACTTAACTTTTTATAGAAAGGCTTGAAAATAAAGTTGAAAAAAGTTACAAAACATTGGCATTTAAATAATCTGTATTTATGCGTCAAGTGCTCTGCTGATAGTCATTGAATACTAATTTAGAGATGGCTTTGTTTAAAAGTCTTCTGGCCTAAAATTACCTGTTCAACGAGAGTTAATTTAATTTGGCAATGCCGGATGACAACGCGGCAACTGGGGATGCTCCTCAGCGCCGAGAAATTTAGATGAGTCACAGGAGCGGCATCGTAAAAAAAAAACAACTACCGTATTGCTTCTAACAAACAGGCTAGTCTGCTATTTTTATTGGTATTTTGTTCATGAACAACTGCAGTTATGTAAATATATTGCTGTATGATTATTATTTGTAATTAACTTCTAAATTGCAGAAAATTAAACGCGACAGGGCACTACACTTGACAGACGAAGACAGGATTCTACAGATTCTAGCCCAACCATTGTCAGAACATGTCTACATTCTGTACATTTCCTCCACTTAAGGAAAAGTAAGAGAAAATAATAATAAAACCTTTTTCTTTGGTGATACAGACGTGTACAGTATAATTGTGGCCTGTTGATCTCACATGTCAATGTATTACATGTATTATTTGGGAAACGTATTGAATGCACATATCTGCGTCTGAGACAAATTAACAACTTTTCTGTAGATTTTCAATTTTTTTTTTTTTTGCTTTATTCCTTCCAAAATAATTGACTATACCAATAAATGTACCTTACAAACATTTATACTTTCTGTATATTTACTTCATTTAATGATAATTAAGAGGAAATATAACATTTTCTTCAGTGATACAGACTTGTATAATTGTGGCCTGTTGATCTCACATGTACAGGTAATATATGGGAACCGTGTTGAATAAAATATTTGCGTCTGAGACAAATTGACCACTTTTGTGTTGATTTTCTATTTTGTTTTGCCATGTCTCTTCCAAAATAATTGATTGCACCAATAAATGTACCTTACAAACATTAAATACTTTCTGTATGTTTCCTCCAAGTAATAAGAAGTAAGACGAAATATAACATTGTCTTCGGTGAAACAGACTTGTATAATTGTGACCTGTTGATCTCACATAATAATAGACTATTATTATTTGGAAAACGTACTGAACGAAAATATTTATGTCTGAGACAAGTTGATAACTTTTCTGTAGATTTTGTATTTTGTTTTGCATTGCTTTGTTTCTTCTAAAACTTTACTGAATGCAACAATAAATGTACGTTACAATTTGTGAGATTTTCTTTGTTAGAATATGCCTGTCTGTCTGCCTGCCTGCCTGCCTGCCTGCCTGCCTGTGTGCTTGCCTGCCTGTCTGTTTGCCTGCCTGTCTGTCTGCCTGTCTGTCTTGTCTGTCTGTCTGTCTGTCTGTCTGTCTGTCTCTCTGTCTGTCTGTCTGTCTGTTTTCTTCTTCCTGTGGAGAGTTGAAAAGTGTGTCAAGGGTCAGAGATGAACCAGTGGCAGTCAGGGACATATTCAGGCTGTAAGTAATCTAGGTTGAAATTACTGTGGGGCTATCGTCCCTGCAGTGTAGTGGTCTATACATCCAACTTGCAAGCTGAGAGTCCTGGGTTAGATTTCCGACAACGCCAGGAAATTTTCTAGCGTCAGGTTTTTTCATATTTTCTCTTCCAAAATAGTCTTCAGAGTAATTCCGTAAAATCCCAGAAGGCAAAACTCTCCGAGATCAAGTGTAAAAGTTCAGAATTCACCACGCAATTGCTCCACCCGGTTTCATTCCGTCAACCTGTCCACCTATTCATCCATCTGCCTGTCCAATCACAAATTCATCCACAGTAGTATGCATGTACACAGGAAACTAAAGCTAGATTTAGTATGCCCTGCACAATCTCGTTTACTTAAGGCTAGCGGCAGTTTACTAGAATGAGTACGGTATAACGAGAGAGTTAAAATGTGTCTACCAGCATTGTGAACAGGGAGAATTCATTGTGCAGAAATTGCTGTTCAGATAAGGCTGACTGTACAGATAAGGCTGCGACAAACGTGGCTTTGATACATGTGTGATACATTCTGGTTGTGAAATAAGGAATGTACTTTGAGATCTTGTTTTTCTAAGATTACCATCCACAACAGAAAAAATGCACTATTCAATACTCTGGTGCGCAATTTTGCAGGTAAAATGTATTGAACTGGAAAAGGACAGTGTGCACTACCACGCAGCAAGAAATGAAACAGCTGAACTCTTTTCAGTACCACTACAGATAGGGACATTGATTCTGAAAAAATAATCTGAAGCCGGCATCGGCTGCCGTTATTGGTGATTTAGGTTGGGAACCAACTATATTCATTTTTGATTGTAAAAGAGTATCTTACTATGAAAGATTACGGGCACTGCCAGGAACAAGACTTGTAAAAACTATTTTTAATATTCTAATGAAGTCTTTTACAGAAAGTAAAGTGTCATCTTGGCCCTATATAAATAATGTATATATAATATTCTCATAAAAGATGGACTAGAGCATCTCTTTTCTTTTAACATAGGCACGAATATTTTAACCAAATATAAGAAAATTTATTTACCCGTTACCAGAACGAATGGCTGACAGAATGTGGAAAGAAAAACTTACTCCGTTTTTATTCAGTAATAAAACTTAATGTC
>JAWQUT010000349.1:525645-538232 GCA_033807755.1 Ellobium chinense | reverse complement strand
CACACACACACACACACACAGACACACACACACACACACACACACACACACACACACACACACGCACGCACGCACGCACGCACGCACGCACGCACGCACGCACGCACGCACGCATACTTCTTTCGCCGCAATGATCATGCTAGATAACGCAGTTGTCCGTAAAACCGGTCACCAGGTTTTCTCCAGATCCTGAATCGACAACGTGGAAACGGCTCGCGTCAGATAATAAAACAGCTTGCCACTAATGTCTAGTTATATGAAGATGCTGTCTTGCACTCACACCAGATGAAGTTGACCGCGTTACAATGGGTCCAACATGAGGTAGGCGGTAAACTATGCCCGTTTCTCGAAATCGAGAACGGATAGATAATATTGAGCACACAAAATTTCTCTTCTGTCCCGAATTTCTGTTATTTTTCCACGTACCGACTAGAACCGATCACACAAATGGGAGAGAATAATCTGGCGGTCTAGGTGGTGACACGTGACTGACCACCACATGATCTATCAGCAAAGCCGCACGGCAAATAATTACAATCATTTCTTGTTTTTCCGTGTACTCGCAACTTATACAGTGAATATGACCCAGATTTTCCCAGTTTTACTCACTCGGTTGGTCTGACCAAGCGAAACACATAATTTGCATGATTTTTTAAAACAAACTGACCGAATTTTGAACCAGACCAAAACGGCTTGGAGCGAGTAAATTTGAAAGGCAGAAAAAAAAAACAACCAAGACATATATTATATGAAGAAACTGGCATCGAATGCCTTCCTTTGGTATCCAAAATATTGCGGTTTTTAAAGTTTTATTTATGTTTATACAAAATAAACTATGAATCATAGACTATCAAAACACAGTTGTCAACAGAATGGGAGGAGATTGTATGTGTTATCTATCGTCAGAATATTATGTAAAATAGAATCTGTGAAAGATATGACTTCAGTCAGATTAAATAGTCCTGCTAAGTGCTATTATATTACTCATACAAATTGATATTTAAACCCTGATAGATAGCGTAAAAATATTCTTTCAGTGGGCTCCAAACGATGGTTAAGTTCGTGCCAGTTATAGATTGGGTCTAATTCAAGAGTCACTTTTGACTTTAATCTTCTGAACACTACTTATTCCATCCTAGAGTTGCAAGATGTTCACAGATCGGCTTCTGACATTTTGCCGATTCTGGTTTTGAAAGATTTCACAGTCCAGAATCACGATAGACATACTTGTAACTGCTTGGCAAGACCTTTCACCTGTCTACCTACCCTGGCAACGAATGAGGGTAAACTAAAGTCGATGGTTGATCAGTATTCTGTATGTTATAAATGTACAATCTTGTATTGCTACCCAAGATCAGGGATTCACGAATGCTCAGTTATTTTCTTGTACTGCGATTATCTATAGGCTTATCAAATTGTTGCTGTAATCAGTTTGTTTTTTTTATTTTGGGCTCTTCACAAAGCTCTTAAAGCCACAATACGAAAATTAATGTGTTTTTAAAAAAAAATTATTTTAGGCTCATCAATATGTTGCCGATTTCGAAATTTGGACTTTGCTTAATGTAACCTTATACTCCACAATTTACAAAATCAATGCATGGCTTCAAGGAAATGTTCAGCCGTTTCTTGGAATCCGGCAGGTAACTACAACAGTGGCTGGGCTTAATATTTCTAAACTTATCGAAATATTGTCGTTATGAAGTTTTAGACTTTTCGCACAGCCCCAAACGCCATATTTTGCAATAATTATTAGTTCATGGCTTTGTGAAAAATTCATTTTATCGACTTTAAAAAAACGCAGTAGCGAGGAGAACGGACGTCGACCCTCTTATCTCGTTTCTCAGAAAAATAGACGAAGTTTTCATGATATGACAACATTGGACTGAACTGAAGGATAAAATTAATGAAAAGTTTTGAAAAAAAATCCCCAAAAATTCTTTTTTTAATTTTGCAAATAAAATTGAATTGATAGCTAATAAGCTGTGATCAGTTAAAATAATAAAACAACAACAACAAATAAACAAATATTTCAGCTTAGTTCCACCCATATAAATGTTTCTTGGACCACCTCAAAAATCGGCATCAGCGATCTTCAAAGAAACCGGAAGTGATCGGAACTCTTCCTTGCGGTTAATATTGCGACGTTTTTCATGTACATTTCGATAGGGATCTCACTCATGCTCATTCCTCGAGGGAAATAATTATAGATGCGTGAAACTGCGTGTTGCTCGAGACTGGTGGTTTGTTTTATTAGATGAATAAGCATGTAAGGATGTTTGTGGCTAGGTTTAAAAGATTTGACGTTAAGCACGAACGGACGTAGGTAAGTACGGAAAGGAAAGGATGGGCACGGACGGACAAGGTGGGTCAAAGACGAGTGCGGACGGACATTGACAGACGGTGACGAATGACAGTTGACGAACGATCACAATGACGATGAGACAGACGATAACGGACAATGACAGACGCGGACGGATGGACGCGGACGGACAGATTTTATTGCCTAAAATGTCAGTGACACCACAAGGACAAGCAATAAATGGACAAATGACTGCAAGACAGTCACAAATATTGTACAATATGACTATTCAAAAAATGAAGAAAAGGGCATTATATATAATTAATGAAGTACAACATATTGATTGTAAGTATGGTTGCTCCCTCCCCCCCCCCCCCCCCCTTTCCTCTACCAACCTTCCCAGGGCAGGGGAATTTCACATCAGCTAGTCTAAAACTAAAATACAAATAATTGACATTTCATAACAGCTTTAATACTCTACTTCCACTCTTTTCAAACTTCATTATGTTAAAGCTATAGATCTAAATAGACCTCAAAACAATAAATACTAAATACTACTACTACTACTACTAATAATAATATATTAATAATAAATAATAATAAAAACTACATATCAATATTCAGACCTGTTGTTATAATTTTAATTTTACCAATTTTTTTTGAGATAAGCGTTCCGGGCCATAACTCAAAACGTTCAACCTGATTTGATACTTTAATATTTATTTTTTAATGATTGGTTCTCACATTTCAGAGATCTCTGTGTTCTTCAACATGAAAGTGGGAACAGCATTGTCAAGTAACTTGTAACGAGAAACAACCACTGCAAAAAAAAAAAAAAATCCAACCAAATTAATGAGCTCCCTTGACAAATCTTTAAAGCATTAGCCTATGGATAAAAAAAGTAGATCCCAGTATTGGTTATAGACTATATGAGTTAAATATAACATAGATGTAGAACGTAAAAGAATAAGAATAAAAAGAAAAAGAATAACTTTATTATTCATATCACGAAAAGTTGACTTGGTTGCAGTACACACATACACAGTATTAATTAGTAATGAAACGTTGTTGATCGCAAATAATGGCGTAGCAAAACCCCTCAAGCACAAATTATACTTATCTTCGTAGATGATAGTACGCCCCACTCAAGAGATTGTACCGTATATATATATATATATATATACAATACAGCACATTTGATACGGATACGTTTAGTACGTAAACACGCATACTGAGTACAGTAATGTTGATCCTGATCGTTCATCTCGAAAGGTAGGTGTATGGTTAATACGTAATTCTGTTAATAAGTACACTTTTGGTCGGTCCCAAGGTGCTTGCCTTGTCCATGGACTCTTGGATGTAATTTAGCTATGCTACAGTAAATTAATGTCAAGTAATGTCAAGACTGAATGGAAAGAAATTACGTTCCCTTCCCGATCCTACGTCTACTGACGTACCAAGGAGATATTACAGCTGTGAAACGTTTCTTACGCCTGTCTTGCACTTATGAGCCATCGAAATCGATGTGCCTCAAGACTGACCTCATCAGGTTTGTCTTCACTGTCTTCAGATCGCTTCCAACCACACCACACAGGTCTGTCGGATACATATCCGGTACGTCTGTAGATATAGTATGTGTGTGTGTGTGTGTGTGTGTGTGTGTGTGTGTGTGTGTGTGTGTGTGTGTGCGCGCGTGTTTGTGTGTGCGTGTTTGTGTGTGTGTGTGTGCGTGCG
This sequence comes from Ellobium chinense, assembly GCA_033807755.1. Classification (NCBI taxonomy): domain Eukaryota; kingdom Metazoa; phylum Mollusca; class Gastropoda; order Ellobiida; family Ellobiidae; genus Ellobium; species Ellobium chinense. Next base: position 534,199 of record JAWQUT010000349.1, on the reverse strand, counting down.
TGTGTATGTGTGTGTGAGGGTGTGTGTGTGCGTGCGTGCGTGCGTGCGTGCGTGCGTGTGTGTGTGTGTGTGTGTGTGTGTGTGAGAGAGAGAGAGAGAGAGAGAGAGAGAGAGAGAGGGGCATGTGGATGTGTGTCTCATATCAGTAATTCCTGATTCAGAGGGACATCAATGTGCGAAAGTATCAACGTTTCGATTTACACATGTATGTCATCATACCTTGGACCTGATAAATCTATGGAAAAAAGAAAAGATCTGGTGAAAAAGACACCTCTCTTTGTTTTCCTAGGAAAAAGAACAGAGACTCGGTGAAACAAAAAGACACCTGAAAAATAAAAGACACACGAAAAAATGAACCTCTGTGAGTAAAATAAAGACACAGATTTTTACAATAAGGATAAGGATAACTTTATTTGTCCACAAAGGGAAATTTGCCTTGTTACAGTGTGCTTGCAAAACAGTGATAACTGTGAACAGAGGTAGTGGGAAGCTGCAGCGTGTTCATGAATATCGCTAAATGTATACTGAAATTAGCGCACCCAGGACGCCACAGTTAAAGCGTATAAGAGACATGTCTAAATCTGATATAATAATAATTTTTTATTGACATTTATATTTTCATTCAGCTCTGCTAATAACAACGGTTTCACTTATTATTAATCAAACATGAATATATACTGAAATATTTAATTTTGTGAATTATCATAATATCGTGTTTTTAATTAATGCTGATTTGCTAGAGAAGAGTGGAAGGCAATACTAGACAGATTTTGAAGTCAGAAAAATGGGCAATTACACACCGCATAATATGATTGTTGATATAGTGGTGTGTATTAGTCCACGATAGGATAGTCTCTTTGAAATACTATTCCTTTACAAGGGGGTTCGATTGCCTGGGGTGTGGGAAGGGGTTCTATAGGTATTCGGATTACGAAAGGGATTGTGTATTTATTTCATGAATATCGTTACTGCGTTTCAAAAATGTTAGATCGTCAAGGCTTCAAAACGTTTCATTGGATGGGCGGAGTTAGCTTAGGAGCAAAATGGAAAGAAGGCGGCAGTTGGAGAAGAGAATAACGCAGTGACAAGAGAGTGAATATAGGGAGAGATAAGTCACATCAGCTATAATATACAAGTCCCCATCTTTCAAAACGAACTGTTCCGTTTAATATATTGCCTGAACAATGAATTGCATTCTCTCTCCGTGGATCAGAAGGTGATCATCGGCAATTACAATTATTTGCACGACAATTTTCACTTAATTTACTAGAGGTGTATTTTTATCCCGGATGTCTTTATTCCAATGCTTTTTTTTTTTTCGGGTGTCTGCGTTTTTTTCTCCTGGCACTGCGCTTAATAACTTAGATCCCTGGATCCTCCTCAGCTATTTCTACTTCTACACGAACAATTCAGTCAAATTTCAGTGAACCCAAGAATCGTTTCTCTCGACTACAATGCAAGAGTTAAGTTGATTATGCACTTTAATGTTGAAGATCACAAGAATACTTCATCAACACGACCACTGATTCTTCAGATTTTACAGATTCTAATTTCATTATCAAAACTTTCAGGTGGATCTAGACCTGTATACGTTGTATTTTGGAGAAATTTTAATATGATGCCACTCTAGGTAAGCTGCAAGTAACATTTTACTGTTCCTAATTTCAAGCGTCAAATATTTCATACATAGAGGATCTGTAATGAGTGTTTGTTTGATGTCAAATTTATGAAATGGGTTATACATTTATCGTATTCGCGAGCCTCTGCCGCTGCATAAACCTGCCGTTCTGTAAAGGAAAGCCATTGTCTACGATTTTTGCAGTGTTTAAATGGACGGGAGTAGACATTTGCTTCACAGCCTGAAAAAAATCTACATTATTTTCAAAAACTTCAAACCGTGTACATTTTCTCTCCGTCTGACCATGTGTGGGAAAACACTTCTGGAATGTCGGGATTTTCACCCTCTGTACACCGCCATAACACGTGCTGTATGACGTCATAAAGCGAATAGAGCGAGAAGACGAGTGGTGGCTATCTGTTAGCCAATCTCGCTTTTTGATGTCACTGAGCACGAGTAATGACGGCGTGCGCAGGATGAAAATCCTGATACCCTGCGTGTTTTCTCAGAAGCTGGCAGACAAAAAAACAAAAAAAAAATGTACGCCATAGTCTAAACTGTTTGATAGAAATGATATGAACTTATTAGACTGTAAAGCATATGACTACCCCTGTCCCTTGAATGCTTGGTCTAGCAAAGCATCAAGGTAAAGTAGGATAGGCTATACAGAGTGATAGGCTAATCTATTAAATTTATAGTCCTGTCTACATTTTTTTTTATAAGACGATGACTTCGCGATCTGTATTACAGATGTTCCATGTCAGCAAGTGAGTTTGACCTAAATTCGAGGGTTGCCTGAGCAAAAAGCCGTATCTCTTTTATATGATTCATATAACGATAAGGTCTCTGCGCAGGCGCCCCTCAATATGCGTTTACGGTCTATTTAAATTTTTGTAAAGCGGCAGAATTGACGAATCATTTATCCTCCCTAATAGTCCGCAATGGCCTACCGATAGTACCGAATCTGACAACAAGGAAACATAATTAATATCTAGAGAGATCAAAGCAAGAAGAAACTATACGCATCAGCTTTTTTGTTGTTAAAGATAACATGGTCTCATTCTATCTTTATGGCATATTTAATATAGTCTAACACAAAGACTCATCTATAAATATATTATTATACATTTTGCTCTTCCAAACTCTAGCTTTGTCATGATCATACGTTTTCCCCTTTTTCTTTTATTCGTCCTTCTGTTTACCCATATCTGTTTACACAATGCGATGGTAATATCTTTATCCTGTTCATACATCTAACCCATGCTTTCTTTATGACATGTTTATGAGGTAGATTAAACTTATTACTACCCCACCCCTCCCCCAACTCTATTTTTCATTTACGAAAAAGAAAAGGGGGACAAGGTACCCGTAAGAATGACATCGTTGCGCATTTTACAGTGCCGTGCTCCAGGCTTTTATAGCCTTTGACTGCTCTAAGTGAAATTAATGTAGTTTATTCTCCTCCCTCTCCCCTCCTTCCCCCAAACAACAAATTTACTATCGTTATGTCATTACTTGAACACACTGTACTGAATAGGTGTTACACGAACTAAGACCGCCAGCGCTCTTCAGCTGTTTGTGATATAAGTGGGAACATGAATAGAGCCTCGGCGGAGACCATACAACTTTCATATGACTTTAAAAGTAGATTTTTACGGGGTCATATTATGTAAATGGTGGAAAAAAAAATAGGGTCACATTCATTTACCGGTTGAATTGCCAAAGCTTTATCATATTTCAGATACGTTCTGTTAGTGGTGAATTGAGCATTAATTTTGGAATCCAGAGTTACAGTTTTTGCTCCTCTCATTGAAAATATAGCCTTCGCTTTGCAACGTCACTGAATCGGGTCCCAAAAAAAAATAAAAATGTGAGGTTAGAATGAGCTGGACTAGTCTGTAAGGTTGCGTGATATTTCTATTTAAGAGGAAACCAAGTTACACTAGATTACAGACATCTGCTTGACACTAGCTAATCGCTATGAAATATTTCATCATTTCTGTGTGAACTGACCTAAACTGGACTACAAGGGTATGTAGATTCTCCACATTAAGTTAGAACTTACTTGATCCAGGCAATACGGACGTAAAGTTAGACCTTGGAAGACCAGACCGCAAATATTTGTAAAAGTGATATCTCAAGGTGAGGGGGGAAAAAAAAACGGAGGCGGGCTACACATGGAAACGATGGCAGTTTGTCATATAAGTCCAAACCCTTGAGCGGGGCTGGATTACATAAACTTATTCTTTCTTTTCGGAGACCATCAGCTTAGCAAAAAATACATTTCGAATGGTGGATAGAAATCAGAGTGTATACGGGTAACGTTTAAATGTGAGAATGTCTGACCTGATCCGTGTACACAAAACTTTTCCACGTGGCTCTGTGTGTTTTGATGGCAGGCGGGCATCGACTGTGTTCAATAACGTTTCCAAGCATTGATGTGCAAGTTCTGGATTCGCGGACTTGGCTTCAGCTGGTCATAACTTTATCATATTTCACAGACGTTCTGTCAGTGGTGAACTGAACATTCGTTTTGGAATCCGGAGTTACAGTTTTTTTTATCCCCCATTGAATATATAGCCTTCGCTTTGCGCAGTCACTCTGTCGGGTCAAAGGAAAAAAACATACTTTGAGGTTAGAACGAGCTAGACTAGCCTGTAAGGTTGCGTGACATTTCTGTTTAAGAGGAAACCAAGTTACACTAGATTACAGCAGACATCTGCTTAACACTAGCTGAACGTTACGAAATAGTTCACTATTTCTGTGTAAACTGACCTAGACTGAACTACAAGGGTATGTAGATTCTCCACATTAAGTTAGAATTTACTTGATCCAGGCAATACGGACGTAAAGCTAGACCTTGGAAGACCAGACTGCAAATATTTGTAAAAGTGATATCTCAAAGTGAGGGGGGAAAATTGTGTGTTACCACATATTACACATGGGAACGATGGCAGTTTGTTGTGAGTTCAACCCCTGAGCGGGGCTGGATTACATAAACTTATTCTTTCATTTCGTTTCATTCGGATGCTATCACTTTAAGCAAAACAAAATAAACAAAAATCTCAAATGGTCTATAGAAATCAGAGTGTGTATGGATATACATGTAAGTCTGTCTGACATGATCCGTGTACACAAAACTGTTCTAAGTGGCTATGTGTGTTTTGATGGCAGGCGGGCTTCGACTCTGCTGAACAGCGTTTCCGAGCATTGATGTGGAAAATGTGTAAATTTGTGGATTCGCGAGCTTGGCTTCAGCCGGTCTCTCATCAGCTGATTTTGGGCAATGACCTTACTTGGCCACTTACACTAAGTTTGTGGAAAGAATTCATGGGACGAGATTCTGGAGTATAAATTCCCAGACCAAACATTTCTTGTTGTGATAGTTCTTACATTATCATCACCACTGTCACCATCACTGTAACATCTTCTTTGAAGTCTCTCGTTTTCTTAAACATCCTGCCGCTAGTATAGACATTTTCATGATCTTTCCTCGTCCTCTATCATTAACGCTGTGCTCGTTACGCTTTTGAAACTAAGATATTGCCGACAGACAGACAGACAGACAGGCAGGCAGGCAGGCAGGCAGGCAGATAGATAGATAGATAGATAGATAGATAGATAGATAGATAGATAGATAGATAGATAGATAGATAGATAGATAGATAGATAGATAGATTAAGGAGTCGCGTGACGTCACGAGCTTTTGCACTCTAGTGACCTTCATTGTACCGAGAAAGGGTTTTTGGAGTTGTTGTAGCGAAATCCATACACAAAAGCATATTAAGCTATGCATCACAATCCCAAGACATCAACCATACTTGCTGTTTAGAAGTTTGTATACATTTCTTGATACCTTCATGCTACGTGTTATTTATTTTGCTTCTTGGCTACAGAACCTAGTGCATCTAGTGTTTCTTTTCCATGGCTTATATTAGAACGTAAGATCAGAGTGTAGATTTCCGAGAGCAAGGTAATGTTTCTTAGGTGAAATTATTGTTTCGGATGTATACTGTCCAGCTTATGGTTTTCCATGGTAATCTTTGAAGCTCTAGCGCGTTCACAAATAAATGGGTTAGGTTTTACTTCAGTGTCGTTATTTTTTTCCTTAATGAACGCAGTTCTTCTACTAGGTTCCAATGACAAAATGGTGATGACATCTGGACCATCTTCCGATATTCATTTTCTGTACTGTTATCATGCTTACAATTTCGTTGCATTGCCTCGTTGTCTTTAAGAAAATGCCTCTAAAACGGTTTTTGAATATCATTTTTGTGTTCATTGCCTTTAAGCAGTTTCTACTAATACTAATACGTTTTCTTTCATTTTTACATTTTCCAAGTTTCATTCTCTACAGCTAGGCAAGTTTGAGAAACTTACCTGTTACTGTTTATTTCATACCGATTATAAAGGAAACTTTTACCACAGACACAGAGATCATAATAATATGCAAACAATATTTTCTGAAAAAACAAAATGATTTACAAGTCTATGCAAAGTCATCGAAGAATCCATTCAGTAGGAACAAAGATGTTCTTTTTTTTTTAAATTTGTTTATGTTTTTGTGAACGCATTATAGTTATGTATTCTGTGAAGTCCGTCCACTTATCTAACTATAGGCAAACTGAAGATCGTGAGAGCGAATGTGCCATTTTTCCACAGGCTTTAGCGTGTTTATTTTTCTTTCATGATTCCAGGCCAAGCCAGCTCATTTACTAGATATAATGGTTTCATGGACTCGTCTAGACTAGAACTGGACTCTGCCGTTGGCATTTTCATTTTTCTAATTTCAACCACGACTTAAGGTCGGGAAATCAGTGGAACACAGCAGAATAACCAACAAAGTCTCCATGTATTATTTTCATTATAAAACTAAATTTTGTGCTAGAAATCGCTGAATATGACAATAAAAATAGTAGTGAAGAAGATGGAATATCCCATTGTAGTCCCACCTCTTGGCTGGAGTATCTGTTTACAGTAGCTCCTTTCAGCTTGTTCCATACATGAAGCTGAGAATCTATGAATGCTGCTATATTGGCAGCAGTGAAGTATATTTACGCAGGCAATAATCCAAACAAATCTAGAAGGATTCCTTTTCGCTCAGACCATGCACATCATGCAGTAAACAGAAGTTATTCTAAACAAATGATAATAATAATAATAATGATGACGCGGTTTATAAATCTCGTATCCAGATTTAAGCCTGCTAATGCGATTTCACACTATTGTTACCCTAGTAGACCTGATCGCTCTAAAATGTTCTCAACTCCCGGGGAAGCATACAATGCCGCTGCCATTTACAGCCGCTGATCACTAGCATTCAGACAATATCTTCCACTGCCTATAGCCACGTACCCATTTTACAGACAGGTAGCCTAAGGAAAATGTAAATAAAATACTTTCCCAGGGCATTTACAACATGACCATTGTTGGGAATTGAACCCACGACCTTTAGATCACGAGTTCAATGCCGAACCACTTGGCCACGCTGCTCCACTAGAGGCCGTGTTTTTCCATTCGCGACATTATCCGCTGTCAGTATTGTAGACAATGTTTAGAATGGGAAAACAAGGCGGCTATTGTATTCCTTCATCTTTTAATCGTCAAGAACTTCCTAAAACAGGACATTTTTAAAAAAAAAAGTAATGTTGTAATGTTAGGGAGATGACCAAAATATTTACACTTCTTCGTAATGTAGTGATCTGCAATGTATGTACTGTAAAACATCAACAATATATATGCATTTATGTTTGGAAAAGTATACATATTGAACATTTTTTTAATATCGACATTTACATGTATAATGGTATGACATAAAAGTAATAAATTCGTGCATGTAAAATTTAGACAGTAACAAGTCATACTTATTAAAAGCGTACTCAGTATTGAGATTGCTCTGCGTTCAGCCATCTTCAGCTTTTTCTCAAATTCCTAAGCGTGTGTTATTCTCTGTGCGTCATACATTGCTTATGCACGGCTATTGACGAACAGAGGTAAGCTTAAAAGTGTTAGCATTGTATTATTTGGCTACCCATGTCATTAATGTGTAGTATGTATCTTTTGTGTGCCACAATCGAGCCAACTGACACAGTATTATACCTGCTAGCCGCAATAATGAATACTTTAATTTCAGATTATCCACTCCAAAACCGCCATTCTAAAAGATGAGTAACAGAAACGGTCCCAACTACAATAGTAACATCACATCGCATCACGACCAGGACAAAAACAAACTAAAAGATGGGCACAACCAATTCGATAGTGAGGAGAAGGCCAGATCTGGACACGAATTGGACAACTTCACAGCCAAGTCGTCCACAGGAGAAACAAAGGCGGACAAATCGGTTTGTTCACCATCACCTGCAGAAGTAACAAAATATATCATCAGCATCATCATCATCATCACCATCATCACCATCATCATTATCATCATTTAAAACTGAGAAAAATTAAAAGCTCGACCTTAATTCAAGGAATTTATTAAAAATCTAGTTAAGAAATATGAATGAAAATTACTTCTAAACGTATCGGCTCTATGGCCTTTATTAATAAAATCATCATCATCATTATCATCATCATCATCATCATTATCATCATCATCATCATCATCAGCAGCAGCAGCAGCAGCAGCAGCAGCAGCAGCACCACCATCACAACCAGCACCATCACCACCACAACTATCAACAGCAGCAATAAAACCATCATCAGCAGCAACAATGTTCATTACTGCTACGACTACAATGATAAGGAATAATAACAATTACTCTGTTATGCTATAACCCTTTGATAGATAAAGTCAAAAGTCGATTATGTTGTCATGCTCTATATTCTGAAGTGTGGCTCTGTGACAGTGACGCCAGTCTTGATGACAATAACCCTATAGGGAAGTCATATTCTTGCCTTCATTATAGAGAGCCGGACCGGTATCAAATTACT
>JAWQUT010000349.1:504376-517276 GCA_033807755.1 Ellobium chinense | reverse complement strand
CACGCACGCACGCGCGCGCGCACACACACACACACACACACCCACACACACACACACACACACACACCCCCACACACACACACACACACACAAATTGTTCAGTAGACGTTTGGTATCCATCCCTCCCTCCCTCCTTTCCCGACAGGGCTGGGTTCCTCAGCTAGTAGATTAATAATCTTGCATCTCAGATACACTATCTGTAGTAGATCCACAAAATAGTGTTGTATTTTTTTTTATAGAATTTTATTGTCAGTTATGGGACCTATGGGACCTATGGAACCTATGGGACCTATGGGATCTACGGGACCTATGTGACCTATGGGACCTATGTGACCTATGGGAGCTATGGGACCTAAACACAAAAGCTCTAAACGCAAAAGCTCTGACAGATTATACAATGCGCAAATAAGCAAAGTCGATAACGGCTTAGGTTTCCAGGATAAAAATCCGACTTGCCTAAATTCATAATTCTGCACACCTCATATGCAAATTTCCAAGTAATTCTATCGGATGGTTTTTCAAGGTATTACATTTCAAAGAGGATGATGAGTCTCCGAACAAACTATAGTTGCCTAATGCCCACAAAAGCAAATTTTAATGCATTCGCACCACCGCTGTGAATACAATCCAGTATATTTGAACACCAGTAACACACAACCAGAGGGTGCGGCTGTGCCACATTCGTTAATTCATTCGTTCGTTTGTTCGTCCCTCCGGCCGTCCGTTTGTCTATTCTTTTGTTTGTTCTTTCTCTCCTTCGTTTTTTCGTTTGTTTGTTTGTTCGTTTGTTTGTTCGTTCGTCGTTCGTTTGTTCATTGTTTGTTCGTTTTTTCTTTTCTTCTTTCGTTCGCTCTTTCTTTCGTCCGTTCGTTCTTTCGTTCATATTCCACCTTCTATGAACAGGTGAACTGGCACACAGTGTATTGGAGTTTCGGCCTGCAGTTTCTCGCTGCTTTGACCGTCCTCAAGCTCGAGTTTGGCAAAGACATGATCTTGTGGGCTCAGGCTAGGCTGGATGAGTTCTTTGCCAATGCGGAGGAAGGTTCCAAGCTACTGTTTGGAGAGTCTTATAAGGACCATTACATGCTTATGGGGGTAAGATGATAACAAACGTCTGTAACCAGACAGCGCTGATAGGATAAAGACAGAAATGGATAAATAGTGGGGCACGGATAATGCGTACACTTTGGGACCGAGTGTACTTATTAGCAGAAATAGATATCTACCATACACTTACCCTTAGAGAAGAAAGATCGAGACCAATAAATGCAGTACTCGGTGTCCATGTTTACGTACTAAGCGTGACTGTATTGCGTGTGTGCTCCGCTGTATAAGAAATCACTAAAGCAGATTTTAATTCTGAATACCGAACATTCATTCAATTTGGTTTTCAACCCAGGTCGCGTTCTATTCGCAATTAAAAGGATTTGGACCTATATCTTTTACCTCCCCTTGAATTTAATACAAATACAGGTAGACTATTGTATTCGATGTCGCACAACCCTGCAACTTAAAGCGTTTGGAGATAAGAGGAGTGGAAGATTGTGACAGTGAAAAGGGATGATAAACTCCAGTGTCACACTTTTTTCTCTGCAATAAAGGTTTAGGTGTTAATGCCTCTCAGCTACTTCGCCGGCCCCGCCCACCCCCCTTTTCAAAAACCCTGTAGGATCCTCATTCTCATGTTTCAACCCTCCTCTTCTTTTATCTTTATCCCGTTTTTTTCTGTTCCTGTGTTGAGGGTGGAGTCTGTCTACCCCTTGCATCCTGTTTCCACCATGATATCCCCACGATCATAGTACTGTATAAGTATCTGTTAGCACCCCCCCCCTTTCATTCACCGCTGTCACTCCCACCGCCACTACCACCACCACAGTCATCACCACCACCACCATCACCATCACCACCACCATCATTGCCACTATCTTACAACTATCATCTATTTCTATTTCCGTTGGCCTTCGGAGTCCTGTTCACTTGTCCTTCTTTGGATGTTTCTTACTTGATTACTTCTTAGCAATTCATTGTACATTTTTCAAAGAGTTACGCGGAGAACCTGGGCAGAATTATATGTACGTTGCTACAACTACAACTACCACCTTCATTGCCTCCCCAGGCCCTCCCAATCGTCTTCCTGACCAACGCCACTCTGACCATCCTGTACTACCTCGGAGCCATGCAATTCATCATCCGGGTCGTGGGCTCCTTCCTCAGTTTTGTCTTGGACACCTCGCCTGTGGAGAGCATGAGTGTGGCCGCAGGCATTTTCCTGGAAGGGGTCAGCATACCAGTCCATTTCAATTTAGTTCAGTTCAATTCAATTCAGTTCAATGCAATTCAATTCAATTCAGTATTCACCGAATAAGCCAATGTGGTCATTTCTAATGTATGCCTATACACCGTACAGTATATAAAAACTGTACATATGCATTCAAAAACATCTCAAAAGGGCAATACAAAGGCCAACTGATACCTTAATTGGTCTGCATGTTGCATGCAGTTTTTGCTTCTTCATCTCATAACTGATAGGGTTGACACGAATGACGTCATTTAGGTCTTACCGTAAGGGACTTTCATCATACTTTAATAGAATAGCAAGCGACTATCGTCATTCATTTCTATTCGTCCTAGTTACACTTCTGACAAAATGGTGGGCACTAATTTAGCGTAAGTCAAATTACTGTTATTGTTCTTGTCTTGTCGTTTACATATACATATATTTTGTTGTTGTCATGCGTTATCAATTCAGTCCCGGTGTCACTGTTTTTACTCGTTATCGACATGGATTTAACTAGAATGATATTAGACTGATCTCAACCCTCTTTTCACTTATTTTCTTACTTCTCAGACAGAGTGACGTCGTTTGTATCATTTCTTCCAACTAACGTTCTGACAAAGTGATACAACATTTGTAACTTCGAATACCTTAATCGAACCTTAAAGCTAACACTCAGTACTTATACAGTATATCACAGAATTAGCTATTCCCTCGTCAGTTTTATTGTAGGATCAGCCTTACCGTAGAACAATGAATTTCCAATGTACAGATTACTGCCATTTTGTCGTTGAGACCTTACCTCCCGTCCTTGTCCAAGTCTCAGCTCTTTGTGGTCATCACATCCGTGTTTGCCTCACTCGGCGGTGCCTACCTGGCCATTCTGTCATCCTTAGGGGTAAGTTCTTAGTTCTTTCCAGACGCCTCTAACTAGAATCCTTATCTTTCATGCCAAATCAAGTACATTTACACTTTGCTCACAGTTGACAACGTTACTTGACTCCTCTTTTCACCACCTTCGATTCTCTCACATAAGCTTTGGCAATGATTTTGGCAAACACCTGCTGCTATATGATAATTATGTCCGCATGCAGATCAGAAGGTTCTCCACATGGTATGTTACAAGGGAATAATGGGAGAAGAAAAAGGGTTGAGATGTGTCAGTCTGCACTTCCCAAGAAGCGTGAGACAAAAAGTGTTGATTATATAGGTTCTCTAGGAAAGGGGGATACAGTATTTATAACCGTCTCTAATAATGATGATATACTATGGGTAGGCCGATGAATTATAGTCTCTAAGATGGATGAAGATTTATGTTGGGGTGCTTTTTTGTTTCTCTCATATTCTCTTGCTAGTCTCAGACAGCCAGTGAGGGGGGGNGGGGGGGGGGGGGGTTAGACTTTTTGTAGGTGAGGCTTAGACGTTGTATTAGCGTTGTTTTAGAGTTAGACAATGTACACGTCCATATCCATGGGTTGCCAGACTTGCCTTGGCTCTTTCGGATTTTTGGCTCTTTTCAAAAGCCCTTGGCTCCCAAATAACTGACTGATATTTGGCTCACTTTTGGCTCCAACAGATTTAGGTCAAAAACTGACTTTTCTATACAAAAAGTACTTGCATTTCTCTGTAATTTTCCAGAAATGGTTTGGCTCATTTTTGACTCTTTTTCATATGCGATGTAGCTCCGCTTGACAAAAACGTCTGGCATCCTTGATCGGAAGCTCACACAATGGCGGCATTCATTTGTGTTTCAAATTTGCCGTTGGCACAAATTAACTTTCTGTTCCATGCGATCTCCGAGGGACCCTCCTTGTGTTGGAGGACGATGTGACACGAATCAACAGTGATCTGAATGATAATGAATGAGGGAGAAATATAGGTAAAGCAATGACCACTCGCTTCTGCAGCAGTCGCAGCCATCTTGGCTTGCCTGTTGGTAACAAACTTCCGCTCTTCTGAGGACAGCCCTTCAAAATGACGTCAAAGAAGACCTAAGAAACGTAGCTTTGATATATGCCGTCTCCAAGAAGAGCAGGGAAACACCGCATGTTACATATTGTCACCAGGAAGGGCAAAAAGGTGTGGTGAAATAGGTATATATATGTATGTATATGTATCCTGGTTTATTCGGCACTCTTTTCTTATCCAGGTTTCGCTCGAGTACCTCGTTCCCGCTATGCTAGTCTCCGCCCCTGCCACCTTCGCCGTCTGTAAGCTTATGGTACCAGAGACCCACGTCAAGGTGGGGAGCACTATGATGGATCACCTCGAGCTAGGCGCAGAGGAAAGGAAGTAAGAATCTCGAGACAAAAAAAAAGGGGGGGGGGATAATTTCGTGCCCATATAAATGAGTGTATTAGTAATAATGATGATAATAATAGAAATAATAGTGATAATAATACTTTACATTTTTATAACGCTCATTCCATGGCAGGCCATGAGCCCTTACTACATTGACAGGCCTACGAATAAATTCATTCTCTCAACAATCACCTATCTATTAATCTCTCTATCTCCCGCTCCCTCTCTCTTTCTCTCTCTCTCTCTCTCTCTCTCTCTCTCTCTTTCTCATATCTCTCTCTCTCTCTTTCTCATATCACTCTCTCCTGCAGACAAGCACACACATCCATCTCTCGCACATTCACAAACATCACACTAGCAGATTTCTCAGCCTTGACCACCAGACATAATTCTGCGCATGAGGAGCAGAAGTCTCGGGTCAGGGAAAGCACGGGTTCCAGGCTATACAAAGATTCTGCTCCCATGCCCTGAGCATAAGTCATCTACGAACTCATCACAACCATCCACAGCTGATACTATGGTCATCTTCAAAGACAATGGACAAATAATAGAAACTATCAGACCGCTTCTCAGTTTTCTCAATATTATATAGTCCTGGGAGTGCAGATAAGATGTTTTAAGGTATGAAGATGCCAGTGTTTTGTGTAAGCTCCAGCAGCCTTCACTGACTTATCAAGTTTTTCCGAGTCATAATACATACCGTACATATTAATAGTTCTTCTTCCAAATTTTGATTCATAGAAATATTCCCCAAAACCAATTAGATTCTGAAGATTTGCCATCACACAAGACTGCTGAGATTTTAGATCTTTTTTCTCAGTCACAGAACAATCGTACATTCCAAGCAACTTGAGCCTACAAAAGTGTTTGCATCCATCTATGCCTTTAAACTTAAAATCCAACCTCTTTCCCCCTCCCCGTTGTTAATTTTCTGATTGTATGAGGATTATTTAAAACAAATGGGAGTAAGATGGCTGAGATCTGGCATCTACATGTCCCATTATCAAAGCGAGACAGACAGGCAGTGCACCAGAGGCGATAGAATATCTAGCGCACCGAAAGGCATCATAGACGAATGCATTAGACTCCATGAAAAAGTTGGACCACTGACTGCGGGCGATCGAAACACTCTATCCCGAAACAATTAAAAGTCGGAAATGTAAGAGAAGTGAAGTTTTGCCGATTTTACCCGGCTAAAACACAGGTGCAACCATCATCAACCCGTCCTCAAAATCTGGTTCTTCTACGATCCACACCTTTATATACAGTATACATATGTATAAAAAAAACATGTCCTTATGCCAGGCATTATTGGTATCTTCATACATTACGGACGTAAGCAATCTGCGGATAAAAAAAAAATGTTACATAAAGTCACATAATAATAAACACTAACGGCAGTCTGTTAGTTACTATGTTTTTCAGTCAGTACTGTAGGCCTGATACCAGTCACTTGGCTGGTTCAAAGAGTATACTAATTTCTGGTAACAGGAAATACTCCAGTATTCTGGACGCCGGTCAGACAGGGGCGGCGTCAATGTTGGCCCTGGTAGGGAATGTGGCCGCTGTGGCATTTGCCTTCTTCTCCTACATTTCTTGGATTAACAGGACCCTGGCCTGGTTTGGGGAGAGGGTGGGCGTAGAAGACCTCAGTATAGAGGTAAGTAACGTATGTGTTTTCAGGCCATCTTAAAGAATAGTACTGATGACTCCGCTTAACTGCAATTCATGTAATTGCACCTATTGCTTTATCGCAAAATATTCCAGAAAACATTCTGAAGTCGATAACAAACAGTACACTTGGATCGCTTGGCTGTTTCATTAAAGTTTCTCTCATGCTTCCGTGGAATTGCGATTAAGCGGTATGGATTGTAAGTCCAGTATAACAACATGTAAGTGCGGGAAATTTGGCCTAATGTTGGTGTTACTGTTTAATGCTTGTAATCGTCCTCGAAGTGTCAAGGAACATTTAGCCCAGTAAATAATGGCCGTAATGACGATTACAATGATGATGATGACGAAATGATGATGATGATGATGACGATGATGAAGATGAGGAGGAGGTCGAAATTGGCTAAACAAAATGTCATCAAATTTATTATCAGAACTTCTCACGAAACTTTTTTCTTTTCACAGTTCCTAATTCAAAAACTCTTAATATGATATTCCCAAGATGCCTAAAGAAAACCTTTTAAAGGCCGAAAAGTTGCTGCATAAAATCTGTCATTATAACAATTATCCGAACTTTTAACGTCTGTTCTCTCCGTTCCAAATTTTGACATTTTTATACGATGATGATTTCTGTCGTTTATTTGTTTGTGTTTTATATAAAAAAAGAAAAAATACTGTGTGACGCGTGTTCGCTTGTTGTATGTATAAAGATAACATAAATATGATGATTTTATGTTCAGTCATGTTGTATCCCTGACGAAGGACCATTACGCTCGAAAATTCGAATTAAAATTATGTTTTAATGGGTAATTTTTCCTGAAATTAACTCCCTTGAATCCGCTAGACTGCGCTTCAGATGTTTAGGTTCATATCGCATGCACTCCGTGTTCATTGAAACATTAAATTTTAATACCAATAGCATATCTGTTTCATAATTCCGTGCAACAAAATTCAACCCTAGGGGTCCCAATATTATTTAGCTCTGTCATGAAAAATTTGATGCCCACATCTGGTGGAAAAATGCAAATCAGCCTTTTGAAATCCATATGCCCAAACAGCAGTAAATGCGACCACCGATTGGCGACAGTATAACTTGCACACGGGGTGGTTTGTTCTTTATCTTTATTAATTTCAAAGCTTTCCCGATATTATAGGTTAATTAGCATCTCTTTGAAAGTGCTAGAAAATTGTTCATGACATTCCAGAGAACAGTCACGTTCAAGCACAAGCCTCTGCAGTCAATATTTTTATGTTCACAATTGAAGAGCGTTTTTCCAAAATTCAGTAATTGTACTTTCGTTAAGAAACGAGTTGGTGGTGTATTCATACATGCATTTGTATGTTAATTCATTCACGACTTAATTGAGCTCGAAATCTGCACTTTTTCAAAGGTTACGTCATTTAACATGAAACAAAAATATATGTGCGAAGAGCAATTACCTTAATGTTATTGCCCTTTATTTAAAAAAAAAAAAATATTCAGATACCACATGTCAAGTTTTGGAAAATGGTTCTCAGATTTACAAAGGCAGTCAGCAGAAAATGACCAGAAGGTCTTTTCGCTCAGAGTGTGGCTCGAGAGTTGTTTTTTTTTTTATTTGAGGAAAATGACCCAGTCTCATAACGATTGAGGGTGAGAGCACCCAGCCGAGTCAGCTAACTATATCATGTTATTGCCTCGCTACATTAGGCTATCGGCTCACTGCTTTGATATTAGCCGAGCTAGGCCAGCCTGCGCTCGTCTCAGTTGGGCAGGGCGTGACGGAATACACCGACATCCGCATCATCTGTAGGTAGTGGTCAGAGCTACGAAAGTCGGTTCCAGCGGCACAAGGACATCTGTTGCAAAATGATGATGATGATGATTCAATTTCGTGTTAACAAGTGTTGACGACGATGATGAAGATGATGATGATGATGATGATGATGATGATGATGATGATGATGATGATTTAATTTCGTGTTAACAAGTGATGACGACGATGATGATGATGATGATGATGTGCATTAAATTTGTTAAATTGTTATAGTTTTCTTACTTTACTTATTTAGATCTAGTGCGGATAAATGTTTTGCAAATGATGATGATGACGATGATGATGATGACGATGATGATGATGATAAGGATAGATAGTCCAGTTATCAAGCGCCATGATCTCTAGATCTAACCAACATTCTCCCTCCCTCCCACAGTTGATCTCTTCCTATGTCTTGTACCCTGTGGCCTTAGCTATGGGTATTCAACCAGAGGACTGCAGAAATGTGGCCATGCTACTGGGCTTCAGGCTTGGGGTGACAAACATTATCGCTTTCTTTAAGGTAAAGGAAGCATAGACTAGGCACCTTAAACCTAAATTAATTTTTCCTTTCAAAGGACTTGTAACATTTTGTTTTTCATTTTTTTTAAAGGGCTTGTTTCTTTGTTATTACCCCTCGTGATAAAGTGATAGAATATATTCTATCGTCCGTCCGCTTCGCTTGAGTGCGGCAATAACATACACGCATTTCCTTGCCAAACTTTGAGCGCGGTGGTAGAATTTTGACCGGCTGGCAGACAACACGTGAAGCGGTCATTATAAGAAATAATGGCCAGGCAACCAGCGGGAGGCTGGACCTAAGGAGCCTCGCGCTGCCAGAATTAATTTAATACCAGAATCACCCCTGTAGTTGAATATTTTATTTGAAAAGTTAGGGAAATTCAGCAATAGATATGTCTACAATCTGTCAGTTTCTCTACCAATCTAAAATTCGACGCGATTTTTATATCTACCTCCGTCTTGCTGTCTCTTGTGTGGTCTTAAAAGTTCCCTTTTTGTCACTGCCATAGTGAAATGACATCGTCGATTGTTTGGAAAACTGGCCTATCACTAAAAATAGTAAATACCGCCACTTTGCTCTGGCTGGATTTATGGCAATAGGCCTGTAAAGGCCCCTCTCTGTGTCATGGCGATAGGCTTGTAAAGGCCCCTCTCTGTGTCATGGCGAGAGGCCTGTAAAGGCCCCTCTCTGTGTCATGGCGATAGGCCTGTAAAGGCCCCTCTCTGTGTCATGGCGATAGGCCTGTAAAGGCCCCTCTCTGTGTCATGGCGATAGGCTTGTAAATGCCCCTCTCTGTGTCATGATCTCGGCTGTCTAGTTAAAATGAGCAGCTCGCCATAAAAAAAATCATCCCCCTGAAAGTGGATCTCCTTGATTTGCGAACCGTCTCATCGCTTGTATCAAATAGCATTGCTGACATCGCTAAATATTAACATTAGTTTGAATATTATTCTCTGAAATGATCTGAAATTAATCTTTATTAGGTCAGCCGCATACCTTAATTAAACCTGAATATAAATCATCTGTGTCATAATATCGCCATTCTAAATAATAGAAGCTTACAAGGCCACTTTATTTGCGACGCCACATTTGATTTGTGGTACTTAAATAGTTATCAGCGGCATGACATGCGAAACATCCCACGATGGAATTTCCCTCTCTCAAATGTGAAAGGTGAACAATGTTTTTTGAACTTTTCAAAACTTACAGAACACCACCCAAAAATCCTACAACATAGTATGCAGACCTCAAAACACTCTGTATGGGAACCATTTCTCAGACTGATAATAAGCAATTTCATGAACATTGCCTTGTTGGGACGGTTAAAAGGGTTAGGGTGACTTTGGCTTTATCCACTATCCCCTAGCGCTGTGCAAGCGTCTTTTGCGTCAGCTGGAAATCATTAAAACTGCGTGACAGAAAGGAAACAGGAGATAGACAGTTGAAATAGTAATTAGTGACGAATAGCAGTAAAGCTAAGTTTAATGAGACCCCTCACCTTGATCATTCAGTCTATGTGAACATCGTAATGAGGGCGCCCTTCAGTTGGATCAATCTACCTGAACATGCCGCCCACATGTTTGTGGAAGGACAATCGAACATCATGAATGGGCAGTTCGGACTAGTAGTAGCATTAAAAGCATTGAGCAACTAGGAAGGTGAACTGATGAGATTAGATATAGGCGCGTTTTGCCGTTATTGCACATTCTAAATTGTTTCGTAGAAAGACATAGATGTATTTTCTTGTTGTCTTTAATTTAACATAAGGTATAACAAGGAAATGGGTCTCCAACTCTCCATACCCCATCCTTTAACAAAAAATGACCGATAACATCTGCATCCCTTAATCGAAACTCCACTCTAATCGCAACCTGTTCCATGGTCCCAGGGAATTGTGATTAAGCGGAGTCGACTGCACAATGAATGAGGCAGGCAGAGTAGTTAAATCAAAAGGAGAGTAGAGCAGGTGAATGACACGAAAGTTCATATTCTACCGTCTTCTCTCATTTACAGCAGAGTTAACACGGGGTTTACCCGAAATCTCGACTAACCCGAACGACAATAAATCTTTGTCCAATGGATCTTCTTGATTCGTGGTAAAAATGTTCCCAATAACCCGATACAAATATTCACGGAACCTTTAGTAACACGACATATGTTTCGCCAGAGGAGAGGATAAAATGACAGAAAGAGGGAGAAAAAACCCCCAAAAAACAGGCGCTGCCAATGTAATTTTTCCTCCCCTTGTCCACTGGTGGTCGGGCATATGAAGATTACGTTAAATATTGTGTCAGTCGAAGTTGAAGACAATGTACGGCAATCTCCCGATAACATACCATGCTAAGAGATGACAAGGAAACATGCTTAAAATCTGAAATTGCTGCAAAGTACAATATACGATGTTCTCAAATATCGTTTAGACTATAAGTTTTCATTCACACAAATAAGAGAAGTCCTTTCTAAACAGCGGCCGAGACTGCTAACGCCATTTGCATGGGATTTGTTCATCCCGGTTTCTGTTAAACCATGTGTTCCCGTAATCTGTCGGTTAAATACGACATGTCTAGATAACTACGTCATCAAAACTTGCTATATTCAGATTGTCATGGGAGATTATCTACACTCAAGGTGTTACTATTAGATGCGCACCAACAGGCAATAGTTTGTAACTACTTAGCACGGTGAAGTACAGTCACCAGGAATGCCCGACTCCCATACATTCAAACCGGTTGAACCTCGCAATGAGTGCTTCATTCTAAACCACGGCTAAGATCATCCATCAAACAAAATACTGACTAGGATTCCCCAATGCTCCCTAGATCTTAGTCGGGTAGATACAATATTGCACCTCCAAAAAAGTTCTAACAAAAGGTATTCGCAATGGTTTGTGGTCCAGGTGGGTGTGGTGATTAATAGAAAGAAAATCCACCACAATCTACATTATAAGCTTACTGAAAATGGATAACACAAAAGTTTTTAATCGGCTGATCCTTTCAATTTCGTGTTAACAGGATTCGACTTTTATCACCCAAAACTTGCTCAATCCGACAGGATTTGGCTGGTCCTTTCAAGATTGTGTTCACAGGATTGGAATGTACTGTATTACCAGGGGTGTAGCGAGGATGATTATTTTGAGTAATCTAGCACATAAACCATTTTTTTTTACCAGTATCAAATGTCACTGTAAAGTTATTATGACAGCCATGACAAACAATCGAACGCACTGCTGTATGACAATTATAATTTTAAAAAAACAACAAAAACAGCTGAAGTATTTAGATCTCTTTCCCCGTGCTGCATTTTAAAAAAGCAGTAAGAAGGTTAGCAGTCTTAGAAATAATCCACATTAAACAAAATAAAGTAAGGGTCTTTTCGTCATGAGCTTTGCATTATTTGGGTGTTTAGGGTATTGTCTAGACTATCAGGCTCTCATCGTCAAAAGGAAAAAAGGCTCTCATTGTCAAAAGGAAAAAAAAAAATCCAGTAAAATCCTGGAAGCCTTTCAGGGAAGCACAAAGAACAAGAAAAAAGGCAAAAAATAAGAACAAAAGTAACAAAAAAGAAAAAGATTTTAAAAAAAGAAAAAAAAAGTAACAAAAGAAAAAAGAAAAAAAGAAGGAAAAAATAGCAAAAAGGGGAAAAAAACAGCATACTAGGGTAATCTGTTTTTCTTTCAGATTATTGGCCAGCCTTTTGTGTAAAATAAAATTTCTCTCTTGACACCGCCTCTGGATGCAATATGTTGTGCATGCGGGACTGCTAAATTTGTGCGACAATGTATGAATGTTCAGATTACAGACGCATGTAAATGGCTCATAGGTGAAATAACAATAAAGATCATGTTTGACAATGTATTTATAAAAAAATCGGAGTACTTTTATTGTATTAGATAAGTACACTAGTATATTGATAATCTCAGATTCCTAAACTACATGGACCCTATGCCACTATGTATTACAGTTGACAGAGCTGAAAGTAAACAAGGCTAAGTTCGATCAGTACATGTTAGTCACCAACGGCACTGGACCGGTCACCTACGATAATGATCACATCATTCTCAACATGTGGAACGAAACCCTCAAGTACGGATTCATCAGTGTAAGGTTCCCCATGTGTTTGTTTGTTTACTTGTTTGTTTTGTTTGAATTAGGACTCCCATTACGGGATTGTTGCGCAGTTTATTTATGACTTTTTATTACTTAAAAATAAATACTGTAACCGCACCAAAGTAGCATTCACTTGCCTCCAAATCTTGGACAGTTCATAACTGAACCTCTTACTCTTAGACTGCATGTCCTTACACATCACTTGCCCCCCGCCCCCCCCCCCCCCCC
>JAWQUT010000349.1:431601-504370 GCA_033807755.1 Ellobium chinense | reverse complement strand
TTTTTTAGTCTTTCTTTGCTTGCATCTTCTAAACATGACATATATATGTCTTGCAAAATGGACCTCACTTTTTTTTTTCATTATAAGTGGATGGACAGGCTGGGCTAAAAGAACAAAATCTATCTATCCATCTGTCTATCTATCTGTCTATCTATCTATCTATCTATCTATCTATCTATCTATCTATCTATCTATCTATCTATCTATCTATCTATCTATCTATCCATCCATATCCAGTAAAGATCGTTCTACGAATTGATCCTGTTATCTGGTTGCGGGTCCTTTTTGCGCTTCCTGCGAGGCTGCAACTTCTGCCCTCCTATTTTTATCCACCAATTTCAATATTCGCTTCAGGTTTTCATGTTTTGTCCATTTCTTTTCTTCTTCCTTCATCAGCTTCCTTGTAAGTTCTTTCAGTTACATCTGCTTTGTCACATCTGGTTGTCCCATTCACCCATGTTTCAGTCGGGAGAGATATCTCAGTCAGCTGCGTATCGCTGTCATTTATTTTTTTTTCTCTCTGCTTTCCTCTCCTGACCCCAGGCGAGGTCTGAAGCTATAGTGACGTATTGCCTATGTGGCTTTTCTTCCTTCATGACGGTGGCCATTACCATCGGGATCATGTTCACCCTCATCCCCAACCGGAAGGTTTGGATCTCCAAGGTCGCCGTATCCTGTCTCATCGCCGGAAATGTGGCCAACTGCATGACGGGATGCTTTGCAAGTATGCCAGTAGTTGTGTTTGTTTATTTTTGTAAAATCATTCGGGAAACTTTGAGTGTGGGTGTCAGTGTGACTGCAACTAGTGTAGACCACTTATACAAAATAATCCCGATATAAAGAATGACTGAGTGCGCGGCAAAAGTATACTTATTACTGAAGTATGATTAATGTAATGGTCCACTTAAGATAATGAAATGATACATTGATAGAATGTAAATGATTCTGTACTTAATAACAAGGTATACTTATTAAATAAATACTTAATATTAAGGTTCCACTATATTTTCAGCATTCAGTCCACTCAATTCGGGCAAACTCTTAGCTAAGTGTATTTTTTCCCCCCCTATATAGGCCTAGATCTAGTCAATACTACTGAAATCAAAGCGGCATTGCATATAATCGCAACATTCTTTATGCTCCTAGAGTTGCTCTTAAGCAGCGTCTATTGCTTTTTTCATGCTGTGGTTAAGCAGTTTAAGTGTTCTATTGACTTCTTCAGTGTCCTCTACACTAGAGCTGTTGCCTGTTCAAAGTGTGTATGCGTCTATAAGCTGGAAGGCAACTTGTACATGCTTGTCAAAAGTGTGATGGGCAATATGCAGATTGTATGAGTATGGGCACCAAGGGATGAAATTTTAGAAGATGTCACACCCAAAAAAGAGAGAAAAAGACAATGTATGCGTGTATGTAAGAGAGAGAGAGAGAGAGAGAGAGAGAGAAAGAAAGAGAGAGAGAGAGATGGAGAAAGTAGAGAGAGTAGCATAAAGAACTTATATACATTTTTGGTCTTAAAAGATCGATATATGAATTTAAATATGAACAAAATACATTGTCCAGGTTTATTCTACTGAGAGCAGCCATACCAACTCATCCACGAACCAAAGAAGAAGTACTGGACAGGTATCGTGACAGACAGAGATAGATGAAGCAAAAGTGACAGTGAGACTGAGAGCAAGAAAACCTCAAGAATATACATGACCACTAGAGAGAAAGGCCTGATAATGAGTGAGCAGCGGCACAAGAGAAGAGAGACAGAATAAGAAAACGTAATGAGTGCAGTAGGCTTCTGAGCTGGAAGAGAAAAATGAACTGACAGAGATGAAGATGAAGAACAATGAAACAGGATAGACTATGTATTCTGGATGTCTGACTCATTGTGTATTCATTTTTGGGGGGAAGGGGAGGAGGCAAAAGAGATTAAGAGAAAGAGAGACAGAGACAGAAAGAAAGGGACTGGGAGATAGATAGTGAAGGATGTGGGGGTAGTATGTGTATCATGTGTGTGATATGTTTTATGTTATAGACACAGTTCTTGTATTTTAAACTGCATGTCATAGTCCATTATACATTAGATTGGTAATCCTGTTATGGAGTTTGTGTTGACCGACTGATAGTGACAGATGCATGAACACAGTCTAACAGACCAGCCAGGCCTCCTTCTGTTGTATGCAAATATGATGCTACAAGCAATATCGAGTGATAAATTTGAGACAACTTTCAGAAAGAGCAGAGCCGGCTGTGGTGTTTGTCCCTACTGCATCGATCACAAGGGGGAAAACTGCGAGGTGTGGAGGAACATTCCACTGAAATCCAGCAATAATTGTTTTCATATACAATATACCATATTTTTCATTTTATCATATATAAATTTAAACAAGGTTTATTTAAAGTATATTAAAAACTACTGCTTCATTTTTACATTGTTTGAATGGTATTGTAACTTTTTACCTCTTACAATCTCATTTGCCTTTGGTCCTAGAATCATCATACTCCTCATCTCCAATGTAACTGTCATTATACATCATTTGTCTCTATGTGTCCTTCGTTTCTTGTCTTTCCCACTTCTTTTACAGGCCACAATTTCGTTTATATAATAATGTCTTTCACAATACATATATATAATAAATATTATGTAAAAAACATCACTCCACCATTTTCATTCTTATACGTAGAGACAAAGAAAAAGAGAAAAGAGAGAGAGAAAGAAAGAGAGGGGGAGAAAATGACAAGGAGAGAAAAGGATGAAGATGCGGTAGTAAGATAAGAGAAAGACATCGTCGCCTCACTGAAAGACTACTGTAACTAAGGTTTGGGGATAAAATTACTTTTGACATTCAATATAACGAGTGGCCTGGATGCACATCTGATAAAAAGACAGGCGCTCTACTCCACATAGAAAGCAAGATAAAATGCATTTTCAAATTTAGTTGCAAGTCTAAGGTTGGTAAAAACGTACCCGAACAGTGATGTAGATCTATGTTAAGTAACTTGATTAGTATTTTCGAGCTATGACAGTTTTCCATTGGGGTGACAATATGCCATAAAAGAGAAAGAATAAAAGGACTGACAAAAGAAGTACAAATCAAAACAAACTTCTAAACCTCAAACAAACTCCAGAAATATTGCATGACATCTGAATTCACTAACTTTAATGAACGACAAAATTGAATGCATAAAAAAATAATTGTGGTCCCATTAACAGCTATGTAAATCTGTACTGGTAGTAAATACAGTGGAAAAGATAAAAAAAAAAATCAAATATATACATCACAGCTAAGTGGGCTTTCTACCAAGTATTGCACTGTCTGGCTGTTCCTTTCAACATGGAAAAAAACAACAACACAAGAAACACTAGTGGCTCTTATCAGACCTGGAAGATTATGGCATGTGTTCATATGGAGTAGTGTGGCCTAACGGTCACGGCCTTGGACTCGAGATCAAAACGTCATGGGTTTGATTTCTGACTACAGTTGTGCTGTAAGTACCTTCAGAAAGAAATTACATTCACATTTTCCTCAGTCCATCCACCTGTAAAACAGACATCAGGCTATAGGCAGTTGAAGATTTTGTCAGAATACCAGTGTTCTGTGCCTGGAAATGGAAGAGGCACGCTATGCTCCCCAGTGAGGTAAGAAAGTCCTAGAGTGATCAGGTCTGCTGGGGTAATAAAAGTGTGAAGTAGCGTGAGTGGTCATTAGCCTGGATACAAGTCTTACAAACCACATTCCTTTTATTATTCATCCAATAGTCATGACTCTTCACACATTTCACTGTCTGACCACCACAGCTGAAGTTTATGCCTCTACTCCAAAATGTTGCTCTGCTGCACCTTGAATACTAAATTTGTTTCATGTGGTATACAATTCTATACATCAGCACATATTACTCTTGTTGTTGTATTATGATATGAAATAATTTATGGTGCATGACGCTGTAAATCAATGCTCTGACACCAATGCCCCACCCTAAAGCTGAAGTCTGTCTCCTATGCCATGAATACTGAAAGAGTATGACTAATCTGTCTCTTATGCCATGAATATGAAAAAAAGTAGGACTTGTGTGTCTCCTGTTCCATGAATATTATAATGATACGACTAGTTTATTTCCTGTGCCAGAGTACTGCAATAATTGGACTAGCCTATTCTCTGTCCCTTGAATATTATAAAATATCTCTAGTCTGACTCCTGCGCCATGAGCAATACAATATTAATACTAATCTGCCTACTGTGGACTGAACATTGCAACAATCTGACAAGTCTGTTTCTTGTACCAGAATACTGCTACAACATGACAGTCTGCTCTCTGTGCCAAGAATATTACAAAAGTGTCTCTTGTCTGTCTTCCTGTGCCATAAATTATACAATACTGTAAAATGACCAGTCTGGCTGCTGTGGTGTGAATACTGCAATCGTGTGACTTGAATATTGCACAGGGATGACAAGTCTGCTTCAGTGCAATAAACACTGAAATAGTGTGATGTGTCTCTTCTGTACCATGGACATTGCAACATTTTAACTTGTCTGTTCCAGTACCATAGTAAATTGCAAAAGTATGACTAGTTTCATCTCATCATCTATTTTCATACCAANGTGGATTATATGGGCTTCCTGCTGCTGGACTCTGTGTCTGACTAGTACTTTCTCCTTGGCCTTCTTCAACTCTGGCAGCAACTCTAACAGAAACAGCTCTAGAAGATTCTGGGAAAATGAAAGGGACACTGGCTAGATGTGTGAGGAATGAGTGGTTGCAGGAGTGGATGATGGGAGATGAGGGAATTACAATGTTTACAGACAAGGGGATGGATGCGTATGCCAGAACTTGTTGGTTGGCAGACAGGTGGATAGAGGTGTGAGTCAGATGATGGATGGGGGTGGCAGAAGGGTGTTTAGGTGCAGAGGTGAACAGGTGGATGGATGCATCAACCAGTAGTCAGCGGATATGTGAATGGATGCATGAATGATGAATGAATAAATGGTTAAACTGCCGACAGGCAAATAGATACAAGGATGAATGAATAGTTGCCATGAAGGTGGATGGATGCCTGGGTTAGGGGATGATAAAAAGAGACCCAAAGTTTGTTGGTGGGTGAGTAGGTGAAGGAAGGATTGGAGGAAAGGAGAGATAAATGATGATAAATAGTCTAGATAATGAATAAGAGAATAAAATGATAAATGATGAAAGGCTAAGTGAATTGGCTGACAGACAGCTATAACAAACAAAGACTGATGATCCAGGATTCAGTTTGTACTCAAGACTTTAAAAGTGATGATAGCAAGATGAATTTTCAGAGGATTCTTAAGTTCACTTCTCACAACAGAGGATATATGAACTCACATAAAACAAATGTTTGTTGAGGTTTTTGTTCTGAAGCACTTCAAATATTTTGATCATTCCTCTGCGACCATTGTCGTCGCCAACTAAAGTTTTCAAGGTATCTGGGGAAAAGCAATACATTAGAGATACATGAAACATCCAGAAAACTTAAATGATAAAGAGTGTTAAAAAAATGCTTGTGATTGATAATAACTGAGTGACACAATGATACAAGATGATTTTCATTATTTACTAGGCTGTCAGTTTTCTCAAAATGACTTATCAGCATTATGTTTAAAATATTTTTGAATTTATCAGCAAAAACCAAGTGCAAAAACTGCAAAAGAAATAAGTGTCCTAAGCACATCATTCCCAAACCAATTCTGAGCTGAAAGAAAAAAAGAACAATTGGAAAATTGACTCCAAATTTTACAATTAATCACACCAACCTGGCAAACATCCAAGTATCATACAACTTTGTCACACCCACCTGGCATATTATCCAGTAACTTTTCCTTCGCTTGCATCCTGTCCTCATGTTTCTGCTGATCATGTCTGGGTGGGGCTGCCTGGCCCCATTCCCCATCTGGCCACATGCTGTCCTTAAAAGTCTGTGTGTAGTAGATGAGCATCTGTTCACTGACTAACCAGTCAACTGTGGCCTTCAGCTGTCTGAACACACAGGACGAAACAACAGCTCAAGCTTCATTATGGGCAATTCCGGCAGAATGCCAATTAACAAATTTCTGAAATGCTTTCATTTTAAAGCAAATAATTTTGGTTGTTTCTGACAATGGTTCATGCATTATTTAGATATAAAACAAAACTGGTTGCTGTAAAGTAAAAACTTTTTCAGAGATTAGGATAAAGATGTGGCATTCTGCTGGAATATTCCTAGCAGACTGCGGTTGATAAAGATCACGTGCAAAAGTCTACACCATGATCAATAGTGAAGCTCTACTGTTTACAGTAAGGGTAAAGATAATGGCTGCAAATGGGGTGGCCTATGCTACAGCTTGTCTGAACGTAAAAAAATAAAAATTATTATAGTATGACAAGTCATGACGGCTTCCTGCATACAGAGAGAATGGTAGAAATTACCTTTCTATGAAACTGGCCAACTGTGAAGCTAACCAGTATAAATGTAAAGAATAGATAAAGGTAAAGATTACAAGTCTATTAAGTGGCCAATTTTCTGTATATTTGTTTACAGAATAACAGAAATTGGCTTGTACTCACCCACAGAGTAATACAAAGAAGCTCACCTGTCTATGGAGCGGCCAAAAGTGAGCTCTACAAAACTCATCAGGCTTTTCCTGAACCATCTGAACATTCCCTGCAGCTCGAACACTTCTCCGACCAGGCGGTAGAGAGGCTTGGCTATGGAGTCGGCACTTCTATCTTTCTCAGAGCTAAAAATAAAGAATGTGAAAAGATGGAAAATTAACACCGAAATATCATACTACTCTACTCCCATACAATAAATCTACCCTTGTACTGGGTCCATCAGGATCGTTCAAGCAATTTTGTTAAATGCATGTAAGACCAGTGTGTCATGGATCTGCTTTTCTAAAAACAATGTGAGGCCATGTAAAAAAAATCTCAGATTTAGAGATTAACAACTACACAAATCATTAAGTATATCTCACATTATCCAGTGACTATGTCCTTCACTATCTCTCAGCCTACTCCTGCTGAACTCATCTCTGTGCCAAGCAGCACTTCAAACCACAGAAAGCTCTGAACCCCAATCCTTTCTCAACCTATACCTCAACCCTACAATCCATTACCCTAGGTGTCCGGACTCTACCCGCTAAGAAAACAATTTTTTCCACTGACCTGTCATCTCCACTAAACATGAAGTCATCATCACTCTCCTGGGGATCTGATCTGATGTTGGGCAAGCTGATAAAAAAAAAAAATGCAAAACATCGAATTTCATTACAAGACTGACACACATGCTAACTGACACGTTCAGTACTAAATGTTAACAAGCATGGCAAAACTGAAATAAAACATAAACCTTACAAAACAGCAACACAAATCTGTATCCACTGTTACAATAGGAACTGAAGCGCCAATCACCATATTAAACAGTGCTTGAATAAATGTATGTCATCAGTGTTAAATGGCCAAAAAACTGACAAGAATATGTGTTTATCTATAAAATTAGTCTCGCATCTTCTTTAATCTGTCCCTTAGAAAATTGTGGTTGCAAATTAGCGCAAATTCATGTCATGTTTCTGAGGCCTTGTTGCAATTTTGCAAATTTCCACAAATTTAGGCATTTTCTGCAAATTTGGTGCAAATGTTGCTGATTTTGGCCCAAAAGTACACTTTTTCTGCCACTTTTGCAATACTGTGTGAACAGGAACAAAGAAAATGTGTTTCATTTCTACATTTTTGCAACATTTCAGTAATAAACAATGTAGTGATAAATGTAATGAAGTAATGAACCTATTTTTGCAACATTTTATATTTGCATGAAAATTCTGTAATTCTTGTGGCAAATTTTAGGAGTTTGAAATGCAATTTTCATCAGGGACAGTTTAATAGTTAAGCTCTTACTCATCTTAAACCAACTTTCTGAAGAAGCCTGCCCGTAAGAGGATTCAGTATATGATAGTTCAAAAAAACCACATTATAAATAACAAGTGTAAATCTTGTTCAGTGACTGATGTGTTTTACAGCCCCCTCAAGACCCAGCCAGTGTATTTTGCTGGGCAAAGTGAGGCCAACCTTTTAATCAGGGATGCCAAAGAGAACTTGCTCTTCTTCTCTGATGCTGACGATTGGTATACAAACTCTGGTGTTGGGGAGAGGAAGGCATACAGGGCTTCACTGTGCACCATCCTGTCATCTTTCATCACCGCCTGAGAAAAATAAATCAAGTATTTAAATATAAAAGACTGACTGGTTTGTATCACAGTCACAGTTGAGCATGTATGACAGATAATCAGATCAGGCTTAGACTGTTCTAATTATGGAAAATCTTAAACAAAATTGGAAAGTTTCATTACTCAAGAACTTAGATATATAAAAGGTAGTCTGGCTTGTCATCTGCTGTACATCAGTAAGTTTGTCTTGCCAAGTTTGCCAGCTGAAGCCTAACAGCCGTTGGTTGAAGAAGGGTGTGGAGAAGATTGTGGTGTGAGTGATGCTCTAGCGCTATTACTGCTAGTCTTCTGTTCAGCATCGGAAAAGGCCCCGGCCACTAAGCCACTTTTAAGGAGTGATGGCGTGGTTGTGTATAGATGTGTACCTGGTTCCAAACTGATGATGAGGCCATGGATGCCGACGGAGAGGTTGCGGGTTTGATCCCCACCACATCATTTCTTTCTTTCTTCCATTTTCTCTATGCATTTGTCTTCCTGAGCACTTTTCCCTTTATCCTAATTTGTGTGAGCATCTGTTTGTGTCTGCTCACTCTCCACTTCTGTTACTAAGTGCTCTGTTTCCACCTTGTGCTACACCAGTCACAGCTGAGCATACACAAGAGATAATTGGATCCAGATTTGAACTTGTGAATTATTCAGCAAGTGAAAACACAGACTGTTCCAGCCAATTGTGGAAAATTTGAAACACTGTTCGAAACTGTTTACTCTTAACTAGTTTAGGACTGTTCAAAGACCCTTACTTACAGCTAAGTACTCATCCAGCTGACTGCGAGATTTCTGTACAAATGCATTATCTAGAGACTTGAAAAGCTTGCTACTGGAGGGCAGCTCTTTCTTTTGTAACCACTTGCTGATCTGGGGAAAAAATGATCACAACAGTACTTACGTAATCTCCAATGGTAGCTATGAGTCCATGTTTTATAACATCATTACAATGGAAATAAACTTGTGAATAGTGAAAACTGTGAACAAGGTTATGAGGGGATGAACATATTTACACAATTATGCCACAGGCAGATGACCCCACAGGGTACTGAAAATAGCTTATTTAATATTGAAATCACTTCATACAGCTGGGCAGGTGTTTTCTATAATAAATGATGAATTTTTTGCACAATATGTTGTAACCTGGTGACTGCTCAAGAATGATCTTCTAGTAAACTACTGAAAAAAACTGCCTAAAGTCTGTCAGTGTCATGTTCAGTCTTCTCAAACAATGGGAGTATGCTGTGGCTTGTCATTAACAGTTACTATAACAAAGCACTAGATTAAAAATGTAGGCTCATGTCAGCCACATGGCTGTTACTGTATGAGATGTGTTGGCCAATCTTTTCAGGAGTGGAAACATTTTTGAGACAATTTTGGATCTTTCACCAACACTGAATATGAATGAATATGTTTGGCCCATGTGTCATCAAAAGTTATTACTCGAGTAAATATGTTTGTCCACATCATCAACAGTTCCGTCAGAATAAACATCTTGGTCAATATCACAACAAATTACTCTTTTAATGAACAAGATGGCCCTATCATTAACAAGTACTGCCAGAAACATCACTGGTTCATAAAGCATGTACCCAATTTATGGTGGATGTATTAAGATAATTAATATGGCCCATATCCTCGGATTCACTACAATGAACATGCAAGTTATCTATCACAATCCTGCTTACTGGTGACAGCTTTTCATGTAATGCATGAAAATCTTCCAGTGTTCGTGAGATGGCCCAGCCCTCAGTGGAACAGCTGACCTTGCTGAACTGTTGGCTAGCCTCGCCCTCTGCCGGCAGTGCTACTAGCAACACAAACTGAGGGACCTTGCGGTCGTCATCTGTTGTGATTATCTGAAACCAACAGAAGGAACATCATTTAAGAATTTTACAATTAAGAACTCTGGATCTGACATAAAAATTTGTTTTCAGAGATAAATGAAACAGATTTAATAATGCAAATTTTCAACGTGAGAAGATCTTCTTCAGGCATAAACCAACAAAGGGAGATGAGCAGACAGAGAAAAAGCATCCCTTAAACTTCAAAGCGAGAGGTATGTGGTAATAGTTACTTGAAAGCAAGAAGGTTTGCACCACTAGTTCGTGCTCTTGTCTTTTCACAGAGGTTTTTCTCATCACCAAAGTGATTGACATCAGTTTTCGGGCATCTGAACTTAACCATTAGAGTTCTATGCTTCATATTTTCTCAGATAAATGCAATCATATCATATCAGGTCCTTTGCCTGGCCATGAGATATATTATCAAGCTGTAAGTAAGTATAGGGTTAGATAAGATAGACACAACTCTACTGCAAACTAAATTTTGTGCAAGTTTACTAGCTGTAATGTCTGTTAAACAGCAGGGATGTTTCTTCAAATAAATACATTACCATATAACGAATCAGAGTTTCATATCAAACTAGTTAGGTTCCTTGAACAGTTTAATCATCTTCACCAGTTTCAATCTTTGCCTGTAAGTCTTAGTCCCTTTCAAAATATTGTCACAAACATTCAATAAAATCTGACACTCACAGAGGCATCATAGACATGTGCATCCCATTGGCCAATGTGGTCAATCCACTTCTGAGTCCTGGCAATGTGCATCTCCAGGGACTTTCTCTCCTGCTTCAGGTTCTCCAGCTCTTGTTCCATGTCTTCATGCACTTTTTTCAGCTAAAGAACAGCACAAAATAAATGGAATCTGAGATACGCTGAGCTGATAGGAAGAATCAAGGCTAAATGTATGCGTTCGTTCATAGAAAGTTTGATTGATGAATGAATTTTTGAAATCTGATACTCCAAACACTGGAAGTTCTCATAAACATGAAATCTGGAGAAAATGGGTCTAATGTCCCAATCATGTCTTGCTCCAGCATTGATTGCTGCAGATCAAATTATACGTGGAAATAAATTTCAGGCTCTTGAAGATACGTTTTGTCAAGCATGAGAAGAGAACAATGCACACAGGCAAACCTTAGTGCTGCTGTCAGCTTTCTGGGATGTCCTCTGTGCCATCAAAGCCCTGCTCTTGTTGGTGATCTTCATATCTAAGGCTCGCAGTCTCTGTTGGGCATGGTATGACTGGCCAGCAATATGACTTTCCTCCATATCTTCAGAGCTCTCACTTGAGTCAAGGAACAGTTCATCTGAAGTGAAAGGATAATAAGTGGCCACTTTGTTTCAAGTGACAAACATGATGATTTCTTTCGTCAGTATTGTAAGACAGAACAAACAATATGTACTATTATAAACCTAAATTACTGTATTGTTAGTCTCCACACATCAAGTGATGATCAAGTAAGGTATATCTATATCAACATCAAGTGATGATCAAGTACAGGTATATCTATATCTGTAAGTCCATAATTCTGAGCTTGTAAGGTGTTTGAGCCTAGAGTAAATTTTGATACTGCAAAATAATGGACTCATGACAAGAACATTACACCTTAGTCTGTGGATTTTTGGACTTTCTAAGATCTTATCAAACGCTGTATATCTCCAAATTCTCATCAAAAGTTATTATATTTTGACCGCCTCTGAGTGGCTGTCCATGACTTAATCCTTAACCGTCAAATGAATTTTAAAAATGTTATGGCCTGGTCCTGAAAGTGCTTAGATACATCTTACCATATGAAACTAATAACTCAGGTGTCAGCTAAGTGTGACAAAAAAAACCCCAAAACACTTCTAAACAAGTTATAGCAGTAAATCTTTACTGGTCATAAAAACATGCTGCATTTATTTTCTGTGTTAAGAAAAGAAGGTTGAGTACCTGAAGTTACTGCCTCTTCTTCTGACATAATCTTGTTTCCCATGCTGTTGGCTAGCAGAAAGTAGGTGTCACTGACCATGAATGATGGGTAATGATGTTCTTCCAAATAGTGCTGTACTTGTTTCTGGGCAGTGAAGAATGCATCTGGTCCCTGGTGAGGAACAGACAATCAACAATGAGTAAGGGCTTCAACTCGGGGGTGTTTGCACCCCTAAGGATAAGCCATGAAAATTCCTAGGGTATATAAAGAGCATAAAAAATGCAAAATTTATAGATTTTTTTGTGTGCCAATGTAGAGAGGATGGAATACATCCACATTCTCTCTATCACAGTAATGACATTCCCTTTGATTTGTGGTGGTGGTCACTACATGTACTGAAATGACTGAATGAAGTGTCTAGTTTGTTTATTTCTATCTATAACAGATTAAAGACACGTAAACAAGTATGAAGCAAAGAAAACTATATCAAATCAATTCTTTGGCTACATGAGTCTCATGGTCATTGTACAGCTGAATCAACTGTGGCAATCCAAAAAGATCAGTTTATAGATTAGCCAGTATGCCACTGAATCAACTCTAGCAAATAAAACCTGGAATGGTACCATTACATCACTCTTCTAGGTTTTTGTCAACTGAGCACAACCTCCCTGGCTCATATTCCTCACTCCACTCTTATCATCCCCAGCAGATACCAAAGTTTTTATCTCACCTTGTCCCCACGTAGGAATTCCTCCATACCCTTAAGTACTGCCTTGTCCACCTTGACCTGAGAAGAATTGCTGGATATGTACTGCTGGTAAATCTCACTTGCTGTATGGTGACGTTGCTCCTGAGGTACACATATATTATGATGTTTGGCAATGTAAAACATTAATCTTATGGGGCAAAATAAAAGTGCTATTTTCATTTTTCACTTTCCAAAGGTATACAGTCAACATAACATTATCCTACTGTCTATAAACATCTATTTTTTGACATTCACCACAACCTATACACATCTGATCTACAGTTCATGTGTAACTTACCGATAACTTTTGTTGTCAATTAAAAAAACTGAAATCACTCACATTTCGAACATATCCACCTGTTATTTCTGCATTATCAACTAATCCACACTAAAATCCTCTGAGCAGACAAGTAAAGATTACGATACAGGGTAATATCGACAACATAAAGAAGTAAGTATTCCCTACCTTTGGTGTTGTTTTCAATTTTTCAACGGCATTCCAAAACCTGCAAATAAAATTAGACTATGAAAATTTGAAGTTTCCATATAGGTTAATGATACATATTAAATAATAATGTTATGGTGCTGTTAGTGGTGAAAGATGGAATGAGTCTTACCATCATGAGGCTTCAATATATCAAACAGATGAGGTATAATGATGTAGACTTGTAGTGATATGATAAAGTTAACCCTTTTAGCACTGAAACCTGATTTCATCACTCTTTAACTACTTTCTTTGGGTAATGTGGATGATGACTTCATCATCCTCACTGCCCATCCGAGAGGGG
This sequence comes from Ellobium chinense, assembly GCA_033807755.1. NCBI lineage: Eukaryota > Metazoa > Mollusca > Gastropoda > Ellobiida > Ellobiidae > Ellobium > Ellobium chinense. The sequence continues at coordinate 490,879 of JAWQUT010000349.1, read as the reverse complement.
CTCAAGCTGGATTATCTTGCCATATACCAAAGCAGCTGACTGAGGCCCAGTGAGACAATAATGTGCCATAATCAACTGATGGAGCTGGGCCCTCTCACTGTGTTGGTAGTATTGCATTACAAGAGTTAAGATGATGATGTCAGATAACACAGTTAATTGAAAGTAATAGACAATGGTATCAGTGATATACAAAGACAAATGGTCAAGACAGAGGAAGTTATGAAATCAGATTATGTGAAAAGTAATGGGAAAAGCAATGAAGTTATACCATGGTGACAGGCAATGATGTGAAGGTGGATGGCAGTGAAAGGTTAATGGTGTTGCTAGACATTGGTCTGATGATGGTCAAGATAATGTATCAAGTAGGACAGTAGTGAAGGTAACAGTATGAGGTATGAAACCTGGTACTGACAATGATATGATGATGAGGAAAGACAATGATGTGAGACAGTGTAAGTGGAGACACACTCACCCTAAGTAAGAATCTGCTCCTTCTTTCTTCAGATACTTCATCAAATATTCCCTGCCCTGAGGCATCTCCATAATCACAGAAAAAGAAAACACCTGGAAGCATAGAGTAAACCAGGTATAAAATGTAATATGTCACATAAATTCTTACTCACAATTTGAAAGACCAGACACCTAATATATAATGGTTGTAGTAAAAAACATGATGACACCATATGCTAATTCTGAGTTGAAACAGACGTCTGTGACGTACATTGACATTTTTTCACATCAAGCTAAGACTTTCTCAGCACATCTTGTCAAAACCTGCATATGCGTACCAACCTTCTGGCCAGGTATTTCCTCCTCTTTTCTTGCCATTTGAGATGTGGGATCATAGATTGTGCCACCCAAAGCAACTATCCTCTTTTCACACAACTGTTTGGCAACAGTCAGCTGGTAGATAAGAATTGAATCATAGTTAACATATTATTTAATATACATGACAAACCTAAGCCTAAATTTAAAGAAATGGTGGTCTTTCTTCTCTGAGACCAAAATAAAAAAAATAGGCAAATACTAAAATGCTCTATTTAGTCAGTCCATCCATAAGCTCCTTAACGTACCGATCTCCAAATTCATCTGCCCGTCAGTCAATCATTTCAGTTCTTGTCAAACATAATAGAAAAGATATGAATAGACACAAATGGGAATTATTTTGAACAATTCTTTTAATCGACCCAAGTATAAATAAATCGTGTACATCATGAACATTTTCAATCCATCCAGGAATTAAAGAAATTAATAAATACCAAAATCTAAAACTATTTACAGTTATAATGCAATATAAAAATGGTCTTTCAAACCACTATCTCTGAGCATATGGAATAACTAATGCCATCTTAAGTCATCCTTAACTCTCATAGCACGAGTCATGTTGGGCCCAGCCATCCAAGGGCTGCATGACCCAGTGTATAGGGAAAATAACTGTTTTGAATATTGCTTGCCAGTTGATCAGCTGACACAGGGCTGCAAACTTCAACTGCCGACTCACACAGTTGGCAATGGCATGTGAATTTATTTGACCATCATGCTCAGTGTAGTGATATGAGGGTGAGAATTTGTTCAACCATTAACAAGGGTTAATAAGATTATGTGAGAGTTGATAGTATCTCAAGACAATTCTTGGGAGATAACTGACAGATAGGGAGAAAATATAAATAGACTGTGGAATCACTCACTTGGTTCTTATAGCGTTCCAGGTTTCTTGCCTTCAATAGTTCACCCTTGTTTGTACTCTTAGGAGCTACATCTTTGTCTGCCAATGTAAATAAGAAAGAAATTTGAAGATGCTTACAGGACTGAAAGATACCAGAAATCAGCTCAGTACCAGCTAGGCTGGGACTGCTTCTTTCCTCCTCTCCCCAACCTTTTCCTCACATCTCTCCTCAATGTCTAAAGTAATTCCCCCATTCAATTCATTCTTATCATGCTGTGTAGTAACTGACATAGAAAATCCCAATCCAATTTTATGCTGTGCTCACCAAAAACCTACAAAGAATTGCATAATAATGCCATAAAACCCATACCTGTGGTAAGACCTTGCTGTTTCTTCAAATTGTTGATAGCCGATGCTTGTAAAATTTCAGATATAATATTGTATCTGCAGAGAAAAAAAATGTCATGTAAATAATTGGAAACCACTGACTTCATAAAATCATGTCACAGAAAAAAACAGTATCTGCCTTTAACATTTCAACAGAAAAAATTAATAATCAACTTTTAAACTTCCGTTTTAACTAAAAACAATATTGCTCTTTCTTTTGTTTTCAGTAGGAAAAAGAACTGTCCTGTTGTCACAGAGGACCGAAATGTAACTTATTCTCACCTCATTTGAAGCAGTTCCTCCACTGACTCCGATGCTTTTATCATTTTAACAAAACCCTCATAAGTGGCTGAATACATGTATGTTCGCTTGGTATCTGCATACAACTTCTCTCTGTACACCATGTAGTCCAGCAGCTTGAGATTAATGTAGCCAGGGTCACAGATCATGTCTATGGTTGGCTTTAACACTGGAAGTATAAATACATCAAACACTTATTTACTGCTTGCTTTAGACAACAGAAGATATAAAGAATGTATTCAGAACTCCACATTTATATTGTGGACGAGAGAATAAAGTATACAAGACAACAATATAATAACAAACTAAGTGGCTACACATGCTGACTAGGCACTGAGTGAGACCACACATTCACACAGGCTTTAATATGCTGGAAGTACATTCCACATTATGAATTACATATAACTATATGAAGTTACACATTCACTCACATATGAAAACATTTGAAGACGTACACTGATTTACATTTTGTCGCAATCATTCCACATTCACATAAGTCATTTTGTGACGATTTGAGTTGTTTATATTTCTATGATCTTCATTTTGCCTTCCTTTTCCTATTAAACAAATGGGGAATTTTGATTCCTTATTATATCCCAATTTTACACGCTAAACCACATCTGCCTTATTGTTTCCCTATCAGCAACAAGTTGAGAGCACCAAATTTCTCAAAACCTAAAAAAATTACTTAGATGAACGTGGAACAAGCATGACAATATGACATATATAGTCTAGATATGGAGTACAGTTTAGGTAAAGCCAGCGTCTAGTCTTCTCGGATAAGGACGAAAAACTAGGAGGTCCCGTGTGCATGTTGCGCACGTTGGCAGTTTTAAAATCGTAAAAGAGTAGGCCTAGCGGCTGCTGTCCAGGCAAAATTGATAAGAAAATTCTACTTTAAAACGTTAACAGTAACCATGAGGGCGTAATATAGCCGTAATCGTGCTGACACGCCGTAAAACACAAACTCACTCACTCACTCACTCTGAATTTTTATAAGCACAGACACTGTAAACATGAGTGATCTGGCTGAATTACCTGAACCTGCCAGGATTTCTCTCAGTAGATGTCTAATAGGAGCACAAGTCGCATAAGGTCTGGATAGTAGCAACAACAGAAGGGCATCTGAAATTTTCCTCAAACAATCCAGCTCTAGTTCTTCACTCTGCAACCATGAGTGTAGCAGGAATTTCTTGCTCTCATCCTCTGTCTTTTCACCGCATGGATCTCTGAATTCGTGTTCAGAAGAAATAAGCAGAATACTTGATCACTAGTGTCACAAAGAAAGCTAAAAATTATACAAGATATGTTTGACATTCTGTTAGTAAATGCCTCGCACCTTCTGCATTCATTCTTTATTTTGTGCAGCTGTCAAGTACAACAAAGCTGATATGGGACATTTAACCATGTAGATTTGGTGGGGTGATAACTTCTGTTCAATGATCCCACAAACAGCCATCAATATCTTGATGAAGACAGGAGAACACTATATTTCTTAAGGTTTGTAACAAGTTATTACATAATTTTCTTCCCTTGCACAATTAGTTCTCTCTTAACTCATCATTAGCATTTAAGCTGCACAAACTCAGTCACTGCTTGTCTTCCCATCAGCATCATCAAATGATGTCTTATGTGGTAACATTACTGTGCATGTATTATTATGAATGAAATTATAGCAATGTAGGGCTCATTAAGAAAGAAAGATTCATGATTCAAGATTGTTTATTTAGGCAAAAGCCAACCACATAACAATAAATTCAGCAATTCAGAAGGAACAAAAACAAGGAACAAGGAGAAAAGAAAAGTCCATAACTGACACATATACTAACTGGCATCTCTTTTTTCCACTGTGTGAGTAAAGGTGAGTTTCACCTTTCTTATCTTAATTCAAAGAAATTATATGCATGCATTACTGATTCTCTCACCATAGCAGCAAATTCTCAGTTTGTGTTAATATGGGTTGGGACATAAACAACATATGATTGTCAAATAGTTACGCAGATTTGCCTTTTCCACCAGGTTCTAGGATTCTTCATCATCAGCAAATTTGTAAAACAATTCTCTTCAAACAAATAAGTGTATCTGATCAGAAATTTGAATCACTCATGACAAAATTGGGAGATGTTTTATATTAAAGTCATAAAATCCATGGGAAGGTGACCAACCTCTTGGCTAAACGAATATTTTTGAAATGTTGATGCAGGCAGTCCATGACATCTTGAGACATGAAGCGCACAAGGTCAACAGCTGACAACCTCCGACTAACTTTATCTATGATGTTCCACATCTCTGCTCTGAATTGTAGAAAGAGAAAACAGAAGACAAATAACTGGGCTAACACATATGAAAATGACAAGAGAAAAACCTTAACTATTGTATTGCATGGCGTCTTGAATCCAGCTGCCCATTGGCTGTGTGACCCAGGTTTACAGATAATAATTGTTCTGTGAGTTGTCTATCAGCTGATCAGGTGACAGTGGCCTGCAAAATTTGATTGCTGCGTCACACATTTGGTGATGACATGCGAATTTATCTGATCATCACACTCAGCATTGTGGTGTGAAGACAAGTATTAACAGATCACCAGTTGTGGGGCCGATCAGATCTACATCGGACTAATTCTTCTAATCAGTGACTAAAACCATGATGTCACCCGATAAATGCTTAACGTGGTGTAGTCTGATCAGGAAATAAAATGAAACAAAACCATTTAACAGAGGAAAAATTTTATAGATTTTATTCGTCAAAAGCCAATATTTTTGTTCTTTATTTTTGGCCTTTGAGGCTTCTGCAGGAATAATGTAACTGGTGATTCACTGATTTATTTGACTGGTGTAACTACAGTTATTTGACAAGTTGCTGTTTCTCTGTTAAACATTAAAATATACTCCACAGCAAGGGTGTAGCAAGGGTGATTTTTTTATAATCTGGCATTCATTTTTTTTTTTGTTGTGGTGGGATAGGTGGGAAAATGGCATAGTGGGGAAATGTTGCATATCAGATTTGCTGTTGTTTTCGGTTGCATCAGATATTTTTTCTTCTACTAGTACATAAACATTGATTGCTGAGTGTCTGAAGCCATCCATCAATGCTTATCCACATGTTGAAAAAAACTGTAGTGTCTCCATAAAGACTGGCATCTTTACATCATTAATACTGGAAAGTGCCAATATAAAATAATAGAGTTATCATTAAGCAGCGATGACAACAACATTAAGCAACGATGACATCTGCCAAACATACTATGGCAAGACACTTTTAATTTACATATTAAGCTTTGAAAAAGCTGAAGTATTAAATATCTTTCCTCTTGCTCCATTTCAAAGAAGCAGCCAGAAGGTTAGTGATCTTAGAACTAATTTCCATCAAACAATACATAGTAAAGCTGTACTCGTCAGGAGCTTTGCAATGTTCAAATGTTTCTACTACTGTCCAGGGTTGAAAGACTTTTTTTTTCAAGCCGCAGCCATATCATATATGAGAAGAAGCCTCAAAAATAGCCCAACCATAATTATCTGGTCAGAGCCGACTGGAGTCAAAATGTGACATAACACATGTTATTTACAGAAAGTTATACTTTGAACTGTCTATGTACTGGGTATACAAAGATATTATAGTTATCATAAGCCTTTTTACACACATTACAGCAACATGACAAATTATCAAATGACAACAGAAATGCATAAAAGGCATTCTATCAAATGATCTTGAGATCCTTCTTAAATTTGTACTCATATTGACAGAATCTTGATCACTTAAAATACCAAACGGTTGGGGGGCAGTATAAATACTTTTTGTAAAAGAAATAGATCAGCTTGACTTAACATCGTTGGAACTAACCAGGAAACAAAGAGTCAGTTATTTGGGAGTCAATGGCTTTTAAAAAGTCAAAACTTTGATAGTTAGCTCCCATGTAGCACAACAAATATAAATAAACAGCAATATAATTGGACTTACTGTGATTGCTTTATGAATGTCTTGTCTTGTGTGAGAGGTTCATACCAGGTCAGAATGAAGTGCTTACAGATTAAGTCAATGACTTCTTGCAAAGTATTGTCCAGGCTGCGAGAGATGACCACCTTCCTGGGTTGCTCTGTACTTGATGCTTCATGCTCCTGAACAATGAAAGGTCAAAATCAACCTTAGTCTACATCAGTACCCAGCCAATGAAACCGTTGCCATTATGACTTAACATCATGATATGACTGTGAAACATATTTATACTTATTTTCTTTATTGCAGATTTTATTTCTGTCTGTTGGTGCAGCATCCTAGGTCTAAATAGATATTTCAAAGAACTTGGTACAATCCTGGAACAGCACGGCTGATAGGCCAGGCGTTAGACTAACTGAATGACTCTGGCCATTCATTTCGTCTAATGCCTGACCTACCAGCAGTGCTGTTCCAGGATTGTACCAAGAACTTCACCAAGTTGTCATTTTATTACATTTTCATAAGCACAGTAGTTAAGGAGTGTGACTGTTTTTGACATAGTGGCACAGAGACAGAGTATATGTAGTCCTCAAATATAACCTTGCGTCACTATGTCAAAAATCCAATTAATTACCTCTGCAATGCAGTGACGCTATTCCAGGAAAAATTGTGGTGTTTCTCATCACTTCTGAATAAAAGTCTCAACCTTCATAAAACACCAACCATTATTAAAACAAATCTCCCAATGCCCCAGCACAGACAGTGAGACATAAAGAAAAAGTGGATGCTATTGTTAGAACACTAGTCTAGCTACCTACCATCATTTTCTGAATGATGATTTTGATGGCATTCTCTTTGCTTTGAGTGACAGATGGTGTGTAGTTCTTTCCACAAACGAGATTCCACTGCACAGCATAATAAAATCCCAAGCTTCCGATGATCAGGTGAGCTGCTAACCATGCCAGACAACCGAACCAACCAGTGTAGATAGTCGCAGACACTGCGGCAACCGCAACAGCTGTCGCAATTACTGTTAACTCTTTCATGCTGCTTCTGGCTATATTATCATTTCCATGCCAATTCGAACGTGAATATCTGGTCCCATAAATTTAAAAAAAAAAAAATGTAGCCAACACAAGTTGTTCAATAAAATCTTCGATTATCTGCAATACGGAAGTCAAAGGGTTTTGTTTATTTTGATGAATTTCTACCTTTACCCGAAGAAGAGCTTGGCACAGATTTGGAATGTGTCTATTACCAGAAATATAACAAATACTATTCACATTAATGACAACGAGTTTTTTGGGTTTTTTTTGCTTTTGCTCGGCGACATTGCCATATTAAAATTTGATTGCAGCACGAACTGTTATTTGTAGATGTGCGTATCTTTTTATGTGTTTCCTCCTTATTCCATCAAATTTCAAAGTTTTAAGCAGCTCTATGACTATTAAAATACATGCATCAAAGATGTAGGAGAAACGTTCATACTTTCAGGAAAGTTATATTTAAGCCCAGATTAATGTTATTCTTGTAAAGAGTGAAAGACTAAACATGCAATTTAATGAAAGATAACTGGTTCTGTTTGCCTTTTTTATATATTTTTGAATGCCATTATATAAATGTGGCGTAAAGCAAATTTTTCTTCTGTCATTTGCTTTGCTTTCAAGTTGATTTGTAAATAATAATCTTACTTCTACAATTACACTACAACAACTGGGTCAGGCAAGAATTTATCTTCACTCCTTGTCGGTCTTTGTACTGTGATCGATGAGGACTTATTTACTCAAGAGTTCCTACTCAAAACATGTTACACATGTGAGCAGTCAGGAAATGTGTCAGAATCACAGGTAAACACTAGGTTCACACGTGAAAGTTAGGGATGATTCAAGCAGTAGGTATTTAAGAATTAAATTGTTGTGAAGTTAGCATCCCTGTAGTGTAGTGGTAACACGTTCAGACTTGCAAGCTGAGAGACCATAGTTCGAGTCCTGGCAGGAGCATGACATTTACCTTCTAGTGTTAGGATTTTTTGGCCTATCTTCTCAAAATTGATAATTCACAGTAATTTGGTAAAATCCCTGGTGACACACTTCCCTAAAATGATACGTAACATCTAAAAATTTATCAAACTGAGCTCACCATCCTCCCCCTTAATAATAAAGAACGAATACTATACTGTATACCTTGCCACCCGGTTACCCACAGTAGATCTAGTTAAGCTCTGTTTGCAACAATGCTGCTACCTTTCTTCAACATTGTCCACTCTAATGGTTTCAATTTGTCTTAGAGCCTAAATTTACCTTAAAACTAATCTATATGCTATCCCTAATATTTTCGTTTTGTTTTGGGACTTAGTCGTATTACGGTAAAGCACGCCGATGTTCAGAGAACCCACAGTCACAACAAAGAGATCGAATTCTGTGGGCGTCGTATTCCCAACGCCCCACATTATCAAGACGACTTGTTTATATTATCTGCACTGTTCTGAAATACTGTCATTAAAAGATGAACTTTGAAAAACAGCCACCTCCTCCGCTGGACGAAGTTAGCCAACGAATCTTGGCTCAGACACCACTACATTTCGCCTGCTACATCGGCGATGGACATCTGCTCGATTCGCTAATCGGCAGAGCCCTGCTTCAGAATAACAACATCGGAGACGCGTTGAATATCAATGTTTGTGCTCTGATCTCAGAGGAAGATTCATTAAACGGATGGACCCCAGCACACTGGGCTGCATTTTATGGGCAGGTAGGCAGTCATTTTTTCGTAAAGTGATCATTTTCACTCTCTTGGACATCGTAGTCTTAAGTTGGTTGGTTACAAGTCACAACATTTTATGCTTGTAAAGCATTTCTTAGTCTTTATAAATAGACAAGTAACAGATACAGATTTGTTAGTATTGAAATTCAAGACTCAAGAATGCAGTTTGTCTTTCTCACTTCAAGCTGATTCATGCTTAATAACTTAATAGACTCAAGACTGGGAAATTTCAATGACACACTGGACTTTTAGCATGCTAGGTCGCGGCTAGGAAGGTTGATCAGTGACTACACTGTAGTCTACACTACTAGACTAGTCTAGTCTGTGATTTCAATTATTTTTCCTCATAACTGAATCAGACTAAGCAGGAGCTTATTATTTTATATTATTGTTTGTTTTCTTGGTTGATTATTTAGAATTAGAAATGAATTTGTGGTTCAGAATCAGAAATGCATCCATTAGAAGACTATATTTAATTGATTATAATGAGGAACTTGTTAGTGTGGAGGATTTGGAATTTGAATAAATAAATTTTAAATAACTTCCATGTTATTGTATAAAATTAATTCCCCAACTAAGCCAGCTTTCAGATCTGGATCAAATCATGAGAAAATCAAATCACCTTAAATTTCTATTGTTGTCAAATCTGAAGTTAAATTTGAAATGTGCTGTGACTGGAAATGACACAGCTGTAGTAGAGCTTACAATAGTCTAAATGGAGAGAGAGCTGAAATGATGGTCTACACAGTTACAGATAAGGACTGTGTATGTTGAGACTGTTTATGTTGTTTATGTATATTTTACTTCAGGACAGTCATGTTTTATTGTTTAAAGGGCCCAGATATAAATTGGCAGGACAATCACGTGTTGAGCATTTTCAGTGCACATGAAATAAAAAAAACAACTATAGACTGAAACTACTGAAAGATCATATTGGACGTGGTCATGCATGTGAAAAATGATATCAGTTTTCCATTACTTTTCTCTCTGAAAATTATCTGTGGTGCCTGCCAAGCCTATTTGGCAAGGAAAGAGCATCCAAATTCAAAATTCAAAAGTGAGGTTTAACCATGTAAGCCAGGTAGAGTATTCTGCATTTCATTGCCTGAGCATGATTTTTTTTTGACACCTACAGTGGGATTAAAAGGTTCATACTGACGTGTTATCAGCTGCCCACAGAGCACCGGCTAGAAGCTTGGCTGTGCAGTGTGGCTAGAACGTAGTTAACGTAAGCTTATGGCTGCCACGTAAGAATTAGAACTTTGCACAATGTAACCCTGTAAATTGTCTGGGGCAGGCAGAGGCATTATATTATGTTGACAGACACTTGAAAGACTGTTTTACTGGAATAACAGGGTAGTGTATGACAGTAGGACAACGCAGCTTTCATAATTTAATGTTTTAACCCTGCTCAGTGCTTTTCCACTCTCTTCTTGTAGCTGAGCTGTCTGATGAAACTGCATGTGAAACCAGGTCTTGGCTTTGATACACCAAGCCATCGCTCAAACACATCCCCTCTTCACATGGCTGCACAGTCTGGAGCTGTCCTTTGTCTGAAATGGCTACTTCAATGTGGCTCATCCCAAAACAGACAGGTGAGACCTTCTATCTGGTATAAATGCATTTACTCAGATGATTGTTAGAGCCTGCCTTTGGTGTACGAGCAGTGAGCACCACATCAGGGCATACTTCCACTGGCTTTGGTTTTACCAAAAGATTAAAAAAGGAGGTTACGCAAACAGGGATGCCTCTGTAGGTATCTTTTCTAGATTCTGCTAGTTCAGCAAAAGACTTTGGCATTGACACAATTGAAGCATAAAATTGCTTTTAGATTAACTGCCGGGATCCAAAGGTGTTTATTGTTTTCCTTTTCGATGTGAGTTGTTTGAGATCTGTGATAAGTGAGAGTGTCCTGTACAATGCCATTCAAACCTGCATATTTGGTAATAACTAATGAGGGGTGAATTGGTTGTCATTATTTATTATTTACATGTAACATATTTGTGTTCAGAAATCGGGAAATATTAACGCAGCTCTCAAAAAATCTCATGAGCTAGAATCAGTATGTGTTTTTATCAAGAAATCTCATTTAAGACACTGATTTATTTTAATGATTGAAACGGACGTCTTACTGTTAGATTTATTCGGTAACTGAATTACAGTGAGTAGAGAAATTGTGTCCCCATTGTTTAAAAGTGTGTTACATTATGTTTTCTTCATTTCTACAGGATTTCTTGGGGGAAACAGCACTGCACAAAGCTGCTAAAGCTGGAAACACAGACTGTGTGGCAATGTTGATAGGTCATGGTGCATCTCTAGAGTAAGTTTCTTTATTGTTTTTTCTGGTCATGAAAGTACCATCACTGATACCCATCTGTTGCTCACAGATCAAATTGTGTCCAACTTTTACATCTGGAGAAATGTCTTTATACATGTGCTCAGATTTGTACCCAGAAATGTTACATATGCACAACTTTCATTGGTACCACAGCAGTAATTCCTACAAGCCTTTCATTGGGATAGACTTTTTGGCCTAGCAGTAGCAAGCAGACTTGTGTCCCAAGATCAGAAGACTGGCTAAGGCATTCCTAGTCATTAAACAAAGTCATAGCTATGCCCAGTTGCCTAAACCCACTCCCTTCTGAGAGGGTCTTACTATTGTTCTCACTTACAAAGTATACGATGCAGATGTGCCAATAACACTGCACTTATGCTTATTTACCATCCTCATGCATTGTTATCACGTTTTACTGTCCTATACTGTAGGGTGTCAGGTTTCATCCCTTAGTTGGCCCACACATTTAACTATAACGGGTTCCTGTGTTTCAATGATGATATATTCTACAATTATATATGCTGTTTATAGATCTTGTGGTTTTAGTTTTGTCAGCCAATATGCCATGTAACAGTTGGTGCCTGCTGGCTTGCTCATGTTAGAATATATCAGGGTGTAAGTTATTCTTGAAGTAATGACTTGCATTAGCACAGTCCTGTAAACTATGCATTCTGTTCTACATTGAGACTGAATACATGGTCAGCAGTTTCTCAGTTTTCTACAGACACTGCAATATTCTATAAGTTTAAAGGTAACTGAAAGTAATATTTATTCCACTTAAAATATAGTGTACACTTTGCTGCTGTCGGTGTCATGCTTGAAGGCTCAGCATAGTTAAATTTGTTTGCTTTTTGTTATCTGGCTTATTAAACCAAAAGCATGTTACAGAAAATAAAAGTTAGGCTTATAGGGAGTTACAGATTTTAATGAGGAATGGCTGTGAACTCAGTCTTGTCAGAGTACATGCACAGTGCGTGAGTCTGACAGTCTAATGATGTAATTAAATAACCAAAACTTTCAAATGTAGTTCTAATTCATTACATAAAGCTATCAGGCAAACAAAAAGCAAATATTCCATATTGGCTCAGTAATTACATACTTTCCTCAATGTGTCACAGGAATCAAATCAAACATCTAGGTGTTTATTGAGGAGAGAAATTTTGAAATATGACATTATCTGTGGCCATATTATCTGATCAGGCTGCAGACCCCATCTGTACTTGTGATAAAGGAAAGATTAATAACATCTTGCATCAAAGTTGATGTAGGCAGGGCTGGACAAGCATGTATGAGACAGCAGTGCCAGCATATTTGCAGGAGACTAAGTTTGCTGTAGAGTAAATAAAGCTGTGAGAAAAATAAATATAGAAGCAGCTTTGTGTTGTTGTAACATCCATCAGCTTTTAATGCTGTTTCATATGTTTTCAGTATGAAAAACCACAGAGGACTGACACCAATAGAGGTGGCAGAACAGTCAAACCACACAGCTCTAGCCCAGTACCTCAGACGAGCAACAGATCAAGCGGAGTATGGGAGCACAACCAAGTGTTGCACTCCACCTCTCCCCATTTCAGATCTCAGTGGGTCTGTGGCTGAACCTAAGCGGGTTTCCCAAACATATTTTTACACTGCTCATCCAAAGTTCCCGGGCATGTCATTTTTGACCAAGCAAGAGGAGGACTTGCTGCCTGCACACATTGTCATGAACGGTGAAGACATTCACAGCTTCTCACCTCAGTCCGATGACATGGAACAGGAGGATTCCGACATGACAGAAAATGCATGTTGCAACAACAATAATACACACACTCAATTTCTGTCTCAGACCAGTGCTGGGCTCAAACGATCTTATGACGAATATGAAGAGGAATATGAGCATTTTCATAAACGGAGATGCTTGGGTGAGTACTTTGTCCTTATTTTGTGTGGTTAGTTTGTTGCATTTGTGATCTTCCTTATCACTTCCTATTGTAGTTTATTGGAATATTAGAATCAGCCGCAGAGAATTTGCCTGTGGGACTGACTTACGTTTATGGCAGTTTTATCTGATAAGCAAGTCTAGCATGTGACTTTGATCAGTTCTTCAAATTATCATGAGAAAGCCCATTGGAGACATTGTGAAAAGATGAAAAATATCGTGTCTGATGAGTTTATTGTGCCTATCTATAGCACAATAGAACTCTGTTAACATACAATTGAAGGGACCAGCCAAATATCTGGATGGAATGAGTTTTGTGTTATTGATTATAAGGGGAACAAACCAAAGAAATATCAGATGCCATTGTTTTCAGATAATGGTAATGGTTTCGCTAGCCTTGACTTGTCATACCTTTGATTGAGGTAATATTCACCACACACCAGAGTACAGAAAAACAAATGGAGGGGAAATTGCTATGGCAGTGGCTTGTTTTCTTCGTCTTCCTATCACTTCTTCCATTCAGGCCTAGTGCATTACTTATCATGTTATCAATCAATGGTTCCCTGAAAGTGATCATCGAGTTGATCATAAAATTTTACATACAATAAAAAAAAGAGAGCTTTTGGATGGGGATCTTTATTTTCTATCAGGTTTCCAACATTTCAGATAAAGGTGTGTCATGTTAATTGAGTTCTACTGTACATAAAATATGAAAACTCTGTGTTGTCATAAAATAATGACCAACACCTGGTTCTGTCACAGTGCCGTCATCAAGAAAGAGCCATGAGGAACGATATGGAGATGCATACAATAACAACGTAATCTCTTCATACAACGCTGTTCTAGCAATGAGAGTAGAACCTATTTCTCAGACTAATTACACAGGTATGACAAGTCTATGATGTATCTTTGAAAGGTGTCTTTAGCCTAGGTACACAAGCATGACCTCAGTCATATCTAACTGCTATACTGGGACCTCAGAAAGCCATGTCTGTGTCTAGCAACACAGTATAAGATGAGTCATACCTTGGCTTCCAGATACTACCTGCTTATCTTATTCAGATTTTGAGAAACAGTCTCAGTCTTATTACACAGGTGTGACATAACTCTTGGCTTGATCTGGCAACATGTCTCAGTCTAGACATTCAGGTGTTTAATAAGTTGTGCTGAATTTTCCCTCAGTTATGATTAGCACAGCTTTGTGTCTTTGTTTATACTGGCATATTAAGCCAATATCTATGTTCTCAGTGAGAAATACTGCACTGTTGCCTCTGAATCGGTTGTACAGTATTCACACCCTTGCATTCATGAGATAGAAATCATTACACTGAGGACAAATTTTTTTTTCGTTCTTTGTGATCACAGGGACATTCTTCAGTTTGTGTGTTTAGTTTTATAGGTCGAGCTGTCTGGCTTGGTAAGAGTATTCTAGATTGCATGCTGAACAGCCATCTTTAAACCTTTTTTCTTTTGTTAGAAGTGCTGCCTTTGGACATGTTGACTGCAGCTTTAAAGTAAGACTGGATACGAGCTCTTTTTCAGGACTTTTTTATGGTATACCTTCAGTGTGGTAGGATGTAATAGCAATCTTGCAGTATGTGTGCTCTGATGCCATGTTGTTTATAATGGTTGTGGCTCTTGTATTCATTTTTCATGATAAGACAATGGACAAGATCAAAACAAAATGCAAGATGAGTGTAACCAAAGTAAAGAATTGTTGGAAAGTGCTGCTATTCTTCTTAATGTTGATTACACTTTGCTTTAGACTTTTCTGTCCCACTATATTAACTGATCTCATAATATAGTCTGCCTCATCTAAATTTAATGGACTGTCCCCAGATCCAATGAATACTTGTATGTCATCAGGCAAGTCAGATAGCCCCACTCTGCCCCAGTCATCTGTGATGGACCATGAAGCTTCCCTGGCTGCCCAACAAGGATATGACAGCACATTCATGAGCACAGTCTCCAGTGCCTTCCACTAAGCTACAGCCACTGTATTCAGGATGCTTTCGTTCAAACTTTGCCACTAGACTGTTATAAGAAGAATGGACCTTCATTGCAAGTGGTACCTATTAGTAGTAAGCTTGGTTAAAAGTAATTGCTGATTTCCTGATGCTGAAACATTGTTGCTGTGAGAATATAACTGTTGTTAATGAATATATTAATAACGAAATTTTGTGAGGAGGTGAGTCCTAGCACTAAGTCAGCAATGCAAAAAAAAGAATCTCCCCAACATAGGAACTGCCCTGTGCTTTCACATAATAACTGTCCTATGCTTTCACAATGTTTCCCACATCTGGTTTATATTGCCTCAGAAGGAAGAACATTTCTTTTTTGCTCCTTGAAGGAAAACTAATTAATGTGTGAAGGAAAAATAGACTCCCGGGTGTAATTTGCGTAACCTTTGTAAGAACTAAAAGGAAAGGATGGGTGGGGTGGTGGGTGGGAAACGGAGGGCTTGAAAGAGAGCTCTGAGGATGTCATGAAAACATGGAAATGTGGCCTGTGATACTTAGAATTACACACCACAGAAGTGTTTATTATGCGATTCACTCCTTAAATTTCAACATCTCTCTTAAATATACACTGAATATGTGCTGATCTTGCCCTCTTTCTTGCATTTCAAGTTTGCCTTCATTGAGGAAAATCTAAAAACCTTATAAAATTTACAAATTCCCCCCGCCCCTTCCTGAACCTCGTCCCAAATACTCATTTGGTCTGAAGAAAACACTGTCTCAGCTGTGATTTTCCTTTTCCATCCCATCATTCAAATGTTCTGGCTTATACTAGCCATCACATGAAGAGGGAGGCATAATATGAGAGTTGATTAACATTCTGTCCAGTCTTAAAGGTTTATTGTTTGGAAAGGAAAAAGGACAGTGTCTCCACAGTGATAGTCTTGGGTGAGAGGGAGAAATTTTAATGTAACAGTCCTTTAAGAGCCCCTGAGGTATAAAACTAGAATAATACTCCTGTGCTGCGCAAGCACCTATCTAGATTGTTATTTCTTATTCCTGTACATGGCTACTTTTCTAGAAATGTACACAAACCTAAGAATATTGCCGTACATTGAGAAAAGGTCATCTGGAAAACTCACAATAAATGACATTGTTCCAGATATCGTTGCAAGAAGGCTGTCTCTATACAGCATGCCTAACTTTAAGCGAGACTGAACAACCTTTATCTGAAATATTTTCACCTCATTATGACTGTGACAAGCTAGAGAAATTATGTCTGCCAAACATATTTTATATAATAACTCCACTGTAATAGCAAACATGTATCAAGTATGTCTGAATTTATGTTGACCATTGTGTTCAAGATAAGAAGGCTCAGTGATTTATTTTATGTATGGGGAAATCTGTAGTATAATTGGAGGGCTTAGTTCAGTATCAACTGTCAGTTATGTTTCCAAAAATTGATTTTTTCAAGTAAAGCACTGGGCTAAAGTTGTGTATTAAAGCTGACAAGACCGCAGGAAAATGAAGGAAAGAGTGTAAGACTTAAATTTCAATTGCCACCAAAGGAAGAGCATGGAAATTTCTTTTTTTTTGGGCTTGATATTGGTATTGAGCCAACCCCTCCAGTCTGATGCCTGTGTTGTATAATACCATTTCCTTGTCAAGTATTTTGTATTGTCTGTTCTATTTTTATTGCAGTACTTTATACACACTTCCCAAAAATCTCAAATATGGTCAATTTTTATCGTATAAAGTGCAGCATATTAGACATTTGGTCCTTGTAGACATTTATTTCCTTGGTTTTTATGTTTGTTTGATATTAAAATAAATTATATAATATAAGCTTTAGGTGATATCAGCATTGTTTTGTTAACATGTCAGCTTCTTTTAGCAATTTCATGTGCTGCGTGAGTCTGCTAATTTCATCAGTTCTTATGATGAGGTCTTGGTGTCTAAGTGTTGTCATGAAATTGCAGTGGAATGTTATTCTAAAATATTTTCATGCTCTGTATGAATGTTGTTATAAGAACTGCTGTGTGTGTTTCTCCTCTAAGTCTTGAGGAGAGAATCAAAATTTTATTACAAAACTGAATCTGTGTAGCATTTTAGTCATTCAGACTGCATGGTTAGAATGATAAGGATTGATATTTGGTAAATGCCATGAGATGTTAGCTTGAGAACAGATTTTGATACTTTAGCTGAATTCTTTCAGCTCTTAGATTTAAGCAATTTTTTTCAAGATATGCTAATTATTGTAGAACAAACCAGCTTAATATGTATTGTTGGCAAAATATATGGCTTTTTGTGCAATGCAACCAAATCAATTCTTCATTAATTAATGTGCCTTCATAAGTAAGTCTTCTCATTGTCTATTCATACCCCAGATACTCTAGGCATGTCCTCATAATGATGTGATAGGGACTGCAATGGATGACTTTATAATAAAAATATTACTCTGACTTCAAGATGTCACTCTGCCATAATGATATTCAATCGAATCCACCTAATTTGGGCTTGGATTATTGAGTTTCTCATAATTTGACCTAAAACAAAGCTGTGGGGTCCCTCCCTAATTGCATATAATAACCCTTTTCCCATTATTTGAGCTCGAGCATCATGGTTTTCTTGTATTCAAATAAGTTAGCAAAGACACTGAAGCAGCATGGCTTTTGCTGATTGGCTACATAGTCTAGTTCCATAAACCACAATAAACAATGCGAGGGGTGAAACAAAGAATTATCTGATTGGGTAATGAGTAGGCGCTAATCGTGGATGGAGAGAATAAAGTCAGCATTATATCGCAGCATAATTGAGAAAATAGGAATGGGAAGAGGGTAGCAGATGAGAGTACAGCGGTAACAATCAATCAGTAATCATGCACTTAGTGACACAGTGCTGATGCTGCCTAAGCGCCAGTCCTAGGGTCTACTCTTATTTTGAGATTAACCTAGTGAGTCACCCATTTGGTTTGTACTTGTAGGCTCAAGCAACACTTTCCAGGCTCACAAGGGGAAGAAAAAGTTCCAGGCAAAGCCTTTTGTGATCAGGATGAAACTGCAGTTGAGTGAACAGTAACAGTGTGTTTATGAGGGTCGGCTATATTAGGCTTTATTGTATTTACAAGGTTTACAAAATAAAAGGAATGTTACAGCAAGGCTAAAATGGGGTAATTTTGTCCAAATTTTCCTCTGTAAAATAAATACTATGAATATGTGTACCATAGCTATACAAATACAGGTACTTCCACTGTTAAAATCCTAAATCAATCGAACCCTTTCCAATGATTCCAGCATAATCGATTTAAGTGGATTCGACTGGATATCAGATATATTCTATGTATGCAAAATATCAGTTCCCTTATGGTCACCAGAAATATTCACCTGCCTTATGGTAAAAGTAACAATTGATGTGATGAGAGGAAACTTTGATCTGATTCTCATATCTGATTATCTATGGAAAAGGAGTGTTGTTACCTAGGGTCCTTTTTTGCAGTTCACATTATAAATTTGAACACATCATAAAATTTATACTGTTGATGTCTCATCTCCCATAAGAACATAATTCATATCATAATTCTTTGATCGGTCACAGGACATTACAATGATCCTAATCATATATGAGTAAGCTCAACTGACCTATTACTTCATCATGACGAAAGTGGGTAGTCAGTGCTCTCGCAGACTCATTTAGTGTAGACTAGTAGTGGCAGTATGATTGTTAGATATACAGATAAGCTGTAATGAAAGACGCAGGGGGGAATTGCAAAGTCTACATCTCTAATTTGGGCTGATAGACTACTGTTGCTTTATAGATGAAACCATGGCCACTGAGAAGTGTAAAATTTTGCTTTATGTGTACTAGTGGTAACACTGTTACAGCAGGAAACAGGTTGCCACAGATGCATCCCAGAAAAATGCGTTTACAAATGAACAGAATCCAGAGGAAAAAAGGGTGCTGCTTGTATTTATTGATGCCAAAAACACATCCTCTTCCATCCAGAAGAGAAAAGAAACTTTGTTTGTGGAATATTCATGGTGACCATCAACTCTATATTCACCAGTCCTTTTTTAAATACTTCAGAGTGCTGAGTGCCATTGTGCTGACCAAATTGTTGTCCAGAGTTCGACCTTTGGTCATCCTACCGTCCACATCCCCTGTGGACTCATCCCTTGATGTTTCCACATCCTGATCTCCTAGAGCTGTACACATTCATATCACATTTGTGTACATTGTCATTTCCTCTGTGTGTACATACAGTATCATTTTGTGTATAGGCTTACATCATCATGTCTTTAAATGTACACAGCTGGTCTCTTTTATGTGAATACACTTATATTTCCTTTAATTGTGTGCATTTTCATTTATATTATTATATTTTTAAACACCTTTGTATTTCATTTGTATGTGTGATTCATCCTAATCTCTTATGTTTACTCTTACTCATCTTCTGTCTTTATCCAGGCCTGTGTTCCCATCATTTGATCACAGTCAGTGGTTTATAATCTCAACATATTGTTTTCCTCCAGTGTTAGTTTTCTATTTGCAAAGTTGACATGTATGAACATTATGTCTGTTTAATCTTGATTTGTTCCTGAGATCAAAGTTTTATTACCATCTCCTGCTGCATTTTCCCTCATCAAACACCCTTTGCTTTAGGATGGTATAACTTAGACGAAGCTTTTATGGATTTTTCTATGACACAGGATATAGGTTTATAGTTTGGTTTACTTTATTTGTAACCACAACATTACATTATACATAGATTAGGGGTAAAATGTATGTGTAACTCAACCTGACATGTAATAAATTGCCATTTTTCATCTTTTTCTTGAAGTTTCCTAAAAGAAAAAAAAATAACAAACATACAGTACCTGCTTTAGTTAAACTGAACTACTTGAAGTAGTGATAAAAAGTAGTGACATCTCTGATTTTATGCCACACAACACCTCCCCACAGTGTTTGTCATTTATTAAGCTTTGCCAAACCACATGTGATTTGATGTATGTCACTAGTAAGGACACTTCCCCAGCAAAGTAACTTCACATTTCAATGCAAATGTGGCTGTTTTGATGAAAGAATGTTTCTGCACTGTCAAATTCAATGAAACTTCATTTTTGTGATTCTTGTAATTTGTTTTTAAACATGAGAGGTATTTTTGGGTTTAGCAAAATTGAAGTCTTGTTAAAGAAATGGCAACAGCTGCATATCATAAGATTTACTGTGCTATGTGGCCTTTAAATTCAAAGAATATACGAGAAAATCAGCTTTGGTCAGTAAAGACAGGTTTAAAACACAAAATGGTCTGTCTTGTAATGAAAGAGAGGTTTGGTAGTGAAGTAGATAGGGTAAAAAAAATATTGAACGGTGTTGTGAGAAAAGGAGCAAAAAAGGGAAGAGGAAGGGTGATTAATGATACCAGTTAATTTGATAAAATAATAGTGGAGCAAAATCTGATGGAAAATACTGTACTTTGTAAAAGTACTCTTTCATTCTGGAAGAGAAAGCCCTTGGATTTGTTGCATGTGCAGATCAGAGTGATTAGGTAAAGGCTTTGTATTATACATCTGAGGAATCTTCCATATTAAAGTAACTCATGTTTCTTTTGCAGGAGACCTTGTTTAGTTCAGGGTTTTTACATTATACTTCTGCCAGCAAAATACATATAGTTCTTTCACCTGTCATCTGAAACTTCTTTGTTTTAGAAAAAGTTTCAAATTGTAAACGTTAAAAAACTGTCTCATATGCAGCATACTGCATGTTTTAAACAAGTCCAGCTGATATTTTTGATCTGTTCAAATGACAATATTGTCGCTGTGCTTTGAGTTGAAAATAGCCTGTGCCACAATGAGAGAACTTTGAGAAAACATCTTTATGGCAATACAAAAAAAGAGTCGGCATGTATCTTATAACTGCAGTTTTGGCATCCAAATATTTTACTTTCTTAAACATGGAAAAAAAAAGCGTTTAAAGTCTGACTTAGGTGGTTTCGAAGCACAGTGACAATGTGATTTTTTTTTCACTTTTATCATCAGTTTTATGGTTTAATGTTGAAGTTTTTGATATGTTCAGGACATCACCATTCTTTTAATTGTTTTTCATTTGTTGTATATTATACTTTCATATTTAGTGACAAGTGTGTCATTAAACTCATTTTTATCTGGTGAACTGGTTGATCTGTGGCTATTCTCTGGAGTTTGTTTGCCTTAATTCACTAAAGTGAACCTCGGATCTAACGAGGTCGCCGGGACCGACCTTCAGTCCTCATTGAAGTCGAGGTCTTGTTGAACGCATGGTCTCTGAAAGTCATGTGCAAACTGGTCTATCTTTAGTCAGAACCTATAGCTAAAAAGCTACTTAACTTTGCACTTCAAAAATGTCATTGGTTGCTACCCTTGACTCGAGACACCATTGGTGTGACAACATAGTGAGCTGATACATGTACTGTTTTATTTTTAAAAAAAAATTGTAGACAAAGCAGTGTAAATGTTGAGAAACAACTGATTTCAATCACTGTCTCTGATTGGTCCAAACAAAATGCTTGGCCAATCATCAGCCGAGCATATTAGGCCTATTCCATCGTTCCATTGTCAGTTCCCTTCCCTTCCCCTCGCCCTTGCATTGCAGAGACTCAAAGGCTTTAATTATTCCTCCGCTCATCGCCCTATCTCTTTCCTCCATCCTCTCCCTCCCTACTCCACTCCTTTGCACATGCAACTATTACCAGTACCGTAACCTTTTCACGTTGACTCAGTCTCGAGTCTTGTAAGTTGCAGACTGTTGTTAGCAACTGTTACGTAAACCTTCTGGAGTTGCTCGCTGCTGACAGTTTTAATGCCGGTGAAAAGGATGTGCGACGACTTTACTTCAGGTCGATGATCTCATTAGAGCCGAGATCGCTAATTTTTGTATTCATTGGATCAGAGGTACATTAATTTACTATTATAAATAAGGGGAAAAAACGGATTAAATTTCCCTCGCTGAATGAGAGGTCTCATTGAATCTGAGCTCGTTGCATTCGAGGTTCACGGTATTTATGGTCAGACTGCATGTGATGGGTGTACATGAATTTTTTGGCAAGCTTTAGAAAGGTGGTATGCCACCTGAATATATCAACCTTCCTATGTGGAATATCACTTGAATCCTTTTCCTGGATCTAGGTGGTATATTTATGTTTGTTTCCTATTTCCTTTTTGGGTAAATATGAATTTCAATGTGTTAATGAAACACTTTCCTTCCTAATTTGTAATGCGAGGACGAATGTATACCGGTACCACCCGATCTATTCCATATAGCAGTAATGTCATAAAGCGGGTGTTCTCATCCTAACCTACTTTCCAGAAAGTTCCATTTACTTCATAATACAGTGGAATCAGTCCAAAGTAAATTCACTAAACCTGAAATCTCTGATCAAAGGGATTACCATACTGACAAAATACAACACATCCTTGTCCAGCACTATTCACACTTCATACAAAAGCATCTGAATTATGACCAAAACAATGCATGGGGATTAAGCAGCCGATAAAAAGCGCGCAAGATGTACCAAAACAGCGCATTGTTATCCCGCAGCCAGTTGGGATCAGATTTCCATCTGAAATTATTATTTACCAGATTTTTTTTTTTTATTACTGGCTGGAAAGTAAACAATGTCTGGACCATGTTTAGTTACTTTTATTGCAATTATTAATGATAAAGAAGAGCTTGATGTGTGTAAGAAATTATCTGTAATTGGTATACACCTTCTAATCAGCACAGTATTGCTATGGGGTGTTTTCATATGGAGCCATCCATCATGATAATACAAAAGTGATAACAACTTGTCCACCTGGCTTGGCCAACCAAGAAATTTAAAAGCCATATAGGCCAGTCGCTGGGATTCTCATGGCAGAAAACAATCAAAGGGATTACATTTCTGAACATGGCGGCGTTTAAACTTCTTAGAAAGATTCTCCGTCATTATTTTTCAAAATGTAAGTTACTGGGTGCAGCAAACTAACTAACACAGGGCATATTAGATGCCACATTGGCCAACTGTGGTGGTCCCCTTTGCAGAAGACAAATGAAAAGGATGACCACATTGAACATGATGCACTGGCGTCCAGCACTGTTTACACTTGGCAAGGAAGCTTTCAGATCAAAAGTGATGACAGCTAGTCTTCCTGGTTGCAGCTAGCTACCTGGGAGCACATTTTAGAAACCTTGTTTTACTGAATGCCATATTGGCTAGTTCTTGATAGTCTGCTTGGCAGTGATGAACAAAGGGAATGTCTTACTGAACGCTCCGGAAGGCGGCATCCAGCTTTGATCACCCTTCACAAGGACACACCTCAATGAAAAATGAAGACTCGTCAGGCGCCCAGGACAAATTTTATGTCGACAAGCAAAATTTCATTGGGATTATAAGAAAAATAAAGAACTGTAGTCATTATGACCATTTAAGGAGTAGACATGTAACTCTCTGAGCACAGTGTAAGAAAGTAGATCTATGTCTAAGGAATAGAAATAATGCAATCATATCAAAAGACATTTGGTATACAGTATTTAAACTGAAAACTTGTTTAGTAACTGGTGGTGCTTTAACGGGTACTTGTGACAAAACGTTTGCGCGGTACTACTTCTGAATATTTGAGAGGAGAGTTATAGATCAGATGGCATACTACCTCTAACACACTAGATTTACCATAAACACGATAGCTGTATTTTCACATGACACAATGAATACACAAGTGCAGTTGTCCCATTGAATACAAACATATGGAGTGGTGATTTTCGGATGTTATGAAACTTATAACAGCTATATATGGCCCTTACTCCAGATTGTGTTGGATCTATTGATAGCAAATATGGATGCGTGCTATCCGTCGTCTCGAGTGAAGCTAAATGTGGATTGGACTGGAAACAGGCCACAAAGCATGAGCAATAGATATATACCACCTTTATAGAGACTTTTTCTAAAAAAGGTGGCAACCACCTCTGAAGACACTTCCTAATTTGTTAGTCTGAATACCAGACTTGTCAACACTGACCAGGTGGTGTCAGACATTCCATTCAGCACGCATTTGTGTACCGGGACAGATTTTGTGTGACTGAAAAGACATAATAATCTGACATTAATACTAAGCAGATGTTAGTCTTTCAAAGACTTGATCTGGCACTTTCTAGTTTTTTGCTGGACAAAGTCAATTTTCACTGGTCTGAATCTGTGGTTTAACACTTGTTGACCTGTCTGGTATACAAGAATCCTGTCGATGATGTGTGATAGCCGTACAAAGCTGTTGCATACCCTGAGTGAGGATGATGTTCAT
This sequence comes from Ellobium chinense, assembly GCA_033807755.1. Classification (NCBI taxonomy): domain Eukaryota; kingdom Metazoa; phylum Mollusca; class Gastropoda; order Ellobiida; family Ellobiidae; genus Ellobium; species Ellobium chinense. The sequence continues at coordinate 466,308 of JAWQUT010000349.1, read as the reverse complement.
GTTTATCACCGTAGGGTGTTAAGCAATGTGATGACAATGTAAATGCATTATACATCCATATGCATGAATACGGGATATGTTGTCAATGTGGGTATTGTATATCATGTTGATGACATGTCTAGGTGCTGTGAACACATGTGAAAGTTGCAAAAGACACTGCATACCGGGAAATGTCATGCTGTACAATGAAAATGCCAGCATATGAGGCTTTAACACCTTAAATTTTAAACCACATCACCTACCAGAAAGTTACAGTATTTTAAAAAACAACACAATAATCCCATATATATGAAAGTGCATAATGTGAAATATTTTATTCTAACATTTCAATACAAGTTAAAAGCTTACAGAGCAGTCTTGTGCTAAGGAATAGCGTGAAATTGAAACTTTCTACAATGATGACTTCCACACAAGCATCCTCTGCCTTGCACACTCTGTGTGGTCATCTGAGATGATTGAGAACATCTGCATGAAAGTCACTCCATCTGCTTGATAACCCATGGGGCTGGGGACAAGATCAAAAGCAAAATCCGTATATGCCATGCCACCTTTAACTCCTCTACAACTTGTTTTTTGTTTTTTTGTTTTAAACTTGTGACAATATCCCAGAGTTTTTCCAAACAAACCTAGAGCTACTCCAAACCCTAAACCAAGCCCTTGGTTGGGAGTCCCAGGATATTAAGGACATACATGTACTTTATACATCGCAAAGAGGTGAATTGTTCATGTCAACTGTGCTTTCACAATCAACATGACTTATAAGAGTATGACACAACCTTGTATCTCAGCATGGACAATATGCTGTTAACAAAGGATAGTTCCAGTACCTAATCACAAGTCTGTGTGTCAGTAAATATCACATGAAACTTGATACAACAACATGACTACCAGCAGCTTAATATGACATTACAAGACCCACTAAATACAACAACATGACTACCAGCAGCTTAATATGACATTACAAGACCCACTAAATCCTTTCATATTAAGCAACTTGGTTTAACCATTATATGGTAAATTATAAATGGTTTTATATCTCCCACCTCCTCACCACTAGTTCATGCATGGCAACCAAGATGGTGCACTGCAAAGGATCATGCAGTGATTAGTTAGCAAATTTTTGTCTGGCCTTAACTTCTTTCATGAGGGCTGATTTATTATGGTTTAATCGGTGAAATAGATTGTGAGGGGATTTAAAAATGCTTTGCACTTGGAGTGTTTTTCGAATTAACGCTAATCACATTTCATACTTAAGCACAAAATAATATATTTACTGGAAAGTTGGGACTTGAAGCTGTTATGTAATATCGCTAGTTTATAACTTTATGTTAAGCATTTTCACAGTTAAGAGTTTATAACTATCAGAATTCTCTGTACCCATTACAGTAATGCTTTCTTAACTTAATGACAGCGCTTTATCCATAATTTTGGTTTACCTACATAAAAAATATCCTAATTCAAAGGCTTTCTTTATTCACAGTAGAATAATTTAAGCGACTGATATCAAGTTTCAGGGAACCTTTGACGATGTGGCAACTGTTGTGCTGGTGAGAAATGAAGAAAATGAGCCTCGGCCGTCGCAATTTTTCCTTCCCTTGTCCACTGGTGGTCAGACACATGGAGATTACATTAAACGCCGTATCAATAAAAGGTGACGACAATGCACGGGGTTCCTAGACAACAAGCAGTTCAAAAGCACAAAATATTGATTGTACGGTGTAGGAACTATGTCAGCATTTGACCCATAATGTCAAATACAAAATATTTTATATTGACCTGTTGAACAGAAGATAGTAAACATAATCTACACTAGAACTTGGTGACAACAGAAGATAATGAACATGTCTGTGCAGCTAACAATAATACTAGTCATAGAACTGGTATCTAAGAATTGGGAAATTTGATCACGCATCTTAAAGTTCATCTATTCAGTACTGGTACTGTTTATAGACTCACCCGCACGTATCAAGCCACAAACTATGCAAAATGCCACTACATTTTGAATTGTGACTAAACGTGCCATTTTAGATTCCTCCTCCATCTTTTTCTTTTCGGCACCTGCATCGCCTCCGGCTCTCTGCATTCGAATCATGATCTGTGGAGGAGAATCAATACACTATACCAACTTGATCTAATATATTTTTTTCTGCCAACTTTTTTCAGTAAAAATGAGAATGGATGAAATGAAAGTACCGCTAAAATTAAAAGAAATTATAAGCCCTGCTTGTTTTCCTCTCTACAAACTAGTGCAAAATTAAGGCTAGACCAAAAGCAGATATAATCTAGGTAGTCGTTTCAGTATGCACTAGTCAATATTGAGAGGGTAGAATACCTGCACAGCAAAGGCCTATTATGTAAGCAATTTTTGGGTATGGGACGAAGGGAAACTCTGTGTACACTTTCCTGGCTGCAGAAATGACACTGTATGATTATTACATGGCTAGCTTCATACTATTGTAGGACTGCTTCATGGAATCAAGGAGATGGGCTGAGAGACAATCTATGCCACTCACCGCACCTCTTGATTAGACTTGGGAGTAAATTTGTGATGTAGAATAAATTCACTTTTATTTAATCATGAAGGTCTAATTTTTGTGAGCCCCACAAAATGGTTTTCTTATGAGTGGAGAAGTTTAGAGTGTTACTGACCCAACCGGAGTGATGTTAACCCTTGTGACTCTACAGTAGAACCAGTTCTCACCTTCACTCCGCTACATTCGCGGCAGTCAAATTTTGCAACCTGGTGTCAGCTAGTCAGCTAGCAGATAACACGCGGAACAGTTATTAAGCGTAACAATGGTCATGCAGCCAGCAGGAGGCTGGACCCAAAGCACATTGAATTGCTAGAATTTAAAAACTATCCTCGTGAAAAAGAGTATTTCTGCAGTAAATCAGACTGACTGACTATCCCAAGACTTGTGAATTTAGTGAATTCTCTGAAGTTATGAATGATGCTGAAAAATTTTAGAGCGCGCTGCTAGAGATTCACTCCTATGAAACTGGCAGATACAGAGGCTTCTCTAACCTCAAACTTTGTTAAAACCAAACATGAGTATCTGTTCCAGAGGATTTGTTATTATAACTGTTGTCTACTGTACTAATTACTATCCATCCTTTGGCTCCTTCCTCATTCTCCTCTCAGGTGCAATATAGACTGCAATCTTGCTGGAGTGCCATAAAAAAGTTTAATAAAACCCTAACTCACAAACTTTTTGTTTTCTTCTCTCTCTCCTTGTTAAATTGCATCCCCACCCCTCACCCAACTCCAGCTAGTTATAATTCAAGATAAATTAAATATCAGACACAACATGCCCCCCCCCNCCCCCCCCCCCAAACCAAGGAAAAAAAAAACCATCATGTAACATGGATCATATAAGCAACAGCCATGCTTAAATGGGTCAAATGATGTGCAGTGATCTCTGGCCCCCCTCCCCATCCCAAACCATGCCAAACCCATAGTGTTTCATTCACTGACAACAATTGCCAACACTGTGCCTGATGTTGTGTGAATGAGAGCTCATAATGTAGGCTGAACAAATTCTTGCTCCACTAATGATTATCGGGATGAAAAAGATCCCTGTTTATGAATACTACAGAGTACTGTATTATATTATCATGACACACTGGCATGCAAAACACCTGGTAGGGGTAATTTTGTTCACTTCTTTCCACATTTTATTTATCCTGTATTTCCTAGTGTTTATTTTTAGTAATTCTTGACAGCTGCAGACACTGTCAGGGACATATTTTTGTTCAGTTGTGGAGCAGACAGGTGGTTGTCCAGATTTAAGTTTACATCGTTCGTTTCTAAAAGCACAGATGACAGCAGCCAAAAGCAAAGTTCCCGGACACCAAGATCAATGGGGTTTTGTTTAACAGGGAAGTTGCTTTGCCATTTTTTGTCCTTTGGTTGTATGCTAGTTAAGATATCACTTTTCCCAGATCTGATTTTCAACATTCTGCCAACCCCTGTGAAATGTGATCAACAGTGATGGCAAGAAACACCAACCTAGTTTGCATGTGATTGGTCAGGCCACTCCATGCGATTTTTATAAATTTGGCTCACTCCATATGATTTTCATAAATTAGGCTATGCTAACAGTCACTAATCTACATCCTTATTGTTGGCTCTGTAAGAATTAACTTTGATGACTCCAGACTATTGCCTTACCCTGTCTAAAAATAATTCAGATCTCATAAAGGGGTAGTGAAACTTCAAAATGTGTCACCGGATGCTACATCTGTTAAAGATGTCAGGAACATTGAAAACTAAATCTAGACCTATATCTTCCACTCTGCCAACTTGTAACTATGACTGCAGTTATGAATGAAGTAGTATTGAGGTCATGGGTTAAAGAACTTGATTCAAGCAATCTAAAACTTGAAGATCATTTTCTGGAACAACAAATTACTGAGACTGAATGAGAGGATTTGTTGTGCCTGGAAATGTAACCTGCTAAGTACTGAGGTAAATGATTAGAAAAGATTGACTTTTTTATATCAGAAATACTCCTTTGTCAGCTTTGTGTAGACAGGGCAAATATTTATGATTCATTTCTAGATCTAAAACAAATTTTAAGTGCCCCCGTCCTTCTTACTCTTAGCAAAACAAATCTAATTCAGTTTCAATGTTTTTAGTTTAATTAATAGACTAATTGGTCATTCATCGGAAAGATTTCCGCAGGCAACAACCCCCCGAAATAAGAACATACTAAAGAGGATTATTTTGATGGGACAGGATGAATTTCATTTGGATTATTTACCCCTAACCCTACCCTTACCCCTAACAACCCTACCAACTCTAACCCTAAGGGTTGTTGCCTGCGCCCATTCATCAAACAGCCCCTTCATTTCAAGACGAATAAAATCACTGATAACTTCCCATTCCAATATTTTGTTCTAGCGTCTAGAGTCTAGATTTGAAAAAGAAGCCGCAGGTCGTACACTAATGTTTCGTGACCAAGCTCAAGGTCCATCAATCACAATGAGTAACGGTAACGGCAACATTGTCATTGACAAAGTCAACAATGCATGCCACAGGCAGTAACTTCAGAGAATCATAAACAAGTGAAACCCACTGTTTTATGTTAATTTCAGTTCAGGATGAGGATACTGTGTTTTCCGCTGGATATTTTCTTTTATAAGTTTAGTTTACAGTCTTGTTTCACCACATGTCAGCCAGTGAATGTGAAAGTAACCGCAGCGTATCGAATCAAACCACGGTACACCAAGTATCCATTAACAAAGTCCTTCCACTTGCAAACTTCTCAACCTCTGACTTACAGTTGTAAATCAGTTTGAAAAGAAGAAAAATGTAACTAATGAACGTTAAATATTTTGTCACATTTTCTACATTTAACTAAAACACTGCAAATTAGTTACAGAGGAATGCTGTTTAGCGGTGAAACAAACATGTTTACAAAATAAACCTGTATACTTGATTTTGTCTTTCAATACGGAAGCGAGAATTGTTTACAGTGGTGACAAGTGAGGATAGCCAAGGCTAGTGCATGATTTACAATTCTCCAAATCATGAGAGCATTTGCAGCAACATTTGCACTGCTTATATCAGCAATTATCCTTATTATCTGTGGTAAGGCAAGCTGTAGTTTCTGTGAGTCTGCATGGTTTCTACAATTTGGATGGTGGGTGGGAGACTGGTTATGAAAGAATGTAGACTAGTAGACTGTAATTTATGTAGCAAGGTTCGCTCCGCGCATCCTGACCCGCATTGATGCATCCCGACTTTAATCGAAATGCAGCTGGGTTACCAAAAGGAAAGTTGAAATGTCCTTCAGGCCATGTTAAGCCATATGATACCCTGTTAATGTGTTATAGAATAGAACTATGTGTTATAGAATAGAACTTTCAAGTGTCTGTCAACATGATATGATATAAATATAACGCCTCTGCCTTCCCGCAGCCTTAGAACTCACAAGGTTACATTAAGGAAAGTCCAAATTCTTACATCTGCTGTGTATATGGCAGCAATAAGCATATGTAGAATACATTCTTACCACATGGCAAGTTGTCTAGCCAATACTCTGCAGGCAGGTGATAACATGTCGGTACCGGTACTTACTAATTTTTAAATTTTGCTGTAATTGGCAATTGTGTCAAACAAAGTCTTGTAGAGGCAGTAGAAATGCAGATAAAATCATTTTGCCTGGCTTTCATTGTCATGGTCAAGTCTTATTTTTGAATTTAGATGACCAGAACTTTTATTGAAAGCTGAATAATACACTATCAGATAGAGGTGTCTGTTATAGTTGCTGGAGCATAGTGACATCATTTTTGCTGCAATCCTCTGCTATTTTGACAAAGAGAGTAACTCTTGATGCCAGAGCTAATTTCTGGTCAGTCAACCTCCTTATTGTGTCTTAAAACACATGTGCAAGGTAACAGAACAATGCTCTTTCTTTGCAAAATTGGTTTTGATGGGCACTATAAATAAAAAATTCTCGAAAAAGGAAAAAAGCCTTTTATGACTATATGTCTATGTTTAAGTGATGAACATTCCTATACATCTACTGCGAAGTGATCGCTTATGAAGCTCCTTTCTTCTGATTTACAACCTGATATGTTTCCATATATTTGGCAAAGGAAGAGCCTAGGCTTATTTTGGAAAACTACTTAGAAAGAAAGTCATGTCTGGTTTGGTGGCCACTGCAGACAGGCATTGATTAAGGGATGTCATCCGTTGGGTACAAACTGAACTTTTAATGATACTGAGAAAGAAGTTGTCTTATCCAAAACTCTGTCCTTATCCCTTGCTTTAATTATTTTTTGCCTTGACCATGACGTTAGCTGTTCCTTTCTTTTCAGATGCAGAAACAATTGAGGACTACATCTGTAGACAGAAGTTCACTGGCTGTCGCGTGGATTATAAGATGCGCTCGTGTTTAGAGGAGGAAGCTGTTGGATGTTTGAATCCCTTCCCATATAAAGATAAGCAGGAATGCCTTAAGGATTTTTATGGTATGTCACTATTCATTGCTGGCACCACATCGCTACATAATGATAGTCTTTATATATTTATTTCAGAATTTGGATTTAAAGGTATAATTTTTTAGAAAGTGGAGTTCACTTAAAACAAGACATGCTTAGTACATAAATATGGATACTGAGTGCAGTCTTTGTTGGTCATGGCTACATAATGACATCCAAAATGTTAGAAGGGATATGAAAACTTGAAATCTGGTTTCAGACTAAATTTTATTTCAGATCTAGGATTCTTAGCAAGGTTATACAATAATTTTATTTCCCAGGTTGATGTTAAATAACATATAGCCAGGATTGTGTACCAGTGATTTGTAATTTGATTACAGTATACTCATTACTTCATTGTTTTAACAATTTACATTTGACTAAAAAGTACTCTGTAGACCATTCCATGTTCAGGTTCAGTGTGAAACTGGTATATTGGAATCTAGGATTTAAGTCACGAAAAACAGTAGAGTTTACTGTAATTTTGGTTACCATGTTTCAGAATTATGTGTGTCCGACTGTCTTTGCTCCTACATTAGTTCATTGGTATATTTCCGCATCAATGAATCATCCTGTCTGAACTGACATTTGTCTGTTTGTTTCAGCGGCTTTAACTGCTTCCTTTTCTTTCTTTGACTCTGCCTGTCTGCTCATACATGAATCTCGCAAANGCAACCCGCTTAAGCGAGACGACTTGGAGCCAGATCTCCGTAATATACACGCTGTTTTTGACAGGAATGCTGCAAATTGTCACTATCATACTATGTCTCAGCGCTTGTTTACCTGTGCCGATCAGCTGAAAACCTGAGAGCTACAAAAAAGCTTGTACCGACGGCCCTGATTACCCCCCTTAGGTTACGTGAGAAGTGATTGACACTACCTCCCCATAGCCTTCTGTCAGGCAGTTGACCCTTCGGCGCACGCATGGACGAATCAGAGCGGACATCCTAGCCGCTGGTCATTTAACCCGCGCAAGCATCTCCGGATCAAGATTAAGTAAGCCCTGCCCCCTGTCAGCCACCCTTTATCCTTTCTTCAGCTTAGGCAGTGATTGACACTTATGAGCTTTACCTGCGCTATTGCACAACACTCAGCCAGGGTGTCGACCATCATTCGTGTTGCGTAAAAGCTTTTTGACACACACGCCGCTCGCGTCGCGCTCTGGCCAGATGTGGAGCGAGAAGTGTGACGCTTATCTTTGCGGGTGTTTACGATCATGTAAATTTGATCCCAAATTATTTTTGATCACTTGAATGGGGCGCCGGCGAACATCTCGACTTCAGAGTTGTTAGACCTTTCATATTCTCTCCAGTTTTATTTTAACATGTATTATTTCTCCCCCTCTGATGTAGACATGTCTCGGTCTTTAAAAGAAATTGTTTTTTAATTTTCAGAGGAGAATGGTGAGAAGGCTTAGGTGCTTCTTTGAAACCAACCAAAAATTCAGTTCCCCGCAAAGAATGACTAATAATATGCTCTGCAAGTCTACTGAAAATGCAGTTAGGCTGCAATAAGTATATTTTAAACAGTACAGATACAATTTAAATCTGACTCCGTTGTCACACCTCACTAGCAACAAGTAATGATATCCCATAACTTGAGTGAAACGTAGAAACTAGTTAAGAAATCACTTTATAATGGATAGTCCGCCTAAGCGGGACGCCCGCTTTAGGGGGACGATTCGTCGGGAACAGAGCCGTCCCGCTTAAGCGGGTTCCACTGTATTTCCGTATCAATGAATCATCCTGTCTGAACTGACATTTGTCTGTTTGTTTCAGCGGCCTTAACTGCTTCCTTTTCTTTCTTTGACTCTGCCTGTCTGCTCATACATGAATCTCGCAAAAATTTTCACAGATATTTAAAATAATGCCAACTTGCATTTCATGTCATGACATTTTTCAGGTCAAAGCAATATTTGTGAGCAGATCAAGCCTTGTGAGAACAATGGAGTTTGTTCACCAATAATTACAGAAAACCAAACACGGACTTTCAAATGTGAATGTGCAAATACTGGACACTATGGTCATCGCTGTGAAATCAGTAAGTATCAAATCAGAAAATAGATGTTTTTGTTTCTTGTTTTAAACAGGTCTAGTTATTGTGGTAGTACCCTTAACATGCTTAATATGGCATTTACGTGACTCGGTAAATGGTTTGAAGCATTTTTGTCATCTAATTCGTAGCATGGCATATATAATATATATATATATATATATATATATATATATATATATCATGCGATGCAAAGGATCACACTGCTATCAGTTAATAGTGAGGAGCAAGCCTTTGTCTGGCCATGAGTTGAATAGTTCAGGAGATTGATTTGTAGCAAGTGAGGGAGACTATACTTTAATCCCCAAAAATAGTGGAGGGGAGAGGGGAGCAGAAGGATTTATAAATGCCTTGTAAGAAGCGTTTTTTGTTTTAAACAAATGCTAGTGGTATTTTGTAATAAGCACAATAAACAATTTATTAATAAATGGAATTTATGGTGGATTGAGCTTAATTGCCTTCCCCTTAATTGCAATTTTCTCTCAATCACAGCTATTCTCAGGAAGCAGAATTTTTTAAACAAAAGTCACTGGATTTTTTTAAACATAAAAGTCACTGGATAATTGCAACTCATTCGATAAGGCTCCTTTTCCTGATTATTTTGTCCTGTGCAAGGCAGCTATACAGCAGCCAGTGTGAACATGTTATTGCTTTGAACCTCTGACTTGATAGGACAGAAGGCATGTTTCAGCTTGATCAAGGAAAGTGTCACATGTCACTGTATGGACAATCAAACCTGGCCATCCTACTCTTGTTGCCTGCAATGCAACTGTGAGATTAGTATGAAAAACACTGAGATCAAACACTCTTACAACAAATTCAGTGAACAACACCATCCCCAGCTCATTGATTGACCCATTACATCAAAGATCTTTAACAAATTGAACCTTTTGCCTGTTAGCCCGTGGACAGTTAAGTGTTCGGGATGGGCTGTGATGTACAAGAGTACAAGAAATGGCTGAAAATTACAGCTTTACATTATCATAACTTTTTGCATGATCCTGAGGAGTTGCGTTTAAGGAGAGCTGAGTTTATCGTAAGAAAAAACGGGACTTGAAAACTGTTTCATATCGTTAGTTTCCTCTTAAGTGTTTTTGTAATAAATATGTTCAGGCATAAATTGATTACACACTGGTTTCTGAATGTTAAGTGATACAGACAGTGAGGAGCGTGAGAGATTTGAAGAAAGAGTGATTTATTTGGTGTGAACGGTAGTTAGAAGTTAAATGAGAAAGAAAATTAAAAACCTCACAAGAGTGACAAGTTTAATATGAAGGAGTCCCAGGTTTAACAAAAGAGATGGGTAAACTCTGTTGCAGATTTATAGGTGTGTGAAGACTCAGTTTGAGATATTTTTATATTATGTTAAGCTAGAGAGTGAATTTAAAAAAGAAAAGTATTAAAGTATAGCATGAAAGTATGAGTTTGCCCATTTACCCTAGGATTTACTCCCTTTTTGCGTTTTCTCACTGCACAGAAGTTAGAGCACTCAAGGCAAGCACTTGTGACAGAAATTCAGATACCTATCTTCCACTTGTCTTTACTTTCAGAATGTCCTGAAGATTTGTCAGCCAGAGATCCAAGAACATTGCCATGCCTTGAAATCTAGGTGATGTCCTGTTATCCAAAGCTCCACCTTTCATAAAGTTCAGACAGGCTGTGCAAGCTTAAGTTAGAGGAAAAACTGAACCAGCTGCATCTTAGTTTTAAAAACTGCACCTCCTGAATGTTTTATTTATTTCAGTTGGAGAAATTCAAATACAAAGTCACCTTCTGTAAAGGATTGATTGCGTAATTTTTTTTTGGAAAAAGAGGTTTGGAGGCTCCAGTACAAAATTCTTGGACACTGAACGTAAATGTGTTTAATCATTATTATTAATTATAGATACTGTGTATCTCCACAATAGGAGAATGTTGAACTCTAGATATATTATTTGTTGCTAGTGTGATAAACTAAGGCTAGTAGTACATCCTATCTCACTTACATGATGTAGAATCCTGCAGATTTCTGTAAGGTGTAGGCATGAAATATATAGAGCAAGTAAGCTAGTCAATATGTCACAATGTATATAAGTAGGTGAGTACTCTCAAACATACATGCAGTATGAAAATCAGGGGGACCTTCTATTATTAAATAATGTTTCAGATTATCCAAGATAGGGAAAATGGCAAGGGAAAAGTGTTTGGCTCCCACAGACTAGTTCACAGCATGGCAACCTAGAAAATTGGTTGCAAAAAAAAAAAAATCACAATGTGATGGGATGGATCTAATGATGAATAACAAATCTTTGTGTGGCCTTGAGTAAATCAGGGGTGGAGATCATTTGCACGAGGGTAGATTTATTGTAAGTGAAAAGAGGCTTTGGCTTAATCCAAAATAAAGTAAGATGGTGAGGGACTTTCAACATGCTCCATAATAGATTTATCTATCAAGTCGCATTTTGTATCAGGCATTGTAAAACATACACATTTTTGGAGATGCACAAAATGTTTATAAAGGTCACTGATTCCATATAGTGTCTTGGTCAAAAGCATGTTTGAGTGTACATGTAGCTAGGCAGGCTAGTACAAGTAGGCAGATTTCTGCATATGCCGTAGGCAAAAAGAGACTATTGCATGCAGACATCAACTGCCGTAGGGAAACTCATTTTCAATGTGTTTTGAGTGGAGTGTTTGAAGAGGTGCAACTTAAAGTTTATGCCACTGAGATTTGATGGTAATAAATCTTCCACAAAAGTGTCATGAATTTGTATGACATCAGACCATTTTATGGATTTTGACACTGCATTACTTTAGCAGTGCTTCTTAACATTACATGTAGCTTTTTATTTCCGTCATATATTACTATCCAAGGCTGCAAATGGCCCAAGAGTTAAGAGCACAGTGCTATTTGTATGGTCAGATTACTGAAAGGTGCTACAGCCCTGGAGTCAACATTATGTGAAATTTTTCTGTCTATGTTGAAATAAGGTTGTGGAGTCACATTTTTGACAAGTGCCTTACAAAACATACTGTACTTACCTATGTTTACATTACCTCAGTGTGTCATGATTTTTTTATGAGGGATGCCACTTCCTTTTTATGAAATTCTCTGAACGTTCTGGATTTCACTAAACCAAAGCATCCCTACTTTATGTGCATGACTACAAATTAAAATACATGGATACATAGAAAGAATGTTTAAGACAGAAAGAGACAAATAAGACCGAAAAAATCCTCTAGATTATGAATTTTCTACCTATGCAGTTTCTCAGATTGATGTCTGTCAGTCTTCTATGAAATGCAACAATCTGTAGTGTCAGAGAATTCTTTGAAGAGTGGCATCCCTGTTTATACATTTGTCTTCACTAACCTCCCTTGAAGCAAAAATGATTGTCCTGGAAATATGCAGGACTTTTTAAAAATGAATAGCTGTTACAAGCATTTGTAATCTTTTCTGTACATTTTATTTGTTATTATTTTAATTCTCTTTCCATGAGATTACTGTGTCACTACAACAGGTGCAATATGACAACAAGGCATCTAATCAATTGATAAATAAAAAAGCAGAGAGATAAACCAAATGAGCTTTAAGAAAAAAATTCATCATGTTTTAATGCAGGCTTTGAACACAGTAGTTGTTGCATATTTTTTTAGCCAGTATCTTGTGGTAGAGCTTTGACAGTTAAAGAATCCTCCTACACTTTTACTGTTTTAAAGAGGATATGCCCATTGGTGTGGCAGGCATATAGATCCTAACTGTGGTTACTATTTCTTACATTTTCTGAACTTCTAGTGTGAATACTGTAAATGTATACTCATATTTTAGGTTTACAGCTGAATAGATCTGATATTTTTTTCTTGACATGACATTTATTTATGGAGCTGCCATTACAGTGTTCCACAAATGATGTGTTTACCTATATTATATATCTACATATCCATATATATATATGAATTTATACTTTGCCCTAGTTTTATGCTAATACATCACTGAAAAAGGAGATTTGCTCAAGATGACTACAGAGTATGACTTCCTCTTCAGGTTATTGCACCATTCAATGGATAGGTCATCACTTTATCACCTAAAATAAATTTTGTTGTTATAATCTCCCTAATGTTTCCCGAAGTAAAGTGATGGGTGAAATGAAGTTTAGCATTACTCAGAACAAGACTTTCAATTAATGATATAATTTATGAAGTCGTTTTAAAAGATTCATGTGAGACAATTAAGACGAAAATGTTTGCTAAAGCATTAAAAAAAAACCCAACAAAACGACACTTCTGGGTCATGATCCAAAACTGGCTTAGTCCCTATGGAGTGTCAGGAAGTCAGAAGGCTGAAACACTTGCTAAACAGAGGTGTCTACCTCTAAAGATCTGTTGCCTTGCTCTCCGAGCGAGAGAGTTTCTATATATATCTCTCAAAGGACCAGGAGAAATCTTCAGTCTATGTTGGCAAAAGTGCTCTATGTTTATAAGGTTTTACAAGTTTCTTTACTGATTCTCTTATTTAATTCTACATGCTACTGCAGGTGCTTCTCAATCATTCATTAAATTTTGTCACATCTCATTATTTCAGTTTGCCAACAGCATCTGCTGTTGAAAAGCAGCGTGTATGTCAAAACACAAAGTTTGAGCAACAAGTGCCTCCATTGTAGTGATGTATTGTATGTGTGGCTTTCATTCCATGCTTATGTAGAAGCATTCCATGTTATATGCTGTTATACACAGTCTTTCTTTATACCTGTAGAACTTGGAAAATAAAATATTTACTTACTCTCAGCCATCATGATTGGACATTTTTAAGGTCTCCTACAAATCCATGTTTTGTGGTATAAGAGATCTAGACTAGTAGATTCAATGCTGAGAACCGCTTAAAATAAGGCTGTTGAAGACTGTAAAATAAAGCGAGAAGAACAATATGAATCTTAGGATAATGTACAGCAGTAGCCTTACAGAATTCATTTCCTTCACATGGAACTGAGGAGTATCAGAAAGCAGTTTTCTCCAGATTGTATGATTCGTTTCTTAAATTTTAAAATCTCCCCAAAAATCCATTGAATGCACACCGATCCATTATTTTCTGCTCAGAAACTGAAAAGAATTTAAGAAAATCTTAAATCCCCACTTAAAATGTACAAGTCCTTTGCCCAAATTTATGATGAAGGGGAATGTTGCCCTCCTCTCGTCTGGACTCGAGAAAACACTGATGAAGTATATTTTGTCTGTTGTGTACCATATAACTGTCTCAATTTTGAGTAACATGACTACCTAAAATGTTTCAAATATAACTATAAACACACTAGGTTAACATCATTAGGTCTACTCATATGACCACTAACAATGATGAGAATTTAAAATAATCACCACACAAGAACCAGAAAATCGCCATTCCATAAAAACATCACAAGGACAAACAACTTAAAATCACCTCTTAAAACTGATTTTGGGATAAGAGCAGTTTTTTATTCCCAGATGATTGCATGGTTTATTTCATATACAATTAACATTTAATCACATTGCGTATAACCTTAATTTCTCATACTCATTTTATCCATTCACACAAGTACATAGATCCCATACTCTTTTGTACATTTATAATGCCTCCATGCACACAAACCATACATGCTCAGTGCAAACATCAAATAGTTCCATCAGTTTGTTGCAACTATGTTGGCCGCATTTTTTATGTACCATTCTGCTAACAACAGGCAGATGCCATGGTGCAAATATAATGTACTTTGGCCAATTTAGATAACATGCTCAGTATTCTACAGGGGTGCATGATGTCACTTCATCATGCCCTGAGGTGGCCACTAGGCCTGAGTAACAAGTTGACCATCCTCTTATTTGGTTCATGGGACTATATATGAGATTACTGCCCAGTTTACCAAATTTGAGCCAGACTTGCTTTTTTGAAGAATCTGCTAATCCAAGCCAGCGAATTTTAACAACTCTTCCAAGATGTGCATGGTTTAAGGTTGGAAGCAAGACCAGGGATAGGCTGTTTCAAAATAGTCCATGATATTGATTAGGAAATATAACTTTTGACCTACTAATGATCTACTACACACTCACCTAACTTATCCTTTTTCCTAAACTGAAGTAGATCAAGGAAGGTGATGACTCACTTCAGAAATTGGTACATGATCCAGTGATATTTGGCTAATCAAGAACCTATTCTTTGCTCAGGTCTAGTGGTATACATAGACACTGAGTCCCAGCTTCCCAAAATGTGTCTAAAAAGCTTATTTGGAAGTTAACACTGGCATCCAGGACAAGGAGACATCTCTTGTGATGAAATGCATTATCCAGTGCAACCCTCTTCAGCAACTGAACCAAACTTCCAGATACCATTCCATGGCAATGACATTCAAAGAGCAGTAGCTCAATGACAGAGATCAAAGGCATGGCTATGAGCAGAGGAGTGAGTGGCCTGATGCAGCTAATTGATAACCATAACAACATCTGCTTTAAGCAAGAGAGCTGATTATGAAGGGGCCTTGCAATTTCTGTTAACAGTATACAGAAACTGACACAGTGATTGTCAATATTGTTTTAACCTTTTCGCAGCATGCTGCACCCTTAGAGAGTGTCCTACTTTACAATTGATACAGTGAGCAGCTTGTTGCTAATTCCTACGTACCACTTCTGTTAAGACTATTGGTTAAATTTTGTTAAACGACCATTTTCAGATACTGAATTGAACTGGAATGGACACCGGAATGAGTGTTCAGTGGGAAGGCAAGAGCCATGATCAGCGCAATGTGAAAAGGTTACAGAATAATACCTTGCTCCCCAGCTGACTTATAAATTTCTTGCCTTTTCTAATTCATGTTCTCCTGCCACCTTTCATTTACGCTAGTTCATCCACACACTCTGTCACTCCTCGCCTATGCTTCAAATGGGCTTCAATGATCTGAGAAAATTCTAGTCTATTCAGCAACTGATAGGCAAGGGGAAGAAGGGATTCAATCTGTGGGTGAAAAATCGGAGCACCAAAGCTAAACAAATCAAGACCCAGCTCCAAGCCTTCTCCATAGTCGCATTCATCATTGGCGAACTGGACGAGAGTTATCAGCTCTTGGAGATCCTCAAAGTGTTTCTCACGTTCAGACTCCGTCTTGCTTTCTGCAATTTTCTTGAACATGGCGCGGAGATCACCTGGTTACCAGGAAAGTAACAGAGTCAAAGTTAGACCTAAGAGTATCGGGCTCACTACAAAAACACCACAGAAAGATGTGAGACTGAAGAATTACTAAATCTTAATGAACCCAATGTATGATAAGTCTCATATAGAGACATTAACTCTGCTGTTGTACGATAAAAGAATGCCATGGATACCAAGCGCTCTGTGTCGGACAAACAGCAGAGTTGCCTGTTTCAGTGCACAGCATTATAGAATTATTGACTTATATTGTGACATAAGCTTGCTTGAGGGCAAGATGAAAATAGCAATTGACTAAAATGCAACGTTTAATCATACAGCTCTTTCAGTTATGAATTTGATATTGAAACCTACAACTGGTGAAGCTCAATTAGCTCAAGAATACATCTTGCAAACAAAATTTTCAGTTGTCAGATACATGTAGGCTTCAATGAACCTCTGTTTACATAACAGATCTTTGGCCATAAGCATAATCCTTTCATTGCCTGCCACACTGCAATAACCACACTGTGATTAACGCAATGTGTTAATTAATGCAATGAGACAAAAGCAAGACCTTACATGTATTATAAGCAATGCCTCGTAGGCTTCACATCAGTTCCAATCTAGTCTCCAGAATGAAGTCCAATCCCTTTAATTTAAATTGGTCCTCTTGTGAAGTTCAGATTTTTCCCACCAAATGACCTACACTGAGACTGAATATCTGCAGACCACTTGTCTTACCTGGTGTTTCTGGAATTGGTCGGTATCCCACTTCATTGGCATCAACTGGCACCACTATGCCTGCACCATGAAATGTGGCACACACCACTTTCTTTTGTCTCTCTTTCATGTTTTTGCTGATGGCTGCAAGAGAAAGGCTGTGTTTGCTGGCTGCCTCTTCTAGTCTCTTAATTAGCTCCTCCAATGATTTCCTTTTGTCTCCCTGGCAAGACTTCATCTGCTTTGTTGCGTAAATGCTGAAAAAAAAATTGAATACTGCTTGAGCTTATAAGACATTAAAGATACTGAAAATATGTGGTGTTTCTCACATCGTCATGAATCATTCTACATGGTGACCCACCCTTCCTCCACTACATGCCTGATTTACAAAATGCTGGGGTACATTTTTGGGGGTCACCTTATAAATCAAATTTGTTTTTCCCAATGGTCAAAAAGAGTCAACTGTCAATGTATGAATCTACGAGTTCTATAAAGATTTAAAACTCTGTCTTGATGTCATAAAGCTGTAAGTTGGTTACAGTAATGAACTCTTTTCTAAAGTCAAACTGTTAGTGGCAACATGCAAAGAGGGTTGTTAAGTGCCATGTAAGAATCTCATATGTGTGTTTTCTCCCTTCTTCTAATGCGCAATATTACAGACATTTGCAGCAGAAATTATGAAGAATATTTGGGGAAGGTTAACAGGAGTTTTAACTTTCAGGTTGACTACTCACTGAACAGCTGCAAAGAGATTGTCCCCACACTGATAAAGTTTCTCCTTAGATGTCTCGGCTGGTGAATTACTGGCCACAAAAACTGGTGACTCTTTTGGGTCATCTCTGAGGATAAGACAGTATGACAAATAAGTAACAGTTGCTGTGTGGACAGACACTTCCAAAAACAGAACAGTGATGGGATCAAAACCTTAAATTGACAAATGAATCTTGCTTTGCACATTAGAAGCGAGTATGACAGCTACCTAAAAAGATCTAAAGTAAGTTTCCCTTCAAGCCATGTCCACTTGTAATTCAAATAGGCAACATCAATGGAAATTAATTTTATAAAGAAATTTCCTTTCATAATAGAGCTCCTCAGCTCTAGTCTGTGCATAATTGCTTATGAATGCTGTTCATTTCTGCTGGGCAGAAAGGGAAAAAAAAATACTGAAAGAATTTTGAGATAAGAAATATGCACTGCATTTTCTTTTTTTTGCAGTCAGCTTTAGACATACACAATTTCAGAAAAAAATCATGCATTAACAAACTGATAGACTGCAACAAGAACATGATTACAATGATAACACATCTAAACTGTTATCTGATGAAATGAACTGATGTGTCTGGGAAGTGGACTGAAGTGACAAAGAAAGTTTATGATTCTCACCTCATTTGGGAGGTTATGTTGTCAATTATGGTCATCTACACCTGGACCAGTTAGGAGATAAATAACTCGTTTTGTTATCTCCAGGTTAAAATCACAGAAGGATTTGAACCTCCACTTATCAAAGCTTGTGTCCCGCATCTTATGAAAGTATATACCAGGGTCATTTCACGTCAGATCAATCGGCTCTGCCGGTGACCCTCTTGGATTTTGTTAAAACCTGCCCTAAATGTTCTTCAGGCTCAGAAATGAAGCCATGCCAAAAAGTTCCTCTGAATTCCTTCTAGTTTCTGAGAAAATTTTTTTTGAAGAAAATGGGCATATTTTAGGTAAAACGCGCACAGGCATTTTGTCAGAGTTTGTTGAGCTGTTATTTTTCAAAAACCGTTTATCTCTGTGAAATGAAAGTGCCCATAGCTCTTCTCAGTGTTTCGAGGTTTAAGATTATGCTACCAGACTTTTTCTGATTTGTGTCGATTTCCCCAAATTTGACCACAAAAATGGCATTTCGTACAAAAAGAGCCAAGTTTAATGATGATAAAAGGGAACTTTCTCAACACTCACAGTCAAGTTCTTTTTTCCATAGAATGTCCTTATCCTCTTCTGTTTTTTTTCCAGAAGACTGGATGACTTGCTCTGTATGTTTTGGAGATATAGCCCTTCAAAGTCGGTAAAAATCACTTTAGTGACCTACTTTAACATGAAAAATGGGGATGTGGGGTTGCCCCAAAATGCACCAGTTATGGCTCATTTTAAACGTCTCTGGTGTATCTTTAATATAGACGTTGTTTTGTGGTCAGTATTTGCCTGCTTATATGCTAAATTACTGCCCAAAGTTCCATATTCTTTTCACTTGTGAAACGAAGGGACATAACTGCAAATATTACAAAATCAGCGAAGGGAAACAACCCGTCCTGAAGGGAAATAACTACTAAACATTGTTTCAACCTACAAATGAGTGAGAAGGTGATAAAGTCAAAACTTTTCATTTGACAAAGTAAAACTCAACAGCCTTCTGGACACTTTTCTCAGGGAGACACTTGCTAGTTCTTAGCTCCATCTCGGGAAGAATACCTTTTTCTGTCTAGAGTTTGCATGCCTGCATTGCCATGTCATAGGTCACTTCTTTGCTAATATCCAGGTTTGAGGTGCAAGAGTCAACTGTTTTATTTTGCGTTCTCTCTCAGTACTCCTCGTGTTCTCTTAAAGGAAGTAAACAAAAGCATAAGTTTCATAACAACAAGCAAACATAAACAGCTAACGTAAGATGTGGTAAAATAAGGAAAATGAAACTAGACTAGTTTACAGAGATTGTCAGAATCAAAGTGAGTCAAGTCCTCATTGCTGATAAGCCTTTCCCCATCTTCCTTTACAGCTAGCATGGATATAAACTGTTAAGATATAAAAGATTTTATACAATCAATTAAAGAAAACATGAGAAGTGCTGAGAGAGAATGCAAAATAAAACATTTGACTCTTGCACCTCAAACTTGCATATTAGCAAATAAGTTGATAGTCCTGAATTTTAAGTGACCTATGACATGGCAATGCAGGCATGCAAACTCTAGACAGAAAAAGGTATTTTTCATTAGATGGAGGTAAGATCTAGCAAGTGTCTCCCTAAGAAAAGTGTCCAGAAGGCTGTTGAGTTTTACTTTGTCAAATGAAAAGTTTAGACTTTTATCACCTTCTCACTCATTTGTAGGTTGAAACAATGTTTAGTAGTTATTTCCCTTCAGGACAGGTTGTTTCCCTTCGCTGATTTTGTAATATTTGCAGTTATGTCCCTTTGTTTCACAAGCGAAAAGAATACGGAACTTTGGGCAGTAATTGGCAAAAACACAGTTTTTGAAATATAACAGCTCAAACTCTGACAAAATGCCTGTGCGCATTTTACCTAAAATAAGCCAATTTTCTTCAAAAAATTTTTCTCAGAAACTAGAAGGAATTCAGAGGAGCTTTTTGGCACGGCTTCATTTCTAACCCTGAAGAACATTTAGGGCAAGTTTTAACAAAATCCAAGAGGGTCACTGGCAAAACTGAAAAAAATTGGTTGATTTGACGTGAAATGACCCACCAGCAGATTTAGGCAGTCTTGATAATGATATAAATAGAATGCAAATGTAATGAAGAATCTACAAACATACCATACATATGCTCAAGAATAAGGATAGTAAAAAATATTACCTAATGACAAATATACAATGACTACTTAGATTGTAGAGGTCTTAGCACCCCTCTATCACAAATAAAAGCAGCCAAAAGCAACAAGCACCAACCTGTAATAGCCTAGATGATATTTTGAGTCTTCTTTAGCAGCAATGACAGTCTGAAACTCCGGAGGATCAAAGAAGAATCGATAGTGGAGAAGGAAGTTTGGCCTCCGACCTTGCCTGTTCTTCTTCACCTTTTTATGCTTGCCAGCGAGGACATCAAATGGTCCGACCAAGCGCAGTGAAAGAGTTTTTTCCAATGCACCTGAAAAATGTCAGGGATAGCAAGCAGAACACAGTCATTCATTTATGACATTATGAGTGGCAAATTCTGATTAGAAAAATACACACTAAAAAAAAACAACACTCTGAGTTTGAGAAAAGAACTCACAGCTCTTCTCAAGACCTTTTCAAAATATGTATTTGTTATTACATGACAGTCATTTGCCTATGACAGGCACCTACGAAATTAACAGAGTACTCATCATGCACACCTGCTGCCAACACTTACATGTTGATCAGTCACAAGACTTGCTAAATTTTCGTGGCTAAATAATAACTTTCCCAAAGATATTCAATACTACATTTAAAAACTAGGGCAATCAGCTGAGGACAAATCAAGACTGCACTGGAAAGTTATGTTTTGAAATTTGATAAGGCACTTTGCCTCAGTGCTCACTTCACAAACAGTTTGAGTCTGAGCGGTATGATTTTTGGGATATAGTATCAAAAGCACATGGAAACTATGATGACCCAATGAATGGCAAAACAGCACTCTGAAACAGTAGGCATTGCACTGGGTCCATAGCCTGAGATATTTCATCAAACTGTTTTAGCATGTGTAACATCCAGGAAACCTGAGGATGTTCATGAAAGCTGAAAACCTGAAGAGATGTTTAGACCTGCAAGTAAGTTTACTTGACTAATGACAAGACAACATTAACTATTGGTAAATTTCTGTGACTAACAAGATTTGAAGATGAATTAATGACAAGAACTGAAAGTGACAGAATGAATGTTACTTACAACTAGGGTTTGAGGGTTCAAAAGATTTACAGAACTCCCAGAACTGGTAAAAATCTTCAGGCATCTCAACAAGAAACTTGGACTTAATGTTTTCTCTAATATCCTCAGGTGAGATGGGGGCCTCAGTCTCATTATCTTCATCCCCATCATCATCATCATCATCCACCACTGCTGAGCTTCCTGTCTCGTCTGTTGTCCTCTTGTGCTTCTTGGATTCATGAAGTTTGTCATCAGACTCGTCTCCTGAACAAATGGAAATAAGAAATATTTCTCAGCCAACAAAACAATAGAATCTGATGTCAAAAACTCAATTACCACTTTTGTCCATCAACTAAAAATACAGTAAAAGAAATATTTTCCTTCTGATGACAAGAAAAACTAATTAAAACAGTTGTTAAGATACATCCATGTTCAGTCTAAAGGATACAGGATATTACTATTACTGTCAATATATAGGTTAAATCAGCCATGCCTTGTCAAATTTGAATATGATAACCTCTATTAACAAAAAAATTCAAACCAGCCATATTGTCGCATGTTAAACCAGTTTTGTGTTATCCATTTACAGGACAATATTAAGGAGACCTAACAAAAAAAAATGTCAGATGGCATTGCTTTTAGGTAAGTAATGGCTTCAACAGCCTTGACTGGATATAGCGCTCATGTTGAGTTGCTCTATGTGGAGTTAGGGAACGCTGCTGAAGAAGTAGAAGAAGATACACTTACGTGAAATCAACTGTAACACTAAATATTATATAATAAATCCAGTCTTATGACACAACCATTCTATTCTTAGCCACAGCGTGCCAGTCGATTTCAAATTTAAGTAAGTATTCTTGGCCTACCTGAGTCTGACTCATGCTTTCCTTTTGGTTGGTCAAAGTAGTCACTAATTGTTTTCTTCTCTGTCTTCCTTGCACGTTTCTCTATCCTAGTACCTTCCTCTTCCTCCTGCAATTCAGGAGAAGGATAGGTAGCACAAGAAGTGGATAACATCAACAGTTCCATTTCAAAGCAACTTTCCCTGAACAAGTCAGAGTTTACTTATCATCATTCCAATAACAATGCAATTTTTAACTGAAGGAAGAAATCCTACTGTGGTCATCACTCATTAAACCCATTATGATCTTAGATCTACTTTAAAAAAAAAGCCTTTTGAATTTACAAAAATCTATGACATATAGTTTCAAATTAATATTAAATATTTTATCAACTTTTCATAAACACTGAAAAATTCTGATACATTTTTAACAGTCTATAGAATGACTAGGGGATCAGCCTACAAAGAGGCAACACTTAGGTCTAAATTTATCTCTCCTACCTAGCACAAGAGCTGAATTTAGCTGCTCTAACTTGCGCATCTATAGCATCACTGGACAGTCCACTCTTCAAGACAAGGAAGGATATTAAAAAATTTGTTAGAAAATTTTCCTCTTGTCATTTCTCGCTTACAGTGTCTCTATAAAGAGGAAGTGTGTTTGTTTTGTTCTATGGTGAATTCTAATTTCTATGGTGATTTTTACTTTCTACCATCCTGTTTCTGTGCAAAATTTCAATTAGCCATTCTTGTGTATTTCCAGGCAGTGGTATTTCTTGGAATTAATTTGAAGCAGCAGTGGGTCATTTGTTGCTAAGCTAATGACATCTGTTGTTTTAAACATCTGTATATCAAAAATACATCATAACCTATGGCTGTGTCAATTTACTTTGTCATTTCTTGGAGGCCAATTGTGTTTTAGAGAGGGATGTCAGAGTTAACACAAAGTTGTGTGCATGGGCCGGAGATATCAAAGATACCAGAATGGACATCTGACTAGTTCATGAAACTGCTTTAAATATGAATGCAACTGACCAGGTCAATCACAACTGAAACAAAGTGATAATTTTAAAGTGAGTTGGTGCAATTTCTGCTTAGGTGTCCAAGAATATGCCAAAGATGTCCTTCTATCTAGTCTACACGTGACATGAAGGTCATTTTCACTTGCCACACCCCGCCTAACCCAGAGAAGCAAATGATTGACTAGACCATATGCCATCAAAGCGCTCAGTAACAGTTGGCAAATAATCTAGCTCTAGATCTAGACCTAGTGTAACAATGATATGATGCATTGAGTTGGGCACTCNTTTTTGCCGCGGGCTTCTGCTGATCGGGGAAGGGGAATAATTCTGGACTTAAGGGCCAAACCCGGTAACTCTAGCTCTCCTTATTGCGTCATATTACATACGCGCACGATAACAGAATGATGCTCTTTCTTCGCAAATTGACTCGGTGGGCACCGTAGATAATTTTTAGAGAGAAAAGGTATTGAAAAGTGGAAAATTATTTTTGATGTGCGTGTCCTACTTTAAATATGAATGCAACTGACCAGGTCAATCACAACTGAAACAAAGCGATAATTTTAAAGTGAGTTGGTGCAATTTCTGCTTAGGTGTCCAAGAATATGCCAAAGATGTCCTTCTATCTAGTCTACACGTGACATGAAGGTCATTTTCACTTGCCACACCCCGCCTAACCCAGAGAAGCAAATGATTGACTAGACCATATGCCATCAAAGCGCTCAGTAACAGTTGGCAAATAATCTAGCTCTAGATCTAGACCTAGTGTAACAATGATATGATGCATTGAGTTGGGCACTCTCACTGTATTGGAGGCTTTGCATTGCAAGTAACATTATAAAGAACTTTTATCTCAATTATAATGGCCTCAGATGCAACAGGACTGTGCTTACAATGGCATTGGCGGGAGGATTTCCATATGTGGTAACTGGTGATAAGGAGTTTCGCTCGCTTCAACTGATGCTCCAGTCTCGATGGGCATTAGTGTTAAGATTAGGATTAGGGTTGGGGGGTAGGGTTAGGTAATTAGTACATATATCCTAGAGTTAGGTCTACAGTCTACTCTAACCCTAACTCTAACACTGCTTTAGGGTTAGGGTTAGGATATATGTTTTTGGTTCGGTGTGTTGCATGCTGAAATCTTTCTGGCACACATTTGGAATTCCTCCCACTAAATGAACTGCATCATTATCGTTGCGGTGCTGTCCTTCGACATAGCTGTGCCGTAAACTAGGCCTGTGCTAAACCCGGTCCAAGATGTAATCTCAGATAATACTAATCACCATATTCAAAATCCGGGTACCTGATTACTAATGATTACTACCTAGCTGGCGAGATACATTAGCAATTAATGGCTTCTTCTATCACTATGTATGAGTAAAGCTCATTACCTGCCCACCCCAGGCATCGTACCTGCCCAGGTCCCTATCGTTTCCTGCCCGGGCTTTGTCTGGTTTCGGGTTTAAGTTCAGTGACAGTGTGCTTGCGACGTGATGATGTTTATTGTCGAAACAGACCAACCCTTCCCCTCCTGTTCCCAAGCATCATCCCCTTAGCTGCTCTAACGTGGTGATGAGGGCTCACTTTTTATTCTTTGTTCCTTTTTTTCCCAACAGCGAAAATATATTTTTTTTTGTCTTCTCAATAATGCCTTTTTTTATTGTTGTTCTTGTTTTCTTTCAATGTTTCATCATCTTAGATATAATAGTAGGTAAACCTTTAGACTTCAAAATACACAGAGAAATTGTAAAAGAAATGTTATTATGCAAAGACAATAAAAACCAAAGGAAATTATATAAACTACAAGTAGACTAGTAATATAAATAGAATAGACCATAACCACTCGCAATTGCAAACTTCGGATTGTATACGGTAAAGATACAGAGATCATCAAACGGCGGCAATAAATTCTGAGAACAGAGGGAGAACGGGACTTGAGGGAGGAACTGCTGGTTGCAAGCTGCTTTTACCTGTGCGTTAATTAGATGACACATTATTCGGCAAGACTTCCGCAGCAACAACCCGTTACTGCGTTAGGGTTAGGGGTAGAGTTAGGGGTAAGGGTAGGGTTAGAGGTAAATAATCAATAATCCAAATGAAATTCATCCTGTCACATTAAAATAATCCCTCTTTAGTATGTTCTTATTTCGGGGGTTGTTGCCTGCGGAAATCTTTCCCATTATTCTGTTGTTTCAAGCCTGATAAGGCATGATCACTTTACCAGCGTCTTTTCTCATGAATACTGGACACGATAAAAACTAAGCCCGGCTTCATCCACTGTCTCCTGGTGAGTGAACGATTACACAATCTGGGTTATAGGTCTCCTTTGGTGGTTACACGATTACTAAACCCGGGTTTTTCAAAAGTAATCTCGGGTCCCGGCGGCTAATAGGTTATTAGGTATTTCGGGACCCGGGTACCGATTACTTTTTGCCCGGGCCTACGGTAAACTCTAAAGTCTAGTGGTTAGCGTTGTCAGTGTCTCCAGTTATCACAGTGACTTCTGAGAAAAGCTTGTTTTTGCCATCTTACGCTTTCATCTTCATCGTCTCTGCCAGGGTGCCTGTAATTCTGTAGATGTTGTGGGTTCTTGCGGTAACATGTGCTACCATATTTACACAGTGGTTTTGCAACCTTTCTCTTTTTCGCAACAGCCGCCATTTTGACCGGGAAATTCTCATGAAAACTTAAAAACAATGATAGGCGAGAGGAATCATGATTCGAATATGTATCGAGTTATCTTTCGCTGGTATGGATTCGGATTTGAATCCTAAAATTGTTCTGGATTCGAGTACTTCGGTTCATAAAAGCCAAAATCGAGAAAGGGTGGCTCTTTTGAATAGGCAGGCTTTATTGAGACCTTGACTCTCTGTAAAGTCGGATTTTATTCATACTTTGAGTCTCAATATAATCGGACCTTATGATGGAGAGTCACAGTCGTGAACCTCGTCCAAACTTTGTAATCTATCGTCAGTGATAGTTCTTTTGTTTGATATGATGACACACGAGCAATCTACTACCCTTACGATGGCTATGTATGAATATCCTACATGGGGATTGTATACAGTTTAAGATCTGATGACCAGACATGTCCATTCTATTAAGGGCTTAGGGCACGTGTGCGTGTAGCTTATCATTTGATTTGTGTTGTTTTTGTGTAGCATGGCGATGGATGTAAGTCTTTGTGAACAAGGTTATCCAAAATGATGAGAAATAACCACTGTCTGATTGAGGACACACAGGTCTAACGCATCCACTTTCCAAGAACTATAAAAAAGGGGATCAACATTTGTTTTTTATTTTTTGTAACAGTTATAGTGACTGCCCCCTTTATTATTTTGATGTTTCTTTAAACCCAGAATATCCTCTAACGTCCTGGACACTGTTTTATAAGACATGGGTAGTGAAAGGGAGCATTAGAATAAGAGAGAGAGAAAGAGAGAGAGAGGAAGGGACAGAGACAGAGAGAGAGATAGATAGATAGATAGATAGATAGATAGATAGATAGATAGATAGATAGATAGATAGATAGATAGATAGATAGATAGAGAAAGAGAGAGAGAGGTGCTTTGGAGAAAAGAGGACATGACTGACATTACTCTGGCCATTATACAGTACTTTTGCTGGATAGGTAGGATAGGATTAAGGATTAGATAGGCTTATCATCTGAGGGATTAATCCTAGGCACCACTTTGGCTGGGTCAGATCGTCAAGCTCCACAATGGGATGTAGCGCGCACGCGCGTGTGTGTATATGTGTGTGTGTGGGTTGGGTTTTTTTTCGCTTTTTAGATGCATGCGGTGATAAGCGTTACAGACAAACGAGAAATAAATAGGAGATGTGAGCCTTTTATATTACTTCCAGGCTCAAGGATTGGTCAACTAGAGCTAGGCCTACTTCTCGATGTAAATGAGTTACCTTGTGGTTCTCCATAAAAACGACATTGTTGTGAGTCAAAGTCTATATTATGTATATATATACAGTCGCAGTTTACTGCAACTGCAACTCTCACTCTGTATAGACAGTTCGGTTGAAAAAAGCGTTTGGTTTACAAGAAATCCTTATATTATATTAAAATAATGTAGACCACTCTCCAAATGTACATTAGCTTTATTTGAAATGAAAATACATTATAACAGACCCCATGTAGATTAAAGTGAAGATTTTGTCCCTCTAGGAAGTACGCGAAAATCCCATTTTAAATACTGTAGCTCCTCCCTCGGATTCGAACTGTAGCTCCTCCCTCGGATTCGAATCCGGATTCAAATACTGTACTGTACATCAAATCCTAACTCTTTATTCGACTTCAGAATTATCTTGTAAATATCGAAAAATGTCCATTCCTAACGAGGCGTCAATAGTCGAATACATCACCCAAGCTCAGGAAGGATACCCCCCCCCCCCNNNGTCCACTCCCCTGAATAAATCCTCTCACTCCTCATTTAGTTTAGGCTATTTTGCTCAAATTTATTACATTACATGGATCTACATTATTTTTCACTAAGCTAACAGTTATCTTATACTAGCCTCTAAGCCATGGTTCCAAAGAACCATCTCTCCTCACCTTCATTGCCTATCACTGCCAGAAAGTCTCTACTCCAAGTCCAAAGTACTGTAGTTTTCTCGACTTTAACTTCTTATTACCGGTACATCACTTTCTCTTCTCCACTATGTTTTGAAATTTCAGACCTCTTTAGTTTAAAGTAGCACAAAATGAAATAAGCCATCAAAACATTTCTACGCCCCCCCCCCCCCCCCTTTTCGTTTTGCCACACAGCCAAGAAGAAAAAAGAGAAGTTGCTAACTCCATTAGGTTACGGAGCCAGTCAACAGTACAAACCTACCAAACTAGAAAAATAGAATTTAGTATTGCGATACCGCCCTCCCACCCACCAAATGTTTTGCAGGAGGGAGGAATCATTATTTCATTCTACTCTTAGTGACAAAAAAACGTGTGTATACGACACGTATTGCATGCACAAATAATATAGGCCTAGTCTATAGCCTACATATTTTGTGATTAATAAATATTCCAAAAATGGAAACAATCGAAGTTACCATCTGTTCAATTTTTTTTTTTTTTATAACCAAAACGTGTGTCAAGTTACAGTATTAATCGGATGAGCAGATGAAAAAAAAAAACTTTTAAAGGAAGACTGAACCGTCCTACAGACCGTATTAAATCATACGGTACCCTATTATTCCAATAAAACAGTCCTTCAAGTGTCTGTCATAATGATATGACGCCTCTGCTGGCCCCAGACGATCCATAGGATTACATTATCCAAAGTCCGAATTGTTACAACCACTGCGCGCGTGGCGGCAATAAGCTTACGTCAAATACGTTCTTGCCACATGGCCCAGCTGTCTAGCCAGTGCTGTGCGGACGGGTGATAGCATGTTGGTATGAATGTTTTAATTCCTCTGTGAACAGTAGATATGCCAAACAAAATCATGCTGAGGCAATTTAAATGCAGAATACTTTTTCTGGCTTACTCTATCAAACTTTACATTTGAATTTGGAATACCAGAACCTTAATTAAAAGCTGAATAATACAATTTCAGGTAGAGGTGTCTGCAGATGCTGGAACGTAAGTGACGTCAGCGTTTATGCCGCGGGCTTCTGCTGATCGGGGAAGGGGAATAATTCTGGACTTAAGGACCAAACCCGGTAACTCTAGCTCTCTTTGTTGCGTCATATTACATACGCGCACGATAACAGAACGATGCTCTTTCTTCGCAAAATTGACTCGGTGGGCACCATAGATAATTTTTAAGGAGAAAAGGTATTGAAAAGTGGAAAATTATTTTTGATGTGCGTGTCCTACTTTAAGTGTACTTTCAAAACATTCCATCTTTAAAAATTCGTGTGCTGCTGAAATTCAACACACATCAGTGGATGGATATTGTCTCTGCTGATGCTGCAAATTCTGATACTGCTTTGAACTACAGGGGTCTATAGTGGGACGAGAAAGTAATGTCATTATAGGTCAATTTTCAAGAACTACATTTAAAAACATGTAGGCCCTATCAGGTATTTGAGTGTTGCAGACGTTGCAGCAATGCACTGAGCTGTAGCATTTTTATAGTTTCATGTGCAATGGTGATGTCTTACTAGGCATAATTCTCATGCCACCAAGAACGACATCAAAACAGAGGAACAACAACACAATGAAAGAGAAGTTAATGACAACATAATCAGGAAAGAGCAGGAAATGGAAAGAATAAAAGTGAAAATTTTACAGCAAGAGCTTTTAAATGACAAAAACACAAGCTCAGTAGAATGGACAAAGAGCTAGAAAGCGAAGACAGATGTTTAGACTAATCAAAACAAAAAAAAACGATGAAATGGAAACATTTAGGAGACAGCACAACAAAAAAAGATGGACTAGTTAATAATGTATGAAAAAGAGAAAATATGAGTAGAATATATTTCAACAGAACTACAGTATAAGGAGTTTAACATAACAAACATACATGCACAACACTGACAAATGATAATGACAAACATGACATGGCAGATCAGGCACAACAACATTGACAAAATCCAATAAAAAGGACATAGCATCACAAAAAACAACATGCAACACATTTGCTTTTTTTTAAAATTTCATTTTACATCAGTAATAATAAAATTTATAATAAATTACAAACAATAGATATTTCATCTCTACCACAACAATTGTTTGAAATAACAGCAGTTTCTGTACTGTGCAGTCTGATGCACATTTCAAATTTCTGAAAATGAACTCAACATCTGATCTAACATAATTTATACAGTACTTTGCTTCTCAGTCCAGTCCAAAACTGTTGCTAGTTTTCACAACAGTTGCTTGAATATCATAATTATGTACATGTTCTAACTCGATAGAAAAAGTGACATTACTTATGTACACCTGCTATGTATTTACATATTAACATTTTGGCATTCTAAATTTCTGAAGATAAAACAAAGATAGATGGATGTCATGGTCTTGTCGTGTCTAGCATCATGCAGTCTTTCCAGTCACAAGCTTATCCAAATTCTTGATAATTGAATCATTCATTCTTCCTGTACAAATTCTTACACTTAACATGCCACAGTTCTTAATCCACCTCTTCCACTGTTGGCCCACCATGATTTCCTTGAGAATTAGATGGTTCACTGTGTCCACTAGGCTGACCATGCAGCTTGGTCATAACTGAAGAGCTGATCTTCTGCAATTCTTCAAGACGATGTTCAAATTCTTCTTTGTCTGCCAGTGAATTATTGTCCAGCCATTTGAGAGTGTCATTGCATGCATTCAGTACAGTGTCCTTGTCAGTGGAAGAGAGTTTATTCCCTGCAGCGTCAACTGCCTGCTTCACATTGAACACATAACTCTCAAGCTGATTGCGAGCAGATACACATTCACGCTGTTTCTCATCTTCTTCTTTGTACTTCTCAGCATCTGCCAACATTCTGTCAATTTCTGCCTGACTGAGCCTCCCTCTTTCATTCTTGATCTGGATGTTATTGGATTTGCCAGTACTTTTGTCCTGAGCACTGACATTTAATATTCCATTGGCATCAGTGTCGAAAGTGACTTCAATTTGTGGAACACCACGAGGTGCAGGAGGAATACCCATCAGCTCAAACTTGCCCAGCAAGTTATTGTCCTTGGTCATGGTTCTCTCCCCTTCATACACCTGAATGGTCACACCTGGCTGGTTGTCTGAATAGGTGGTGAAGATCTGGGACGTTTTTGTGGGAATAGTGGTGCCCCTCTTGACAAGTGCAGTCATAACGCCACCTGCTGTCTCAATGCCAAGTGACAGAGGTGCCACATCAACCAGTAGAACATCCTTGATGGTGTCACTCTGTACACGTCAAAACTGCAGCCTGAACAGCTGCACCATAAGCGACAGCCTCATCTGGGTTGATGGACTTGTTCAGTTCTTTCCCATTGAAGAAATCTGATAGCATTTTCTGGATCTTTGGAATACGAGTAGACCCACCAACAAGCACAACTTCATGAATCCTACCTTTGTCAAGCTTGGCATCCCTAAGAGCCGTTTCCACTGGCTGCAGTGTTGATCTGAACAAATCACCACACAGCTCCTCAAATCTGGCTCTTGACACCTTAGTGTAAAAGTCAATGCCCTCAAACAAGGAGTCTATCTCAATGGATGTTTCTGTGCTGCTGGACAAGGTCCTCTTAGCTCTTTCACATGCTGTGCGCAAACGTCTCACAGCTCTGGGGTTTGTTGTGATGTCCTTGTTATACTTCCTTTTAAATTCTTGTGCAAAGTGGCTCACTTGACGATTGTCAAAGTCCTCACCTCCTAGATGTGTATCACCTGCAGTGGCTTTCACTTCAAACATAGAGCCTTCATCAATTGTCAGAATGCTCACATCAAAGGTGCCACCGCCCAAGTCAAAGATTAGAACATTTTTCTCTCCTGTTTGTCCTTTGTCAAGTCCATAAGCAAGTGCAGCTGCTGTAGGCTCGTTGATAATTCTGATGACATTCAGACCTGCAATGGCACCTGCATCTTTAGTAGCCTGTCTCTGTGAGTCGTTGAAATATGCAGGCACAGTAATTACAGCATCTGTCACTTTCTGACCAAGATAAGCTTCAGCTGTCTCCTTCATCTTAGAGAGAACCATGGAACTGATTTCTTCTGGGGCAAACAGCTTCTGCTCTCCCTTGTACTCATCTTTAACTTTAGGACGACCATCGACTTCCACCACCTTGAATGGCCAGTGTTTCATATCACTCTGTACTGTGGAGTCATTGAACTTGCGCCCAATGAGCCTCTTGGCATCAAAGATGGTGTTGTTTGGATTCATGGCTGCCTGGTTTTTGGCAGCATCACCCACTAGACGCTCTGTGTCTGTGAAAGCAACATAACTGGGTGTGGTCCTGTTTCCCTGATCATTGGCGATGATCTCCACCTTCCCATGCTGGAATACACCCACACAGGAGTAAGTTGTGCCCAGGTCAATACCAACAGCTGGAGCTTTGCTTCCTTTAGTCATCTGCAATAAAAGATAAAAGGAGCCAAAAGGTTAGTACGGATGAAACAAGAAGGTATAAAAGAAGAAAGGGGAGAGGTCAGGAAGGAAATTAGAAACCACAAGTCAGTGGCCTTCTGTGGAAATGAGAATTAAAATATAATAATGATTATAATAATGTGTCTGCTCACGTGACTTCATACTATTATTGCCCCAACAAGCCTGATCCTCCAAGACTTTCTCAACTTCTGGGAAGCAAACAGTGCTGCTGCCATTTATTGGTGCCGATCCCTATGTATTCTGACAGTGTATATTCCACTACTTTTAGCTAGGTAGCCATTTTACAGACAGGCAAACTAAGGCTAATGTGAATGAAATGCTTTCCCAGGCCCTCATAATATGGCATAATTAGGAATTGAAGTCACAACCTTTTTGATCTTGAGTCCAATGCCGTAACTATTCTGTTATGCTGCTGAATGGTATAAATCGACCTAGTGAGAGAGGGAACAATNGGGGGGCGGCAGGTCGTATTAGTGAAAAAAACATAAAAATTATGGTCTAGATGATAGTTTATAGTCAACACTCGTTTTCCTTTTCCCAAGGTTCAACACAAGTTGGATGTTATACGAACATTACATCTTATAGTGCGTCCAACAATATACGTTCTCGGATTTTCGCGAATATCTTTGATTTGTTTGGATCAATCTTCGCCAAATTTTGCATAGCCTCCTGTTTCAATTTGTCTTGATAGAAACATATTTTTTCATCTTTATACAGTTACAGATAAAAAAGTTTTACTCAAGACACGCGATTGTTTAAAATACAGAAGTTTTACAGTTTTCACAGTTGTCTTCTGTTGACATCAGTTCCACATAAGAGCAAGTCCAAATATTTCAGGCAATGCAATGATCTGTGTTTTAGCAGTCTCGCGTTCTGTGTTCCGCAATTGAGACAAAACAGTTTCCGCATCCGTTAAAAAGGACAAACTACTACGTCCACGACCAGAATTGACATAAAATAAAATACAACAGTCATCAGCAACTAACAGAAAGTCTCTTCACTACCTCTGACTTCTTACTGTCCCCACCCCTTCCCTTCGTCATATTTTATCAAAAAGAGTGTACAGTTTGATGGCTCCATCTCGATGCATTTCACCCCCTCCCCTTTTTACACATACAATAATACACACACTGATTTTGGCGCAGATTTTTTGGACTCCCGATTGTGCATCATTGTGCACACCCCAGTTTTTGTTCTGCGTAATGAACATGCCAAGCATACTGATGCAAACAAAAGGCTGGTCTACACAAACATTAAAAAAGCAGACTCACAACTATTAAAATCTTAATATATTTTTAACGTCATGCTAAAGTAGATTGAAAAGTTAAATATTACAGGAACAAAACAACCTTGATATTAGATTTAGAATTTTGAAACATGCACTACAATTATCCGTATCAAAAATGTTTGTGTTTAGAGAAGCTGCGTATTCTCACGTCATAATCCACGTAGCTGTAAACCACCTTATTTTCGCGATTTCCTGTGGGTCGAATTTTTTATATGAGTTGATGAAGAAAACTTTTGTATTTCCATCTTCGTAACCGTCAAAAAATAGTTTCTTGTCAAGACAAATGGAAACAGGAGGCTATGCAAAATTTGGCGAAGATTGATTCAAACAAATCAAAGATATTGGCGAAAATCCGAGAACGTATATTGTTGGACGCACTATAGTTGAATAGTATCACTACATTGTAGTCTAAAAGTCAAAGTAGGCTAGGCTTCTTCATAGAATATAATAACCATATCCCTAGCTAGACTATAAGTTGGATCAGCTCCGCATTCATTGTGTTACAATATAATTTATAAGAACGAGAACACAATGTGAAAAATTTAAATTAAGATCTTTTAATTAAGTTACTGTCACAGTTAAAGGTGCATAAACGCATGACGCATATGTACACATCCATAAATGGTAAAGGGTAGGCTAGACTTACCTTCAAGTCTCTCGTTGACTATAACTCGTCTGTTGATGTTGATCAAGACTGTCAAGAGATCTGAATCAGAATCGTCGATCTGTAGAGTGCAGTTAGATGTCAGTTGTAGAGTAAGACAGTTGTTGCAGCAGCGTTGTATGGCTCCCTGGCCTTTCTTGCCTTCGTATTGCTTTGCTTATTTATCTGACGGCTGCTCTACATTTTGCCAAATTTATACACTAGAGTGCAGAATGACAGGATCGTTCTCGAAACCACAAGGGATAACGAAAGTAGACAGGAACCTCGTGGTATCTTCTGGATCAGTGTTGATGATCTTAACTGGGTCATATATCTGATTGGCTGCTATAATTAACTTCTTCACCTGGCATTTTGATATGCAATTTTAAAATA